>CM052552.1:35105881-35123471 GCA_028533065.1 Trachops cirrhosus | reverse complement strand
AATCAATAAAATATATTTAAAAAAAACAAAATGTCTCTGGTTAGATTCTCACAGGAGGCACAAGCCTGGATTGCAGGCCAGGTCCCCAGTAGGGGGCGTGCGAGAGGCAAACACACATTGCTGTTTCTCTCCCTCTCTTTCTCCCCTCCTTCTCCTTTCTCTAAAAATAAATAAATAAAATTTCTGAAAACACACAAAAAATAAATAAATAAAAATAAAGCTATAAGTTTGGGGTTTCGGAGTTTCTTTTGTTATTGTTACAAAATTATCCCCAAAAGACTAAGTCAGCTCATTCCCCACCAGAGCCTTCAAATAGCTCTGTATGAAAAAGAGATTTTTCTCTTTCTCTAGCTCTCTACATAGGCTGGCTGGGTAACTATGGTAGGGGTGACCTCAAGCACTGAATGAAACAGATTACATCTTATCTTCAAGAACAATGCTAAACTCACAAGATTGTCATATCTGCTTTTCCTGATGAAGCTAGATCTCTAAAACTATTTAACATTATATAATGAGAAAATTTTATCTGACATCAAACACTTATTGAGTGAGAGGCATATTTTCCATTTGCTCCAAGAAAAATCAGCTACATGTCACAGCTGTGTTTTGTGATAAGTAAAGAAGAAAATCCAAAACCACAAAGATAAATAATGATCAAGATACTGAAATAGCTAATATGTAACTTGTAGGTAAAACTATTCCAAGAAATAATGTCTCTAGTAATTTTTAAATTAATAAAAGAACATTCTATAATATTTTGAGACACACATCATTACTTTACTGGATTATTCTATATCAACCCATCTAATAAAGTCATGCAGTGAAATTAACCTCACGTAATCACTTTTCTTACTTTCACTTGAAACGTGGTTGTTGTAAGGTGACAAAAAGGGGAATGTAATTCATTGATTGCCCAGGTAGTTACAACCTTCTATACATATTACTAATGATCCCAGCAAAGGATCATTTTCACTGGTAAATCACCATTTCTTGTTAAAGAATTAGTGGTATATTCAGACCACACCTCTTAAAAATATTATTTTATATTACCTGGAAGATTATGGAAGGTGGGCAGGAGGAAAGCAGCCATACAGGTAAATTGCTTGCAGGCTCTGTTACAGACCTAAATCCTGTTATTAATCAACTACCTCACCTTACCATCTGCTACTTGTGAATATTAAATTAATGAGCTTTGTGAAGTAAGAAGAGACAAGTCTCAGTGTAGCATGACTTGACTGTGTGGATTCATATGTATCATTTCTGGGTAGCAAGGAAGGTAGGCAAATACACAAAATACCATAGATATCTTAAGTTTCATAACATTAACTAGTATATTTGTTCAGAAATAAAAAATAAAATTTTCCTTCCTTTCTCCTTCTTTCCTCTTCTTATCTTCCTGATACTGAGGCTTAAATCCAGTAAAAGGCCACATAAAATGCCCTAATATATACATATGCAAAATGTTCTGTTTTCAAAATTAAAAAGAATTAATGTGTTTGAAAATTCTACTTTTCTCCAACTTGCTTTCTCATCCTCAGCAATCAGCCAAACCATTAATGTAAAATAGTGTTTACAAAAGACTTATAACAACATTTCCTGTTTCATAAATTTGTTCCATATTCAGCTCACATTCAGCAGATTTTCCACTATTTTCCTCTTTAAATCTCGCTTATAGTTATGGTTTGCCTCTTTAATCAAATGCCAACCCTCAAGGATAGGACTTACATTTTATTCTTCAATTCATCTTCCACAATTTGTAGAGCAGTTCTTGGAGCATGGGCAACTTTCTGTCAATAATTTAGCTAAACTGCTTCTTAATAGTACTGCTTCAGTATTCCTTGTGTTTGGTCCATTGCCGTGCAGGGGTGTTGTAGTGACAAGAGCCCCTCCTGTAAGCCCATGCCCTAATAACAGCCCCTAGCAACAGGTAAATGTAAGTCTTGGTATGACTTTTCTGGCAACCTTTATGAGCAACCGTCTCTCCCTCCTCCCAGGGCCTTCTCAGTGTGTGACCCTTAAATAAGACCCGTATGGCAGGCTTACCAAAACCCCACTGTTTTCGGCTTGAGTTGACTAATCTGTTCTTAGCTCAGGAACTTTAAAAAACTCCACCTACAGACCCTAATAAAGATGTAGGCCTCAGGTCTTGTCACTCCCCTTGCTTGCACCATTGTTATTGTAAACAATAAGTCAGGGTCCTGCAAAGTCTTCTATATTAGCCAAGCTAGTGGCAGGGGAGGTTCTTACACTGAGCCAGCTGAAAGCTAGAAGGATGAATGGAAAGGAACCAAGTGCACCAAAAGCTAACGAGGTAATTGGATAGAAAAAAATCCCTCCCCTCCCCATCCCTGGAAGAACTACAGGCTGGAGCAGAAGGAGGCCAGGTCATGCAGCAGCTAAATAAACCTCTTTCCTTCTGCACCAGCACCCGCCTCACGAATTTGGCTTTTGTGGAGACAGGCAGCTGAACCTCTGCTTTGTTAAGGTACAGCATGGCTTGATCTCTTCATGTGGCTTCTTGAGGCAGTGATATGTACTTCCTGAAAGAACTGGAAATAACAAACTTCTCTATCTCAATTCCCTTGTGGTCTTTGGTTGAACAATGTTGTTCCATCAGACACCTCAGGGCTCTACTTAACGAATTTAATTTAACAAAGTCACAACACTCCTAACACTGGCTCCTTATACTGAACATTTTACAAATGACCAACAGATATTAAAAATATAACACAGCCATACATTATTTCCAGTGAAAGGTGGTGAGCAAGAGAAAAGAAAGGATGAAATAAAGAAACAAAAGAGACAACAGGATATAAGAACAAAAAATTGAAGGAAAAACAAAAGAGCAAAAACAATCAAACAGAACATGAGGAAGATGGCACTAAGTGATTAGGTTTCAAGAGAAAAGAAAGGGAGCTTAAATACATTTTTAAAAACCTATTAATCAAAATTCATACTCTAACTGGGAAGTGGCTTTATTGAATTGAATAAATATATATATTGCGTTTCTGCAATGTGCCAGGCACTATTATTAATGCCAGTGATTGGGCTTCAGTAGCTGACATTGTGTGTGGGAGAGCAAATAGTAAACATATAAACAAGCAAATACATCAGATAATAACGTGCAAAGTAAAAAGAATAAGTGATACAGTAAAGACTGATTGGAATCCTAAAGAATGGGAAGGACCATCTGAAGAGGTGATATTTTCCTGAATTTTAAATGACAAAAAGACCCAATAGTCCAATGCGCAAGGAGAAGACCATTTCTGACAGAGAGAATAACAAGTACAAAAAAGCTAAAGTGGAATATTAGCTTAGTATTTTCAAGAAAAAAGAGAGACCGGTATTGCTGAAACAAAGGGAAAACATGGTTCAAGAGGGAGCTGAAGAGATCAGATCACTGCCCTAAACAACCTGCCAAGTTAAACTTTTATAATTTATTGTGGTATCTCTTTTGTGTTCACAATCCCCACTTTGGGTTATAAATCATTCCAAAAAGATTGACCTTTTGGTTAGGTAGTGTGGTCTCAAGCACTAGGGAGTCTCAGTATCAGTGCTGTCTTGTTGAAAGGGTAAACCATTGGGGATAGAGCAATAGCATAACCATGGCTTATGAGTTGAGGCTGAATTTTCTGTCCCCCAAAAAGAAGGGAAGATAAATGGAAAGCAGTCAGGCATCATGGTCTTTATGGGAAATAAGACCAAATCATTTCTATCCTGTGAACTATCATAATCTGCATTCAGCCATCTGTCTTATTTTTTTCTGTAGTTGTATAACATTTACTTAAGCCATACAAGAGTATTAACAGTTCTCTTATACATGATTATAATTATAAACAGTTGGACTGTGTAGAAAACCCCAAAGAACAAGTATAACCATTATTATAATGAATATCATTAGTAGACAGGTAAAAACAAACAATTGGCCTCTGAGTTAAACATTAATTTGTAGGTATACAGGCCTTGTTCATGTCTTGAGATAATTGTCTACCACTGATGTCAGCATCTTATCATCCTAGAGAAGTTTTTGATGTCCTGTGTAGGCAGAAGGAAATGTCGGAGACAAAAGAAGATATCCACTCACTAGTAGGTGCCTAATAAGACCTCTTCTAACGAGTATGGAAAGTGTCTTTTATTTGATGTCCTTTCCAATAAATAAAATCTAAAGTCACTGTCTCCTGGGAGCTGCCTTTGAAAGGAAATGGCTACCTATTTGGCATTCTCTTGAAGTGACTTTATAAAAAGTTGGCAATAGTATTGAAACTGGGAAAATGACCCACAGGTCCATCTGTGTACTACCATGAAAGCCAAACTTGTGAGGCAGGTTCTGCTTGAGAAGGAAAGGACTTTATTCAGGAGTCGACAAGCTGAGAAGATGACAGGCTCATGCCTCCAAAACCATCTTAACATCACAGGCATTCTGGCTAGGTCATATAGAGGAACTGTGGGATGGGGGCACTAAGGAGTTTCTGGCGATGTGCAGTTTCTCAGTCTTGCTCTGGACAGTTTCAGTGTTATGTCCTGTGTGTGTCATCATGTAGTTCCACTGCTCCATCTCCCCTTTTACTGCTGATGTTCAGGAACAGGATGGGCAGGCAGCAATTCTGCTGGTTCTGATAGGAATTGCTGACACTTGTCCAGTTCTTGGGGTCAGGGCGGTCCTTGCTCACTCAGGAACTGCAACAACTGATGTCCATGAATTACTCATAAGGGAACTTTTAATACATGATTTTTCTGTGAGTCTGTTAGTACAACCTATTCTATAATTACTACTTGATTAGTATATACTTTGTTGTTGTTCTTCAGTCACTATTACAGTATAACATGTCTCCTTTCAATAATAACAGCTCATAAGGTTTTTCATCTAATTTAAGTCTAGCTTCAATGCACTGTAATATATAAAGGAATGCAGAAACCAAAACATGGCATTTCCAGGGAGCTATTTTGAGTTTCCCATAGACCCACTAATTGTTAAATCTACAATTATTGTTTACCCATATGATACACCCTAGAATTTTTTTAATCACTTATTTTATAATGCTTCTATTTTAAATTTAACATAAAAAAATCTTTTGAGGTGTTTAAAGAGCTCTTCTGGAAAAGCAAATTTCTAATAAAAACTAAAAAGTAAAGAATTAGCATTCTTTAGCTTGGTAAATTTATACAAACATTTTATAATATCTAGAAACATTCCATAGACATCAAAGTCAATTATTAACATACACATTTTTAAAATGGGGATAAAATGTCAAGATATATATATTTAAATTTAATAACTTGAAAGACATGTATTTCTACTTAAACCAACAAACTTAAACTTCTATTTGCTGTGCATTAATTTTAAATGCATTTAAGTTAGTTTCTATGTTTCTGAGAATTTTAGAATACTCAGCTCTTACAAGCAGTTGCCTTTAAATTAATTTTTTAAAATACTATCCAAAGGTGGAAAATTATCTCACACTTACAACATATATACCCTATTTTGCCATGTATAATGCACACTTTTTTGCCCAGATTTTGACAGAAAAGTAAAGACATGCATTATACATGGGTATAATGATTACATACTATTGGTATAATAATGAGTATAATAATCCTGTGTATAATGCACACAAAAACGTGGGCAAAAATACAGTATATGTTGTATATATACACAACACACACACATTGAGAAAAAGAACTGTTGATCCAAATTTTGTTTTAGACACATTTACAATTTACATCTGTCTTTGACAAGTCAAGCTCCAAATGACATTCTCCATTTAAAAATAAGGACATCCATTTTAATATCAGAAAGGATTGGATTGAAACCTAAATAACATTGTATTGGTTGATCTATTTATCTCAATCTTATTTTTAAAGCTTCAGGACACCCATTAAAATATAGGCATCTTTTTCTAATTGTGTCCACAAAAAGTTAATTCAAAAGTATCAAAGGGACCTCATCTGGGCCAGCTTAATATTCATGGGAAGTTGACTGTCCAGGAGTTTAATATTACTGGAGGCATGATTTCCCACGTTAATTTTAGTTTTTCTTTTCAGATATTTTGAATGTAAAAACCATTCTTTCTGTGCATGTCTCCAGGTGAGCTGAATGTTGCCAATATCCATATAGGGCTGCTTTATACCCTAGATGGTTTTATTTTGCTTGTTTGTTTGTTTGTTTGTTTGATCAACCCCACAGATTCTTATTTACCAAGCAAGGACCAGTGAGAGCTTACCAGATGCCTGGGAACCATAACATTTTCCCAAGGATGGACCTCTTCTGGGGTGAACCCATTTGGAGGCATCCTGCTCTTCCCCTTGGGACTCCTGCTAGCTTCTCCAGGATCAGCTACCATAGTGCAGCGTGAGGCCTGTCACTGCCGATCCAAATTTAAGCTTCCACAACAACTATTGGCACTCCATTGGTGATTTGAAGCAAGTATCCTTTCTCTTTTAGAGCTAAAGAGAGTTCAGTTTCTCATTTAACTAGCAAATTTGTTTGAAATTCTCAGTTACCAATCCAATTAAAAACCCAAAATGAAAAGCAACAACCCATTTTTTTCTGCATTCTCTGGCTTGTCTCAACCCCTGTCTACATTGAAGATATTCTGAGAACAGTTCAAATTAAGTCATAGATCTGCTACTTAAAGCAAAGAAGCCTTGTTACTGTAGAGCAATTAGGGTCCTGCTGCCCACCACCACCCTCCAGGCAAAATCCCAGAGGCAGAGGTTTGGTGATAAAGGAGAGAAGTCTTTATTCAAAAGCTACACAATTTTGGAATAACAGTTTTGTACATGCATTAATCACTTAAGCCTGTCAACTAAGGCTAACCAGACATTGTCACAAAATTATCCTACCTCCCATTATTTCTTCGAAGGGCCTATTGATCATTCCTAAATGGCATTTGTTTTCCCATATGTGACCTTTCTATCTCTCTTAACTTCTATTAAAAAGTTGTTCATTTTATCTTAAGTTCTCTTCTTTTCTTCTCCTCTCCCTAGTAAAACAGCACATAAGCCCTAAATTCTAAATGCTTCCATAAGTCACATTTGTCCTGTGAATCCTCATATAAACATGATTAAATCTGTCTTTTCCTTGCTAATTTTCCTTTCATCAGTTTAATTTTAAGGCCTTCGAGAACTGAATTTAAGGGTGCAGAGAAAAAGTTATTTTCCCCTGTAAGCTTGGAGATGACATGACCTGATTTATGATTTTTGTATGTCTTCAAATCCCTCTCACTGATCTATGGAGAACAGATTTAGCAGAAGTGAAGAGACCATGTAATAGGTATAAGACAGAGATGATAATGGCTTACAGTAATATGGGCCATGAAGGAAACTAACTAAAATTTTAACACATATTTTAAATATGCAAGGTCTGTCCAGAAAAAGTCCAGCCATTGTTAATATAACGAGAACAGTTTATAGTGACATTGATGTAACCTGGCAGCCAAGGAGAGTGGACTGGAATGTGCATACGTGAACAATGAGGATTTCATTGTACTAGTCAGTGGGGGTGGTAGATGCTGTTGAGTGAGCCTGTGTACTGTGTGGCCACCAGATTCAAAATGACTGAGCAAGCAGAGCAATGAATCTGCATCCAATTTTGCGTAAAGCTTGAACATTCCTCCACAGAAACTATTTGGATGATTTAGATGCTGCAGCTATGGACACCTGGTGATTGGCAGCTTCATTGACAATGCACCTGCTCATGCATCATGTCTCATGCAGAGTTTTTCAGTGAAACATCCAATCACCCAGGTGACTCAGCCCCGCTACAGCCCAGATTTGATGCCCTGCGACTTCTGGCTTTTCCCAAAACTAAAATCACTTCTGAGAGGGAAGGTATTTCAGACTATTAATGAGATTCAGGGAAATATGATGGGGCAGCTGATGGCAATTGGGAGAACTGTGTGAGGTCCCAAGGTGTCTACTTTGAAGGGCACTGAGGTATCATTGTCCTATAAACAATGTTTCTCTTATCTTGCATCTTCTTCAATAACTGTCTATGTTTTTCCCATTACATGGCTGAATACCTTCTGGAGAGACTTCATAAAATCACCAGAATTTATTGGTAAATATAATATGGGGAATAAGAGAAAGGTAAGAATCAAGGATGATTTTTTTTATTTTTGGCTTGAGCAATAGACTGAAATCTAGCCACATTTACTGAGATGGGGAAACTGATGAAAATCAAAGAACAAGTGCGATGGTCATTCAGGTTGTCTCTGCTCACACCCAGGCAAGCAATACTTTCCACTTGGGCTACCGATAAGCTTTCAATAATTGTTGGAACAGCTTTTTACAAATTGAAGAAAAGTGTCCCATTTTAATAATATTTGTATGTCATACTTTTCTGAGAGTTGAAAACAATGTATCTAGAAAAAGAGAATTCCTTTTGGTCTAGCTTAAAGATGCAGGAGAAGAGGGTTAAATCCATAGCTTTGTTCTAGCAATATCAAATATAAAACATCTCATAGGTAATCAAGTGGAAATGTCAAATGGAAAGATGGATACTAGAGTTCAGAGTTTTAGAAATAGATAATCTTATAGAACTGGGACTCATTAGCATATATAAAGTATTTAAAGGCTTGGAAGAGATCAGATTACAAAGGGAAAAATATAGACAAAAGTGTCATATTCATCATTTTTTCATATTTCTTAGCTTTATTATAGAAAAATAAAATCCTAGATTTGTAAGGAAACCTAGAAGACATCTCCATCCCACTATAGAATGCATGAATTTTTGCAGCATTCCTGAAACATAATCATATTCTCTTTGCACATTTCCAATTGTAAGTAGCTCAACACTGTGCACAGCAGCCCATTTCATTACTGAACTATTGAATGACTTTCTTTTTTCTTTACTTACAATCTTTACTCATAGGTTCTGCATTGGGTGAAATGAAGCACAGGCCTGTGATCAGATTTGTGGAATTGAAGTCCCAAGGGGGTTAAACTCACTATCAACAAATTACTCAGGCTTTGTAAAGACGCTGGCTTATTGTGTCCTCTTATCAAATTCTAAATGGACATAATATTCATACTTTTTTATTAAGACTTTATTCCATAAAACTATCCTTTTATTCACTCAGTATACATCTGAGCTATGCTTTCTAATGAATCACTATACCCAGTCAGGTATCAAGTATGTTCTGGAGATATAGCAATGTTCATTTTATTGTATAATTGCCTTTTGGTACCAAAAGAATTTGCCTGTGGTAAAAATATCTAAGGAATTTTCTCCCCAGATGTTTGGGTTGAGGCAGTAATAGTGTTATATAATGAAATTCACTAAAGGCGGAGCTTGTAGCGCATGGCTCAGAAACTGCAGCTGTCCTGTAGTCAAAATAATGGCTAAGCAATGACCCATTCAAGGTCACTGTGTATGGCTTCTCAGATGGGCCTTAAACAATTCCAAAAGTGCCATTCTCTTAGAGTGTGATTGAACTGATGACTTTGGAGTTTCCCAACCTGTGGCCCTCACCCCATAAAGGAACTGGTATTTCTAAGGCCTGAAAATTAGTGGAAAAATAGAGAAGAGGATACTAATAATAGAAATTACTAAATTTTATTATGCTTTTCTGAAGTGCCAAGACCCAATGTTTGCCTTGACATTTTTAAAAAATGTATTCCTCACAGCTATCTTATAGAGTAGATAAGATTTTGTCAGTTTCAAAAATAAGGAAAGGAAAATGTACAAGTTTTTGACATACCTGTTGACAGGCTGTTCACTTCAGTAGGAGGAAAAAAAAGACTCTCACAAATCATCACAATAAATGTATTTCTATTCCAGGAAAAAAACCTTCTGAATCATCTTTGATTCTTGCATTCCTTTCTATTTAGTAAACTCTCAGATCTTATCAATTACAGATCCCAAACATCTATTATTCAGTTTTCTGTCCTATTCTTACTGTCACTGTCATGGTTCTGGTCTTCTACCTACTGTGAGTTTTTTATTTTAAGTGCATTCTAATCAGTCTCCAATTTATTATCGAATTTCCATCAGAGTGATTGTTCTAAAACAAATACCTGGGTTTCAGCGAAGTGTGGTAGATTGAAGACAGTGTAGGTCAGTATCTACGTGATGGGGTTCAGGACATGCTACCCCAGATGTGTATGGCACTTTGACATATTGGATAAGGAGCTGGAGAAAATAGCATAAGCAGGTCAATCTCTCTGAAGTGTGTCTCTTACCCTGAAACAAGGTATAAAACTCCCCAGAAAGATACCTTCCATGTACTGCAAGGAATATATTCTTACAACCAGACATAGAGAATTTGGGTCCCAAAAATCTGTACAAACAAACTTTGTTAAACTAACCCTTATCTCCTTAGTTACTTCTTTATCATTTGATATCCCTAGCCCATAACCATTCATCTTATCAATTCTTTACAAATGTATTGTTTATTTGGCTAAAATGTATAAAAGCTTCCCACTCTGGCCACTTCTTTAGGTCTTTATTCTCCTGTGAATCTTCCCGTGTCTATGTAAAAATTCAGTGAACTTTGTATTCTTTGGTTTTGTTCATTTGTCTTTGTCAGTTTAATTTTCAAACTCAGCCAGGGACCCTCAGAGAGTCAAGGAAAATAAGTTTTCCTCCTTTGCAAATGTCTATTCATGAAACCAAGGTTCCTCATGACTTTCATTTGTCACTTTAGTTTTAAAAATCATTTTTCCTTCTCTCGAGTCCCCCCTCAGAGACCTAGCCTTTCCCCCACATAACCAACAACCCCGAAAGCAGCAGAAAACGGTAGCCTAGGCCTGACTAGTGGTCACAGGGCTTGGGGTTCTGGCAGGCTGCAGATGACATATTGACCTAAGTTTTTTCTCAACTCCTGAGCCCTCAGATGGAATGACCTCCTGGCTGCTTTCCCTGAAACCAGATAGAGGGATGTCAGAGCAGACCTCAGAGCTATCCTCAAGACCAGAATAAATGATTTATTATCCTTACCTCAGTTTTGACCAATCAGCTCCCTACATGACTCCGAACCACTAACCTATGGCGTCTTATAATCTGTAACCCACACACCATGGAGGAGTCAGATCTTTCAGAGTAGTAGCTCATGTGATCTCCAGATGGAGGCCAATTCTATAATAAATTATTACTGTCCTTCACTCTAAACTCTTGGTCATGCATTTCTTTGGGTCAGTGCATGCAGGTGGAATGGAGTCAAGTATAGGGGTTTAGTAACATTGAGAAGAGGAAATTCATATTTCAAGGAAGATTTTTAGAGAAAAAAATAATATTCAGAGTCAATGTTAATCACTTTGATCATCTTCATCTCTTTAATGTTACTTATGCTTGATATTAATAATTTTGGCTTTGCACATTACTAGTCCTTTCATCTCTCTTACTGGCCAAATAACTCCATCAGAGAGTCAGCCTTTTACATCAGTGGAAAACCTTTCTCTGCCACTATTTTAAGATCACAGAAGCCAAAGTAATTCTTAATAGTTTATATTCAGTTCTATAGCCTATATTTTCTACACTTGCATCTTTTTGTCATTTGTGGTACAAAAGTTATAAAAGCAAAATCATGCATTTCAAAATTTTATTTTCCAGATAGCATGAGGGAGTTTATTTATTTTTGACATGATGATACTATTGTGCATGCAGATTTTGATGAGGGCGAAACAAATCTTTGCATGTGTTGAAATTTATAGAACTATATGTGAAAAGTTCATTGTAATATGTGATAACTTATAAATAAGAAATTTCATTTTCCTTTTGAAAACCTATTTCAAACCCCCTTTTTATAAGAAATATATATTAAAACAACTCAAATTTGTAGAGAACTGAGTGTTTAAATTAATTTAATAATTTAATAGTTAGATGAATAGCTAGAAAATGCATCTACATCTTCTACTGATCTTAGCATGTCCTAGAAAATCTTGCCTAAATTTTGCTCTTGGATATTTATTTTATCAGGTAACTTTTCTGTTAATTATTCTTTTTCTAAATAGCAAAGCAAATAGGCATTCAGTAAGAATACAGTTAGGTCAGTTTAGCCGAAATTCTCCCTTATCTGCCATGTTTCTCCTAGTAATTTCCCTCCACTGACCCCTATCCTACTGTTTGACTATAAATTCTCACTTTTTCTTTTTGTACACAGAATTCAGCCTAGTTTCTCTCTCTCCTATTCTAAGCCCCATTGTAGTAGTCCCTATATCTATTGTGAGAACCCGCCTTGAATAAAGTGTGTTTTACAATTTTCAATGTCATGAATAAGTATTTTTTAACACACACACAATATAATAATTTCATAATAGCAAAAGCATTCAGACCATAGAAAGAAAGCATAATATTACTTGAAAGATGAGTAAAAGATTTATAATTACTTATCTTAAAACAATGAGGAATCTATTTCAAATTTTATTTTCTTATTCAAATACCTTAAAAAGTTGGCTAGTCACAACACATGTATAAGAATATCACCAACTTTTCTACTTATCAGAAAGTATCATTAGAAATATCAATGGATGAAATATAGCATTAGAAGCAAAATTTATAACCTGACTAATTATAATCTTAAAGAGAAATATCTAAAGCCTAGATGAGGTAAAACTAATTTGTAGTTTGGGGAGAGGAATATAATGGGATGCTGAGATGAAAGCCCCCCAAATGGGAAAACTCACAGTCACATAGCTGGGGGAAGAGGAAACAGAGCAAGGCCACTGAGAGTTACTCTACTTACCTGAGGAACTTGGCCAGTGTTTTAGTAATGCTAGTAGCTGTGCCTGCTGCGTTTGGAGCCAGGGAGATGGGCATGACTCCAACATGTGATGCAGCTAGGAGGTGGTCTCTGGTTACTGCGCCTGCATGAAAGGCTTGGAAGAGGTTCCTGCATCATGGGGAGATGCATGTCCAGGCTAACAAGGGCAGCCAAGAAAGGCAGAAGACACCAGAGTGCTGGCAAGTGTAACACATTGTGGGAGGAGTCAGAAATGGGGTTACAGAAAAAGATCTGCACCAGGATTTAAATTCAAATGCAAGTCCTGGCTGGTGTGGTTCAGTGAATTGAGCGCCGGCCTGTGAACCAATGAGTTGCCAGTTTGATTCCCAGTTGATTATGGGCCAAGTCCTGAGTGGGGGGGGCATGAGAGAGGCAACCACACATTGATTCTTCTCTCCTTCTCTTCCCCTCTTTAAACTCAAGTGCAGGGCGGATCCATGTGGCTTGGAAGTGCTCTTGGCCATACAGTTTAAAGGCACACTCTGCATTCCTCTAAAATAATCTACCCTGTACTTCCTTAGGCCACCCTCTTATAAAACCCTTTCATCTTGCACAACACCCAGAGATTCTTATTTACTAGATGAGAGGGTGATGGATTCACGAACTGTTAAATAAAGGTCATTAGATTTTAAATACACTCAATTGAATTTTTGTTTATTAACAGATGCAGTGGCAGCAGTGGAACCAAAGGAGATGTCTGGTGGCTTTGGGGACAATAAGAAACACAGGCATGGTGCCTGCAAACCTTGAGTTTTCTTTCATGCTCTTTCTGACGGCTGTGGGTAACTTTCTGTTGGTTTTGAGCTCTGCTCCCTTTGAGTGTGGCTCCCCATCTACTTGGCTTTCCATACCTTGATTCCCCATTTGTTTGGAGTCAGTCTATAGCCCCTCTTCTCTGGGTCTGCTGGTTCAGTCATTGCCCCAATCCCCAGATTCTACATTGGGAATTGGTGGTGGCTACTGGCCAAAATTAGACTGGGTTCCACTTAGAAACGAGACTGGGCCCTGGCTGGTGTGGCTCAGTGGATTGAGTGCCAGCCTGCAAACCAAAGGGTCAACAGTTCAATTCCCAGTCAAGGCACATGCCTAGGTTGTGGACCATGTCCCCAGTAGGGGGCGTGTGAGAGGCAACCATGCATTGATGTTTTGGTCCCTCTCTTTCTCCCTACCTTCCCCTCTCTCTAAAAATAAATAAATAAAATCTTAAAAAAGAAAAACAATAGTAGACTGGGTTTGGGATTGGACTGGTTCTGATTTAAGAAGCAGATTTGATCCAAGATTAAACTGGGTCTGATTTAAACTGCACTGCGCCCAGAAGGAAGCTTCAAGTTAGCAAAATAATATCTAGTTGCAGCAGCCAAAAATGCCCCAGATATCGGTGGGCGTGGTTCAAGTGCTTAAAGGCTATTGCCACCTCGAGGAGATTCTTGTGCTTGTCCCTCTTAGGGTTTCATTTGACTCAGGAAACTCAAAGATGGCGCTAAAAGTAATGACATCTTTTATTTCTAAGGAGTTTGCTGTGCCACCTTCAGCACCTGCTCATTTATTTTTAAGAACTACAGTCTCAGAAGCTGCAGGTATCTAGCAAACCAGCAAAAGTTTACTAAAAATAACAAAGAATTACTGTAGCCATTATGGAGCACATTCCAAATAGATAAGATAATGTAAGAAGCATACTTGAAAAGCAAGGGCTCCCAAATCAAAAGACCAGAAGGAGATGCCTATTTTAATTATTATGCAAAAGCTTCCAAACAACTTCCAAATTCCAAAATACCTTTATGGAAAGATTCATTGCCAAGACTAATGGAAAATTAAAGATATAAAATGCAGGTAAAACAAAAAACTGTAAGAATGATGTAACACCTACTGTTTCCATCTATTTGTCTACTTATTCTAGTAATTCTCTCTCTCTGAATCACCTTTCCATTTTGAAGACTATTAAAAAGTTACTTTTTAAAATAACACTACCTGAGACTACAGGTGATCCTCCTCAGGTATTCTTCACAACTTAGTCTAAGGCCAAACTAAGGGCCATAGTTACAACATTTCTTTTTTTCTTAAATATTTTATTTATTTATTTTTAGAGGGAGGAGAAAAAAGGGAGAAATGGAGGGACAGAAACATTGATGTGCAAGAGATATATCAATCAGTTGCTTCTCACACGTCCCCAAATGGGGACCTGCCCTGCAACCCAGGCATGTGCCCTGACTGGGAATTGAACCATCAACACTTTGGTTCACAAGCTGGCACTCAAATCCACTTAGCCACACCAGCCTGGGCAGTTACATAAACCCAGTTTCTTAAACCCAGGAAGAATCCTCAAAAGTTTGTTTTTTTTTAAATAAATGGATTACCTCCTGAGCCTAGATGAGAAAGGGAAATAAAATTTTACATTACATAGTATCTTTTGCAGCCTTTTTGAGATGCCTTTTAAGTCCATGGGATTGGTTAATACTGCCAGGAATATTTATTGTATGTTCTGGATGAAACCCGAAATATTTCCAAAGACATAATAAATTTATTACCAGAAATTTGGCCCAATTGCAAACTGATATTAAATGCCTGCTAAGATTTTCTCTTTTTTTTTGGCATGGAGCAGGGGGACTTTCTCTCCTAAGCTAAATGTATCCCGAGGGGGAAAACCATTCTAATGTAATTAGATGGGTGTTCTTCCAATATCATTTTGGTGGCATAGGTTCTCTGAAAAATTGAACAGTAGTTCCTGTTATACAAATCTAGCCTTTATAAGGCTAGAAGTGGTTCCAGAAACTATTCTAAGTCTATCAGTCATTTTTACCAATCTCAGGACCTTCCCTATTTATCTCAAAAGGCTAGAAGGTATTTTAAAAATTCTGGCCTTAGGGAACAAAGGTCTTTCTTGGCAGGACTTGCACTTTTCCATGCCTTTGAGAAGTAAATAACTCCAATCTAGGTCAGCTCTGTAAAATACAAACTTCAGGGAGGTAATTCTTATTTTAAAGAAAGGGGGAGCCATTTGAATAAATCCGATTTCTAGAGAGTTTTGCATTATTATACTTATGGTTAAAGTTTTAGAGTCAAAGTTATAAGGTCTCTGTGTCTGTATACTCATGTGTGTCAAACATTTTATTTATTTATTTTTAGATAGAGGGGTAGGGAGGGAGAAGGAGAGGAGAGGATTATCAATGTGTGGTTGCCTATGGCATGCCCCCTACTGGGGACCTGGCCCACAACCCAGGCATGTGCCCTGACTGGGAATCGAACCAGCGACCCTTTGATTCACAGCCAGTACTCAATCCACTGAGCCACACCAGCCGGGGCTCATGTGTATTTAAATATGTGTTGTATATGGATAGTATTTTCTACTTTCAGATGGTACTGCCAAATTTCACTTGTAAAGAATCAGATTATGTAATTGGTTGGAAAGCATTTTTGGCTTTCTCTGGTTAGTTCTGACTTGGAAGCTGAAGATAAAATATAAGGAACATGGCAGTTATTGACCAAGTCCTTTTCGTTCAGAGCTGATTGCTACAGATGTTATAATCTGGTTCCCTAGGTTGTTTCCTGCAGAGGCTGTGAATCAGAGTTCTATTTTTCAAATCGGGTGTGATACTGTCCATCTTCTCAGTCTCACAGCAGTATGGGTTATTGCCTCAGGATTTCTGCAGTGAGAAAGCAAAGATTCATTGTCTCAGGGAAATGATAGGGAAGAGAAAGGAGCAGAATTCAACTGGCTTTTCTAACATTCAATGGTTTTTAAACTTCCACATGAATCAAAATTACCTGGTGGGCTCATTAAAACAGTCTGTCAGTACCACTACCAGAAGTTTCAATCCAGTCCATTGGTAAGGGCTCCACAATTGGCATTTGAAACAATTTCCCAGGCATTGCTGCTAATGCTGCTTTCCTGGAACTCTGCTTTCAGGCTCACTGTTTCAATTGTCCTTTTATACTGACACTTGTTGTCCTTTGCCACAACCTGTAGACAGTCGCCTCCTTCTCTCCCACAGATAGGTAAAGCAGTTGTCTGTCGTCCAGGGATTTTTCTCTTAGTTGTTGCTGATTTCTCTATTTCACATTGTTTTTATAGTTTGTCAAAGTTGAATTTTTGGAGGAAGAGAATCGGGAGCTCATGCCAAGATATTTTGTTAGAGTCTCAAAGTGCTGTAGACAGATAAAAGCTGAATTATATGTAAATAGTACTTTTAAATTGACAAGAAACATTTTAAAGACCCAATAGAAGGGCAAGGAAAATTGACGAATAAACGTTTCAGAGATGATCAAAGGAAAATGGTATACAGCTACATAAAAAATAAATACAATTTGCTAATAGTCAAAGAACTACAAATTAAAGTGGTAGTAAGATATCATATTACCCTCTTTCAATATAAAATAATAACATGACTTATAGTAACAGGGTGCTGAGCTTGACATCCCTGAAAGTCCCAAAGCCCCCACAGCTATCTCTTGGGGGCTGGGGGAAGCGGAGCAGAGCCACTAAGAGCTAGCTACTTTGGGTCTCTGAAGATCATGGCCAGTGTTTCAGGGATGGTAAATGGCTGTGCACGCTGGGCGCCAGGGAGATGGGTGTGACTGTAACCCATGATGCAGATGATGCAGGCGGAGGGGCTCGCTGTGCCTGCCCAGAGCAGCAAGGTGGCTGGCTCTAGTCACGGGGCCACACCTGCCCGGACTAACAGGGCAGCAGAGAAAGGCTGAAGAAACCAGAGTGCCAGCAGGTGTCAGCCGCTGTGGGAGGAGTCGGAGATGGGGGTATGGAGGAAGATCAGGGCTAGGATGGAAACCCGGGTGCTGGGCAGCCACTGGGCTTCTGGAGCATGTGGCTGGGGCGGGAGAGGCCTCTGGACCAGGTAGCAGCCATGTGGGGT
>CM052552.1:35052189-35105381 GCA_028533065.1 Trachops cirrhosus | reverse complement strand
TTCTTTTTCTGAGACAGGGTACCCCCACTGGCCTGGTTTGGCAAGGGGGGCGGGACGCTGTGTTTGTGGGCATTTTTTGTTTCTAAAGGGGGTGAGATTTAACCGCAGAATTCCACCATTGTTCTAAAGCTGTCTGACTTTTGAATAAGTAGTTCCTTTCCTTTTCATAAGACTCTGGCAAGGGCTGTCACAGTTCTTACCGGCCGTGGGCAGTAGAACCCAGAGCAATAGAATCCAGTAGTTCTGTTACATTATTACTAGTGGAGATGTGTGTTTTTTTTCCAATATATTGCTCAAAAGGTGTGAAAAGTTAAATATCAATTTGTAAGGTCACATAGACAAAAATATTTACTGCAGCACAGTTTTTAATGGCCAAGAACTGAAAATAAAGTGACTGTCATTCTAGGATAACAGTGTATAACATAAAATTAAGGGAATGAAATTTCAGATTAATAGCAGTTTGAATTTTTTATTGCTTTATATTTAATCAAAATTATTTAATTCTTAGATTCATCTTGGGTTTCTTATGTTTATGTTATTAGTTAATATTTTTTCCAAAACGGATTTATAAAAGCAATTTGATTGCATATACTAAATGCTTAGCTCTAGAATCTGATAGGAGATGTCTCCAGGTGTTTTACTAATGTGGGCTTTCTAATCATAAAAAATGAAAGAAATAAGAAAGGACATTTTAATAAATTTTAGTAATTAAAATTTATAAGTTCTAAAAGTCACAAATCACTATGAACTAAAAGCCAAATAATGAACTTGAATAAAGAGAACTGTGTGTTTTAATACTACACATCTATCTGTATTGGCAATTTATATAATAAGGAAATATTTTTGCTCACTTATTCATTTACTTACTCAAAAAATATATATTGAGCACTTACTATGTGCCACTCATTATTCAAAAAGTCGAGAATGCAGTAGTGAATGAAACAGATAAAATATATCTGTTCCAAGTATATTGAGGGAATAGAGACAATGAACAAAAAATTCATACATCAAGAGTTGATAAAATATTATGAAAAAGTAAAATATGGAAGAGCAGTGAGGAGTGATGTGAGGTGGTTATCATGGGTAGAAGAGACTGCAATTTTAAATATCGTGGTCAGACAAGGTCATACTGAATTAGTGACATTTTGGTCAAATTTCAGAAGGAAGAGAACCTTTTTTAAAAAAGATTTTATTTATTTATTTTTAGACAGAGGGGAAGGGAGGGAGAGAAACACCAATGTATGGTTGCCTCTCACACCCGCTACTAGGGACCTGGCCTACAACCCAGTCATGTGCCCTAATTGGGGATCAAACTGTCGATACTTTGATTTGCAGGCTGGCACTCAGTCTACTGAGCCACACCAGCCAGGGTTTTGTGTTTTTTTTTTTTTTCCTGGAAGGAACAGAACTTTTTATGTCTCATCTCTATTTTCCTATTGACAAATCTTAATATGCAAATCCTATTATTATATTAAATTTTTATTAAGAATATCAACCATTATTCTGCATGTAATATTTATGACATATTGTTATTTACAATAAAATGGCATTTGCTCATTCAAATATTTTCTTGAATATTTCATCACATGAAAAGATGCTCAAAATATAATAAGTTATTAGAAAAACATCACAAATTTGGAAATAAGTAAATAAAAATGGGTGGTATATCCTTTCAATATAAACCATGGGCACAGACTGACCCACAGGTTTGTGGAATAGACTTTGTTCACCTGTTTACTACATACTAAATGTCCCAGGCTTATGAAATTGGAGTTTGGTAGAGAAGCAAATGAATTATCTATGAGAGTGAAAGACAATTCCAAAAGATACAGTTTATTTCCCTGCAGGACATTAAGTCATCTCATATCATACGCTAACATCCTAATGCCATAATTTAACATTCCTTTACAAAATAGCCTAAAAACGCTTAGTTCCTCAAATACTCTTTAAACTAGCTTTAACATCTTATTAGTTCCCTCGTTAATTAATAAATACATAGAAAAATGTTTGAAATATTGTTCAAATTATATTTGCATGAGCCATGATTTTACATTTTGAACATTAAGCACTAGCCATATAAACACATAATACAAGATGCCATAAAACTTTTCAAGTTACTTTCAGCCCTTAATTGCATAACAGATTCCTGAGTGATCTTTTGAGGCCTTTTATGCATTTCAATTTCACCAAATATACAGTGCTCTGTCCACTACAATTGTTTCAGAAATTAATGCTGAGAGAAATCACTAGCTTTACATTTGAGTCTTTCTTTGAGATATCTATATTTCATTACATTTAAATAATTGTACTTCTATTTAATTCCATGAAGAATTTCACAGTATATGTTCAGATGAATTCCTTTAGTAGAAGATAAGTTATTATTTATATAAAGCATGTTACTACATTTAAACATATGTGATTATGACAGTAATGCCATGCAATAAGTTGTGTTTATAAATTAGATTCATTTTACAAATTTTGTAAATTTATAACTTTACATGACTCATGGCACACATCTAGAAAGTTATAGGGCTTGATATTTGAATGCCCAGAAATATAAATTACTGACTCATTCATTGAATGTTAATTCCAATAATGTTAGGAGTTCCCATAATGCTATCAGCTGATTTCTCAAAAGAAACCTTGCAGGCAAGAAGGGGCTGGAAAGAAGTATTCCAAGTCCTGAAAGGCAAGGACCTACCTCCAAGATGACTTTATCCAGCAAAGCTATCATTTAGAATGGGAGGGCAGATAAATGCTTCTCAGATAAGGTCAAGTTAAAAGAGTTCATCATCACCAAGCCCTTATTATATGAAATGTTAAGGGGACTGATCTAGGAAATTGAAGATCAAAAATACAAACAGTAAAATGACAACTAATTCACAACTATCAACAACCAAACTTAAAAAAAAAAACAAAAACAAAAATGAACTAAGCAAACAGGTAGAACAGAACAGAATCACAGAAATGGAGATCACACAGAGGGTTGTCAGTGGGAAGGTGGAGGGGGAGAATGGGGGGAAGGTACAGGGAACAAGAAGCATAGATGGTAGGTACAAATTAGACAAAGGGAAGTCAAGAACAGTATGGGAAATGGAGAAGCCAAAGAACTTATATGTATGACCCATGGACATGAAGTAAAGGAGGGAATGTTGGTGGGAGGAGGGATGCAGGGAGGAGGGGAATAAAGGGTGGAAATGGGACAACTATAACAACATAATCAAAATATATTTTAAAAAAAGAAAATGTGTTTATACTATTTATCCAAGTGAAAGAATTGTATAACTAATTAAATAACTTTTTTAGATGTATTAAGTTTCTATTATGAGCATTAAATAAAATTGCCAGGTATTTACTCAGAGAAGTGTTTTCTTGTCTGGATTGTATGGCAGAAACAAAGAGATTTCCCTTTATTTGCTTCAGACTTTCAATATAGAAAGAACATTTGCCTTAAAGACAACTTGCATTGCTCTAACAAATGTAATTATAAATGCCATGTTACTAGCCCTTTGTACCTGAAATAGCTCCCTAAACTGGTAATGTATATCTGGTAATGAATTCGTCAATGGTCTGTATTCTTCAGACAAGAGCATTATATATTGGTAATGATATCATTGTACATAAAGCCATTGAAGTTAGGTAATTAAATTGTTATAAATTGTTTGGCAAATTTAACTTCTCATGCAAAGAGATAATAATTTCAACTAAAAATATAAGCAGTCTTGACAGTAAAATGCTTCAGTTAATTGTACATTCATTAAAGTATCCAAAATACCATAAATAATACTTCTAAAATTACAGAAGTTTTTTACAATGATTCAATGGCATTGTCTACAGTAATGAGTCTTTAACTTTATAGGTCATTTTATAACATTTACAATCCCAGTAGAATGTTTACTTCCATTTTTTAGAAAAGATAAAATGCAACTAAAATTTGTTTTACCCAATTGGTAAGACAGAACAAATTATAATTTTTGATGCAATATTCTTATAATATATGATATACAGTGTCATAAATCAATACATTAAATGACAGAAAGTAATGCCACAAATTATTATTTTATTTCTTCAAGCATTAATTTGACAAGTTTGACCACCACGTGATGATATAAAGGATGATATAAAGCTCATTAACCTTGTCAAGCTTTTGATAAACAAGAAGGGCAATGGCAGTCCCAAACTTAGATAGATCAAATTCATTAGCCCTGTCACTTAGTTGTTCTAAGAGAGAAAGAAAAAACTCTGAATTAAATCTAATTCAATGACTTGAAAGTGATTGTTATGCCTCACATCTACCTCTCCTTTCAGCAAATAACTTGGTCACTAGTCATAATGACCTTCTAAGTATGAGAACTTGAAAGAATTGTACCTTTTCAACAAACCTCATTGTTGGTATCTGACCAACAGGGAATGGAGAAAATTGTGTCTTCAGGTGTAAAGATGTTCTGTCTGTCATGTGAATTATGGCTTAAAATAAATTTCAAAAATATTTACATTTAATTAAGCATGTCCTTCCATAGCCTTTCACTTACCTACAGACCTTGATCTAAAGCAAGTTATATGTCAAAGGAGAGGGAAGTGTTTTTTTTGACCTAAACTCTATCACTCAGCTTTGTCACAGCTTTTATTCATTACCAAGTCACACAAAATGTTTTAATGTATTAATTTGTGTATTATGATATTAGCTTTCCTTTGTCTCCTGCATGTTTCACAGACATTATTCTAAATTAAAAAGTTTTGTGAATATGTGACTGAGAAGTATGAAAATATCAAGGGTTGAGGCAGGGCAGATTGGGAAAAACCTCTATTTTATATTTTTGGGAATTATAGTGATTTACTTTAAAAGAGAATTCAATGTTTATTATGTATCTTATATTTCCAATGACAACATGATGTTTTGAAGAGAATCATAGTGAATTTTTTTCATATTAGAAAAGACGAATTATACTTTATTTCAGATATAAATTAAATAATGTTACCATTGAAAAGCACTTCAAAATCATGAGGCCCAACTGTCTCATTTTATATTCAGAAACAGACATTTCCCAATAAAATAATGACAAGTCGCTGTGGAAGAGACCACATGATGTGTTGAAAAGGGTGTGGGCACTAGAGTTAAATAGACCTGGGTGAGAATCCCAGCTTTGGCCATTAAAAGCTCAATGACTTGTGTAAGTGATTAGAGCTTTTAGCAATGTACCTATGAACTAGGCATAGTAATTCCCATCTCAAAGAGTGGTGGTGAAATTTATATGAGATTGCATAAAAAGCACCCTGTGACTAATAGGTAGAAAAGTAAACATTTTTTTCTGTTCTTTCAAAGTTATTTTGGAAGAAAATAGAAGCTAGGGCACCCAATTGATGCCAATGAGAAAACTGTAGCTCATTTTCATCATGGTTGTGGGAAATAAAATTGCTTCATGTTTGTTAGGCACTAAAATCCCTGCATGAGTAAAATTCCCATTAAATTCAGCAAATGTTTATTAACTGTATACTGTGAGCACAGCATATAGTTCTCTGTGAGACAGCTGTGGGACAGAAAAAATTAATAATAGCTTCTCAAGAATTGCTTTATAAGCTTATAAAGTTTAAATCACTATAAAAATCTTAACTACAAGCTAGAGTTTATGCAGTGATTTTTAATTTCACTTAATATGCAATACAATAAAAAACTTACATTTCTAGCTTTTATGTCATATATATGCACATATATTTATATATAAAATGTGTGAGGTTTATATTATATATGTGCATATACATATCCATATCATAGCATATCTTTGCATATGTATCCAAACTACTTAAACATATACATTTTTGTTATGATTTTTTTTAATTTTCTAAATCTTTTTGCACATTGCTTATAGTGGATGACTAATTCAATGTGTCTTGGAATAATGAAGTTAAGAGTTTTAGGCCCTTGGCATAGGATCGTCTGTCCTTGGCTCCCTTTATACTACATCAGACAACCTTTTCAATAGTACTTTTCAAGTGTTCCAAAGTTTGTGAGTATATTGTCTTTGAAACATTCTCAATTGTGTGCTCGATAATTTCTAGGACTAACTTCATATCACATATATTACATGAGTGTTTTTATTCTTTAAATTAGTATATTTGACATAAAATATTATGCTACTTTTCATACAAAATTATTATGATATTATTGACTATATTACCTGCAATGTACATTATATTTCTATGTCTTATTTATTTTTAACTGGACATTTGTATGTCTTATTCCCCTTTACCTTTTGCACCTCTTACCTTAACACATCACTTTGTTCTCTGTATCTGGATCTGTTTCTGTTTTGTTTTGTTTTGATTTTTTGTTTGTTTAGTTTTGTTTTAGACTCTTCATATAAGTAAAATCATATGATTTTTGTCTTTCTCTGTCTGACTAATTTTACTTACCATGATATTTGTGAAATTGCTCAAGCATCAGTAATTATACAAAGTTACAGGGTCAGAATAGATTAACACAAGCAATCAAAGAAAAAATAACACTTCATAAAAATAGCAACTATTTCTACTGTAATCAGCACTACCCAGAAAGTAAAACCACAACCCACAGAATGGGAGATAATATTTAAGAACCATGTATCTTGTAAGTGTATAATATACAAAATATATTTAAAAACTCATAATTCACAATAAAAATTAAAAAGAACCCAATTAAAAATAAACAATGATTTGAACAGACATTTCTTCAAAGAAGATGTAATAATGCCCAGTAAGCCTCCTTCCAAAAAATGTTTCCCATGTTAGTCACCAGGAAAATGCAAATCAAAGCCACAGTGCAAGGCTACTTCACAGTGGCAGAAAATAACCAATTTTGGCAGGAACATGGAGAAATTGGAACACTCATACACTGATTACGAGAATGTCAAATTTTGTAGTTGCCTTGAAAAACAGTTTGATAATTCCTCCAGAAATTAAACATAGAGTTAACATTTGGCCCAGCAATTCTCCATGTAGATATGTTCCCAAAAGACTTAGAACATCCCTAGCTGGTGTGGCCTACAGCCTACAAACCAAGGGTCACTGTTAGATTCCCAGTCAGGGCACATGCCTGGGTTGTGGGCCAGATCCCCAGTGGTAGGGTGGGGGTGTGCGAGAGGCAACCACACATTGATGTTTCTCTTCCTCTCTTTCTCCCTCCTTTCCCTTCTGTCTAAAAATACATAAATAAAATCTTTAAAAATAAATAAATAAAAACAATTTAAAAAAGACTTAAAGTGTATCTCCATACCAAAATGTATACATGAATGCTCATGACAGAATTATTTATAATAGCCAAAATGTTGAAAGTATCATAATGTTCATCAACTAATGCTTGAATCAACTATTGATGGATATGCACTACCTCCTTAGGGTGACAAAAATGTTAATAAGATAGCAGTGATGGTTGCTCAAATTTGTGAATATATGAAAATCCATTTAACTGTACACTTCAGAAGGTGATTTATATGGCATGATAGTTATTTGTATATTAATGAAAATAGCTTTGGTGGTATTCAAAGTTTGTTTTAGCAGCAGAAGCCTTCCCATTTTTGATAACACCTTACACAGGTCTCTGATAAATAGGAGTTGAGCAGTTTGTTTTGAAGTGGGAGACAGAAGATTCAAAGCTACCTCATTTGGCTTTTCTCTTATTTATTCTAGGATAATATTTTAAACAATTACATAAAATCCTGAAGTCCACAGAGTTTGAATATTATTAGGTTAAATATATTTTGAAGTTTTGTCCACCTCTCAAAATCTGTTTATATAAAAATAATCTAGTTGTACAATTTTAAATTAGTTGACTGATCAGTTGAGATTTGAAGTTGAAATTTTGAACATAATCAAAATTTCCAATCACTTTGTACACGAAAAATAACATTACATAAAACACAGTGTGATCTAGCATTGTTGTTGGTTTGAACAATGAACTCTGGTTAACGCTGACCTCTGTTCTATATCACAAAACATTCAACAGTGATGTCTACTAATATTTTTTAAATATATCTTTAAATTATACTGAAGTCTTGGAAAACATATGGGGAAAACTAAGTGAAGGGAAGGGTTTACAGGAACAAATATAGGGGACACATGGACAAAACTAGGGGGGTTGGAAATGGGAGGGATGGGTGGGTGGGCTGGAATGGGAATAAAGGATAGAAACTGTACTGAATAATCTAAAATAAAAATAAAAATAAAAAAGAAAATTTCAGTGAAACACATTTTGTGATAATAGAGTTGTTACTAGAATATATTAAGAACTCAATTCATTCATCAGGAAGAAAATACAACTTAAAACAAGAAATGAGGAAACAATTTGAAGAAGCTTTTTATGACAGAAGTTACACAAATGGCCAATTAGCACTATATAATATTGCACACTCAGAATGGCTAAAATATAAAAAGTCTGATAACATCAAGTGACAGTAATGACGTGGAGCAACTAGAACATACACATGCTGCCAGTGGGGGTATAAAAAGGATGCAAACACTTTGGGAAAAAGCTATGATTTCTTCAGAGTTAACTGTCATATCATTTAGAATGTCCACTCAAAAAGGAAAGAAAACATAAGTATACACAAATTCAAATGTGAAATTATGAGAAAAAATGTATTACTTACAATAGAACCCAGAAAATGCAATGCTTAGGTATAAATTTACCATAATATGTAGGGCCCATGTATGAAAAATGCCAAACACTCATAAAAATTACAGAATATATATATAAAGCTATGGAATGATATCTCATATTCATGGATCAGAAGACTCAATATTGTTAAGATTATAATTCTTCCCAACTTGTTCTATAAACACAACATAATCTCGATCAAAATTGTAATATGTGATTGTGCAGATACCAGTGCGTCAATTACAAGGTTTATATGGTGAATATAAAAGAAGGTGAATATTCAGGATGATACTGACGGAGAAGAAGGTTGGAGGACTCATACTTCTTAATTTCAAGATTTACTCTAAAGTGGCAATAATCCAGCCAGCATGCTATTGGGGAAATATATATTCT
Organism: Trachops cirrhosus; assembly: GCA_028533065.1. Taxonomy (NCBI): domain Eukaryota; kingdom Metazoa; phylum Chordata; class Mammalia; order Chiroptera; family Phyllostomidae; genus Trachops; species Trachops cirrhosus. Next base: position 35,096,359 of record CM052552.1, on the reverse strand, counting down.
CACACACACACACACACAGACACACACACACACACACACACACACACACACACACACGGGGTCCGGCAGAAGTAAGGCCTGCTGGAGTGATGTTGGTAGGGTAATCATATGGGTGTACTAATTTATAGTTTTAATTGAACATTTTTCCTAAAATGTCATATGGTGTGCTTGAGTGTGATAGTGCTATGTTACAGAACTACATGCTTATGGTTTTGTAATAAAAGATTTGGTAATAAAAAGGAGCATTATTTTGGCCAGACTGTATAATAGCAATGGAATGGAATAGAGAGCCCAAGAACAGACCCACAGAAATGTACTTGACTACTTTTTGACAATTAGAGCAAAGACAATTCAAAAGAGGATAAAGAAAACTCAATCTTTTCAAGAAATGGTGTTGGAACAATTGGATGGCCATATGCAAAGTAGTAATAATAATTTAGATACAGAACTTACACCTTTAACAAATGTTAATTAAAAATGGATCTTGGACCTAAATATAGAACACAGACCTACAGAAATTCTAGAAGATAACGTAAATGAAAGTTTAGGTGACCCTGCGTTTGGTGGAGATTTTAGATATAACACTAAAAACATTATCTATTAAAGGAAAAAACCATAATAGGGCTTTATTACAATTAAAAATTTCTGCTTTGTGTAAGATAAGCCACAACCTTGGAGAAAACATTTGCATATTTGTATAAACATATCTGATAAAGCATTGTTATCCAAAAACTCTTAAAACTCAGCAACAAAACAAGCAACCCAACTTTAAAAATGGGCTAAAAAGGTAAACAGAAACCTCATCGAAGAAAACATACAGATGGAAAATAAGCATATGTAAATATGCCCCATATAATTATTTATTAGATGCTTTAAAACTAAGACAATAAAGATACAAAACAGAACTATTTGAATGGCTGAAATTTAAAAACATACCTGACAATACCAACTTGCTAAAGAGCATGTGGAGCAACAGTTATTCCTAGTGATTTATAAAGTTGCAAAGTTGTAAAGTCACTTTGGGAAGGAGTTTGGCAGTTTCTTATAAAACTAAGCATAGTCTTACCCTATGATCTGACAATCATGCTTCTAGGTATTTACCCAACTGATTTGTATGTCTGCCCAAACTGGCATGTGAATGTTTATAGCACCTTTATTTATCATTGCAGGGAAAAATCAAAGAAAGAAATTCTCTCCTAGACTCATTGGAGAGAATGCGACTGTATTGACATGTTGATTTCGACACTGTGAAATCCATTTTAGACTTTTTAAAAATTTTTACTTTTATTTTTCAATTACAGTTGGCATTCAATATTACATTAGTTTCAGGTGTACAGCACAGGTGTTAGACATTTATATTTTCTTTTTTTTTAAAGATTTTATTTATTTATCTTCAGAGGGGAAGGGAAGGAGAGAGGGAGAGAAATATCAATGTATGGTTGCTTCCTGTGCATTCCCTGCTGGGAACTGGCCTGCAACCCAGGCATGTGCCCTGACTGGGAATTGAACTGCGATCTCTTGGTTCACAGGCCCGCGCTTAATCCACTAAGCTACACCAGCCAGGGCGACATTTATATTTTCAATAGGGTTACACATGGTGGGGATGAGGGTTTAATCCTACTTTTGCTTTGATATTTTTGCCAGTGCCAGGTGGTAGAAAATCATAGACAGGGATCATTTTCTCTCTAGAAACAACAACAAAACATTTCAAATTAACTTAAACAAACAAAAAATATTCGCAATTATACTTTGCAGTCTCACAAAACTTGAGAACTGGAACTGCAGTTTATTTCAAAGAACTGTAAGCAGAAAACTGAAAATCTATTAAGTATAGAGGTAGCTTTTCTTTTTTTCCCATATTTGTCTCTTTCATACTCCTTACACTGGGGCTGCTTGTTTTTTTTTTAAGATTTTATTTATCTATTTTTAGAGAGGGGAAGGGAGGGAGAAAGACAGGGAGAGAACCGTCAATGTGTGGTTGCCTCTCTTACAACCCCTACTGGGGACCAGGCCCACAACCCAGGCATGTGCCCTGACTGGGAATCCAACCAGCAACCGCTTGGTTTCCAGGTTGGTAATCAATCCACAGAGCTACACTAGCCAGGGCTGCTTGTTTTTTAACATCTGCTCCTCAATGTACTTGTGTGTTTCATCCTTCTGTATTCTTCTATATACTCTTTCTTGGCTTGGTATACCAATTTTCACTTCTTTGGCACACACAGTATCATAAAAATAAGTGAATTTGTTATTATAATTACAGTGTCCCAATTTCCCCTTTTAGGGGAAATAATCTCATTGTTTCACTTTGGATTTATGCAACTTTCTCTGGCTAATCGATTATGGTTGATATTTATAAAAGTGTTCATGAGAAGCCCGTTCTTATCAGGGGGCATTTCTAAAACTAGGATGGGTTATATGTTAAATAAATACTCCTAAAATTATTAATATTATAACATTATTACATTACTTTATTTTCTGGTCCTTGGCTACCAGCTGTCTCCCTGACTGAGCCACTTTCCTGCTTACAGCAATATGAGTTACCCCTATGCAGAGAGAATTGAATTAACCAATTTTTTAAAAAAACTCTGGAAGAGGTTCTAAAAGGCAATCCTGTGTCAAATGATCATTTTCAACAAACTAAAATAATGCTCTCATATGTAAGAAAGTGAACTCTCAACAAAACTTTTTACTAATTTCTTTTTTTTAAAGATTTTATTTATTTATTTTCAAAGAGAGGGGAACGGAGCGAGAAAGAGTGGGAAAGAAGCATCAATGTGTGGTTGCCTCTCAGGTGCCCCACACTGGGGACCTGGCCCAAAACCCAGGCATGTGTCCTGACTGGGAACAGAACTGGTGACCCTTTGGTTTCTCAGGCCAATGCTCAGTCCACTGAGCCACACCAGCCAAGGCTAAATTTTTACTAATTTCTTGATAAGGAAACCAGCAACAGGGCAAGGCTGGTTCAAACATAGTGGGAGATAGAAAATAACTTATACTGTCTAAAAAAATAATGCTTGAACAGAGTTATTAATGGTTAATACCCTCTGGCTGAATAGAACTATAATCTTTAGGGTTATGATTTCTACCAAGTTCATTACTACCCTGCATGATGCATTTGCATTACTCTCAGGAAAGAATAGTTTGCTTCACTATCGGTTTTCTGTAAGGTAAATACTCCCAAAGCATTACTTAATCAGTAGATGGCCCTGCTGGGCAACACAGTCAGTGATCAGATATGCATCAAGTCTTTCAGCTTTTCTCCAAATTCTGGATACTATTTATTAGCACTGAATTTTAAAACTAAAAATTTAGAAGCAGAAGCATAACACAGAAGAAGCGATTCATTTTAACATAGTGTTGATGGTAGTGTTAATCATTAATAAAGTATTAATTTATTGAAAATTTACTGCACGAGACAGTATTCTCAAATATATTTTAATAATTGATTTTTTTATCTTTTGAAAATCTGCAAAGGGAGAAAACTTTACCAACTAGCACATCATTGAGTTATTATGATGGGATTATGCAGGGGAAAATACATCTCCAGATTGAGTTCAAGCTCAAAGTTCTGTAATGAGATGACAGAAAAAATGTATTTCTCATACTAATGGCCACACTGATGAAGCCTCTCTAAAATAGAAATAAATAACTTGGTTAACCATTTAGTACAGAGACAAAATGTAAGTTCTTACGAGTGCTTGATAAATGGCTTTTTACTTTAATAAAATGATTAAATGATCTCAGGTCCTTGGAGGGATAGGTTTATAGTGTATATTTAATGTGGAATGATTAGAATTATGAATCTCATATATTTCTTCCTGCTTTTCTTTTTGACTTGCATTTGAGGGGCATTTTTCTCCCTGCCCCATCTTAATGAAGAAACAAATATTCAAAAGAAACTATAACTCAGGAAAATCAGACAAGACAGGACCCAAAGGAAGAGGTGTGGGAGGAGGAAGGTAACAGCCTCTCGTGGGCATGAGCAGCACTCAAGTAGAAGGTAAGAAGGACAATTTCTTCATCCAAGGTCCAGGACATAGAGAAAGGATTTGAACATGAACAGTTCTTGAGCATAGATTCCAGCCTTTTGTATGCTGAGCTCACCTCTGGACAAGTCAGAATTGAACACCCTCGGACATTTGTAAAACTCTGTTATACCTGATGGAAGTGGATCAAGTACATTGCAAATGGATGGGAGTGTGAAGGACTTCAGACAGGTAAACTTTAAGGGACCTTTGGATAGTCTGTGAGAAAGAACTAGGAGTAGAACCATCACTATTGTTATGTTTATCTTCTGTTCGTCATGGTTGTCTGTGAGTCCATTTTCAGCCAGTTTGATCACTAGAAATTTCAATTGTCAATATTTGTATTTTCTTGTTGTAATAAAAATAATTCATTGTGATATTTATCTTTCTAAATCGTGAAAAGAATATGTATTTTAAGTAGCCGGCACTGTCTTCAAGTCATAATTCATGAACTATGACAAGGATTTCCATAAAAAACATATTCATAACACCAGAAGTTTCAATGTTATACTTCTGAATAATTTCTGTTTAATCAGTTAAACTTTTGTACAAAAATAAAGCTACTAGTATACTTTTTAACTAAAACATGCTCTGTGTATGTATATGACTGTAAGTAGTTTGGGGAAGATGCAGTTTGTGGAAGAGAATTTAGTAGAAATGTTTTGTTGCCAAGAATATTATAGAAAATATATTTGTCATATTTGGTGTTTACCTTTCAACAACCCATTAGTACTATTCATTGGACAACCTAGTTTATAGATTTTTAATTTACTTGTCCCTCTGAAGGAATCTGTTAAGGGAAAGCATTATTCATTTGATTCATATTCAAAATCATCACAATTTAAACAGTAGCTTATTTTACAAGTAAATGATACTGGACTCAATGGAAAGCTTGATAAAGACACTATGTAATGAAAGAATCATTTTGTTGAAGATTGATAAAAATCATCCATAAAGTGTGTGTGTATATATATATGCAGGATATTTAAGATAAAGAAGAAAATTGCATTTTACTGTCTACAATATTCTCTTTGTATTGCTATTTGGGGAGTAACCTTAATAAAGTTGTTTCAAGGGTAAGAAAGTCATAGGCATTCAAAAAAGACTTCTTAAATATTATTAAGGGCCTATTTCTAAACTCAGTACTAATAATTGGTAGTAGAGCTGTAGTTATCCCTCAGTCTTCAATTTAGCAGGCTTCTAATTCTCTGTATAAAGATATTATCAATAAAAAATTAGGTCAAATAAACTGTTGTGCATATATCCAGTGTAAATGGCTACCTGATTAGATGATTTATAGATCCTACCTAGAATCTTTCCCACTTACCCCAGGTTACTGATAAACCATCTTCTGGCTGGTGAAGTCATGCATTGCCAAATAGGGAAACTCACATAGAAATCAAGACAGCTGGATGTATAATCTCCATATGAGGATTTTGTATGGAAAGCAGAGGCACCTGGATGCCATAAACTCAAGTGGTACCTCCTGCATGTATGTGGCTGACTACCTCCAGACTGCTTAGCTCACTAACAGAAAGGAATTATGGATTCTCCAGCCCAGAATGACTCAGACAAAAATGGACTCAGATCCTCACTTCAGCAGTCAGACAACTAATAGATACACTCAACAATCAAATGCTTTCACAACTGAAAATCATGTCTGAAACACATTGAGCATATTTGAAGATGCTATTGGATTGGTAGAAACATTTTAAAGTGATGTTATTTGATTTTCAAAAGCATTTATTATGTTTACACATCAGAGGTTAATGTCAAGGGCATGCACCAATTCAAAAGAACCTATGCACCCCAATGTTCATAGCAGCACCATTTACTATAGCCAAGTGCTGAAAGCAACCTAAGTGCCCGTCAGTCAATGAGTGGATAAAAAAAACCTGTGGTCCATTTACACAATGGAACACTACGCAGCAGAAAGAAAGGAGTTCCTACCCTTCGCGACAGCATGGATGGTGGAGAGCATTATGCTAAGTGGAATAAGCCAGGTGGTGAAAGACAAATACCATATGATCTCACCTATAAGTGGAACCTAATCAACAACAACAACAAAAAAAAACAAGCAATCAAAATACAACCAGAGACGTTGAAATAAAGAACAAACTGACAGTGACCAGAGGTGAGTGGCTATGGGAGTAAACGGGGGAAAGAAGCGGAAGGGGCAAGTCAAGAAACATGTATAAAGAACACATGGACAAAGCCACAGATGGGTAGGATTGAACGTGGGAGGTGGGGGTGGGTGGGAAAACAGAGACAACTGTACTTGAACAACAATAAAAAAATAGCAAGGAACAGAAGGAAAATTAACTCCTGAATCAAAAAGTGGCTTAAGGGCAGAAAATAAAGGGAAGCAATAAGTAGAACATTTGACCTAAACATTGCTTTTTTTCATTTGATATTGGAACAAAAAGAAAAAAATGATTTCAAGAACACTTTCTGTTTGAGATTTTTCACAATGTATTTTGTAAGCACAAAATGTGTGAAATTAAATTGGAATAATGGAAAAGCTTTCAGTTTTAAAGAGATCCATCTACAAAGTACCTTAAACATATTCTATGATCTGAGGTTTTTCTAAGAATTTCTTTGTACTGCTATTAATGGGGTTCCAATCATATGCTATGAACAAAATATATATATATATTTAAATTCAAAAGAAGTTTTTATTAAAAATACCCAGAGTGACTTTACAGAGGCCAATGGTCTTGTCTTTGTTCTTCAATGAACTGTTGTGCTCAGATTATTTTTTTAATGCTAGTATTTTCATCATGCTGAATTATTTGCAAAGATTTATGCCCACACTTGATTCTTTATGTATATAGTGAGAGGTTGGATTAGATGATCTTTACAATATTGAAGATGGTAGGAACATGTCACTCCAAAATACACCATTTTGGTATATTTATTATTTTGAGATAAAGACACTTGAGAAATAGCAGATGCTGGAAGGGGTCTTTGGCCACCCCATTTCTATATATGACAAGACATAAATGTTATGTCTATCTATCTATCAAAAGTGCCCTCCTACTAGGAGGAGAACATTCTTATCACCATAAATGAGGAGTTGATGTCAAAATAAATCTGTACAAACAAATCTACTAAAATAATACTTATCTTCTATTAGATCCCCACAGTTTACCACCCTTGACCCACACTTTATCATTATTTGTTGAAATGGTATAAATCTGTCAAGCCTATCTGCTTTTGGGGTCTTAATTTCTTTTCCATGAATGCTCTTATGCCACATCAACAATATTAACATCAAACACAATGTTATTTTCTCCAGTTTATCTGTCTTTTGTTAGTTTAACTTTTAGGTCCCGTCACAGAACCGAAAAGGATGGAGGAAAAATCTTTCTTTTTCTACAGTTTCTCCTAAGTCTTAACATCACCAATGTTTAGCTGCAGTGAGAATTCATAAACAAATGCAAAGCAATTGAAACATGTTTGACTAAATTGTAAAAGAATAAGACTGAGAAAGTTATAGAAAGTGTTACTGGTCATTGACAGCGACAAAGGCAGGTTTGCTGGACGGGTCTGGAAATGGGTCAGGAAAGGCATTTCAAGGATGCACACATTAGGAACACGTGAGGTATAGCGGTAACATTTATCTGGTATGATTTATTGGAGTGAAAACAAGGCCTGCCCCCAGGATCCCGTCTCTCATCCACAAGCAGGTGACTCAGCTCCATCTGGCTGCAAAAGAAGTCCAGCCTCTGAGGCCGCAGGCTTGCACTTGTCCCCACGGAGTCCAGAAGAAGGGCCAGGACCCAGAGCTCCCCGTGCCATTAGTCCCGCATCTGAGGCTCCTGCACAGTCCAGCACAGTGTCTGCTTCTGCCCCTTCCTAGTTAATTTGGCTTCATTAGGTGTTTGGTTCCTTCCATTTTTTGTTATTACCTACCTAGCTGCCTACTCCAACAAAAGGATGAATATCAAAACCAAACAAAAACGTTTCTTTATTTAATAAATTTATGTTCTTTAAAATTAAAGTCATCTTTGTAACTACTTATGTCAAAGGTATCACATTTCTTGAGGAAACTGAACCAATTAAGTTCTCTAACTATTAATAGGCATATATTTTTATAGCATGCACTCTCATGAACTGTGGACCATATCAAAGTTCTCATCCACATGGCACTCATTTCTCATAAAACAATTATTCAATAAATACATGTATTCAGTTGTAGCTGTAATTCCTTGACCAAAATTGCATGAGAGCCTAGTGTTTTCTTTGTGAGAAAAGTGTTAGATTCCAAGCAACGTTCTGCAGAAATCAGGACTTATTTTTCCTAAGAATGAATTAGTAAATGTATTATTCAACTTATATGCCATATAGCAAAATTATCTTGAAAAACCATATGCATACAAAATTTTATAGATGAGCAGATAAAAGAGACACTGTGCTTTAGCGAGGAAGCATAAGGAGTGATTTTTTGTAAATATTAAATATTTGTGAGTGATAAAATTATAAATAAGTTTCCAAATCTATAAAGGACCTTGCACTAACCAGAAGGTGATTATCCTATATGGTGTATTTTAGACGGCAGCTCTCAGTCTGGGCCACATCTTCAGGGTTTCTGATCTTGTAAGATCAAGGTGGGGCCCAAAATTTTGCATTTCTAGAATTTTCCTTGGTGGTGTTGGTGCTGCTGGTCCAGGGACCACACTTTGACAATCACTCACCTAGAACAATTGTATCAAACTTTAAGGACTAAAATTATTTAATTCAGAGTTATTCAAGATCTTCAGAAAAGTAGATTCCTAGTCCCCACACCTAAGAGAGACTGATTCATCAGGTCTGTATTGGATTCCAGAATTCTGTATTTTCAAACCATTCTTCACATGATTCTGATGATCATTTCAGTTTGAATGCTTTCCTGTCATTCCTTTATATAACTTGATTTTGATACTTCCTATAGACTGTGCATAAAGTAAATGAAGTAAATGTTTCTTCTGTAAAGTGCATTGAAAATCAAATGCAATACAAACTTGATTCATCTAAAGCCTAGAGGGAGACTTCATGGAAAAAATAGCATCTGAAAGCACAGAAAGCAAATTTTGCAGTGTGTAGATTTCTACATAGATTGAAAATCAAATAAAATGCTTTACATCACTGATCAAATTAATTGAAAAACAATTTGTCATTTATTTTCTTTTTAACTAAAAGCAAAAGAAGGAAGGGTCCTGTGAGAGTAGATTAAGAAATATCACATGGAGCCAGCCACAGACACTTTAGGGCGATTACAATGTCCTGGTGGTAATAGAAAGCCAGTGCTGAATAAATTGCTTCCTTATACACTGTGGATTCAGTGGATCAAGGTATGTCCCATGTGTACAGAGGATAATTCATCTTTCTCACACCTATATGGAGAGCCCTCTACAAAGAATAAAGTAAAGCGATCATAAGCCTTTGTGATAGATAGAGCCTCTTTAAATCATTTTTAAAAAACTTTGTTAGGTTTTCTATTTAACCTTATTTTAAAAGAGAGCTCTTTGAAAATGAAAAAAGTTGATAACTTCTAAGAAGGGAGTTTGCAAAGATAAGCTAGTTGCAGGGGTAATTTCTGCAGATAACAATGGTACTGTTATAGCTACATTTCAAGAACCATTTAAAAGAAGAATGAACAACTAATTATATGATGAGGAAAGGAAATGTTTAGCATTTAAGAAGAATGGTTCTCCCTTAGATTAGTCCTTGCAGATTAAGAACAGAGTCATGAATGTTTTGTGTTAGATAGTTCGAAATATAGTGATGTGTTTGGTTTGTTTGTTTTTGCTGTTTTCTCTTTATTCCTTCTCTCTCTTTCCAAACCACCTCCTTCAACTACCAACACTCAACAGCAAGTGGTTTAGTTACAGTGTTAGAAGGGTAAACTAAGTTTATTCACTGAATTACCTTATATGGTTTACAGTGGTTTAATAACTAAATATGTCAAGTAATCAAGTGTAGGCATAATGTGAATTAATTGGAGTTGATAATAATCACAGGTTCAAGCTCCATCTAAGTTTTTTTAAGGCTCTACCTTTTTACTTTTATTAGGTTCAGATATCCACTAAAGGCATTCAGAAATTCTGAGAGCAACTACGTCAGCACCCTGGTCCCTCTGCCCTACTGTGATTCCCCTTCATCGTGACTGAATGTCTCTGTGTCTAGCTTTTCTGTCCTGATGGAAAGTTAATGACTGTAGCCTTGTCCTTTGGTCTTGAAACAAAGTGGTTTCTTTTTAAATTTATTTTATTTTAATATACAGTAAAATTGAGTATTTTGGGTATTTTATTAGTTTTAACAAATGCATAGAGACATGTGACTATCACTGCAATGAAGATACAGAGAACAACCATCACCCCCAAGGAACTATCTTATGAACCTTGGCGTTAACCCCTTCCCCTCCTGGTGTCCATCTGTAGAGTTTTGTCTTTATAAGAATATCAAATAAATGGAATCATGCACCATGCAGTCTTGGAGCTCAGCTTCTTTTACTTAGTGCAATACATCTGATATTCATCCATGTTGCTATATGTAGTAGGAGTCTATTTTTTTTATTGTTGAGTAGTAGTCCATTATTGGATATACCTCAATTTGCTTATCCATTCCCAAGCAGAAGTATTTTTGAATTGTATATTAGTCACAATTCTCCAAAGAAATGGAATAAGAACTATATACATATATTTAGAGAGGAAGACTCATTTTAAAGAATTGGCTCATGCATTTATGGAGCTTGGCGAGTCCATAATTTTCAGGGTAGACCAGCAGGTTGGAGACCCAGGGAAAAGCCCATGTTCCCCATCCAGTTGAAGGCCATCTGCTGGCAGAATTTTCTTGCTTGGTGAATGTCAGTCTTGTGTTGTAGTCAGTCCTTCAACTGATTGGATGTGGCCCACCCACATTATAGAGAGCCATCTGCTTTACTCAAAGTCCACTGGTATGATTATACAGTGTCTGTAAACACTGCCACTGCTCTGAGGCCAGGCGCATTGTTTCTCTTCTCCACCTTCTGGTCCTTCCCTGTGAAGATGAAGATCTCAGGAGAGAACGGGACCAGAACTCAGTCAGGCCTCAGGTGTTCAGACGCAGCCCATGGCCCTCTGCAGATGTGGCCAGTCACCCCTGGGATCCTCTCAGCTTCCAGTTTAGACCAGTGAGCTCTTTATTCACCTCACTTCCTCCCTTTTGGAAAAGGAGTGTCTATCCTATATTACCTGTCCCATTGCATTTTGGAAGCAGAAAACTTGCTTCACAGACCCACAGATGGAGAGGAATTTTGTCCCTGGTTGGCCTCTAGCCACCCTTTTCTGGCAGATATGTAGCTGTGTTCACCCAATGAACATACCTGAGCTGATGATCTGCCCTACCTGGGCTGAGCTCTGGACTCAGAGACATGGTCCTGCCCACAAAGAGATTACTACTCAGACAAAGAAGTCACACATTAAAGTGACCATTGTTCTAGAGAGTTCCGAGTGCTGTAAGGGAAGTATAGTAAGTGTGGAGAGGGTGACTGAGTCAAGAGGAGTCACTTCCCATGTGGGAGATGAGAGAGGATCCCTGAAATCATGATGCTGGAATTTGGCCTTGAAAGAGGATTGGAAATTGAGCAGGTGGAATAAGGGTCTTGGGGTAAAATGTTGCATAGTGAGGAAGCCTCATATTAAAAGCAGGGCAGTGAGACCTCTGGCTGCTGTGGCTCAGTGGGTTGAGTGCTGGCCTGTGAACCAAAGGATCACAGGTTTGATTCCCAGTCAGAGCACATGTCTGGGTTGCAAGCCAGGTCCCCAGTAGGGGGCATGTGAGAGGCAACCACGCATTGATGCTTCGGTACCTCTCTTTCTCTCTGCCTTCCCCTCTCTCTAAAAATAAATACATAAAATCTTTGAAAAATCTCAGGAATGAACTTTTGTGCTTTGACCTTTTCAGAGAGCACCTGGGTTTCCTGCACACTTCCTACTCACCTGGGCAGAGAAAATCCTTGCTGATTTTCACAACCAGATGTCATGTGGACTCCTCTTTCCAACCCCGGTGCTCTGGGCTAGGGAGCCCAGCCTGGGTTTGAGAACCCTAGCTCTTCAGGGGGACCCTTTAAAGCTAAAAGAGCCCTCCAGACTCTCAACTGCTTTACATGGGAGCAGGGCCCATGTGTTTTGCATCTCAGCCCTTCCTACCAGTCTCAGTGTTATTTCTTCTGTATATCCCTAGTTGTAAGATTTCTGTTCAGCTAGTCTTCAGTTGGTTATTCGGGTTAATTTTTCTATATTTTAGTTGTAATTCCACTTTGGTCCTGGGAGGAGGTGTGTGTATCTTCTGCCTATTCTGCTGCCATCTTGGATCTTTAAGCGATAGTTTTTAAAAGAATGTTTTAAATAATATTTGTTTTCTGTTTAATTTTTACATGCAGCTATTTTAATAAGCTTTTGTAGGCGAAGGAAAAATTTTTTTTCTACCCATTTTTGGTTTTCCAACTAGACAATCTAAATTAGACTGGTTTGAGGCATATTGATTACTTTATATTAAATTTACTTGACAAGCAGCCAATGCCAAGAAGGGCACCTTGACCTCCTCTTGTCTCCTTGAATGCAGAAAATAAATCTCTCCTGTGAAGGATTCCTTCTTTCCTCCAAGGGTCCAGAGAAATAAACATTTTTGCTAGGAATCCAGAGCCAAAAAACTTACATGAACAAACCCTGTTACTCCTTTACTAAATTACTACCCAAGCACAAACTTCATTTAGACTCTTCAGTAATGAACACCCAAAACCAAACCGCTTTTTCCTTGTTATTTCATCACAAATTCTGTTTTTTGTTTAAAAAGGTATAGAAAACTGGCTGGTTCTTCATTTTGGGTAGACTCATCTATGATCTCCCATTCATGAATATTAAGTTGGTTTTTCTCTTCTTAAGCTGGCCATGTGTCAATTTTACCATTAGTACAACCATGAGAAGTTGAGAAGGGTAGAGGTGGAAATTTACCCCATGCCTGACACTGGCAGAAGACAAATTAACAAGAGAAAAACCAACTGACATATATTAATATATACTTCACTCATACATGTAGGATCACTCAGTGACAAGTAACCTAAATGGGTAGTTAGAACTTGAGCTTATGCTATCTTAGGTTGGATAAAGGGAAAGAAGTTTTAAGCTTCTAGGTAGGAGAGAAAAGTTATGAGAAGGTAACCAGGGAAACCAGTATAATAAACCAGGGTTGTTTAGTAAGGTTTGTTATATAGATTTCAGTCTTTTGCCTTCTCCATTGATAAGAGTCCTACTTTTCTTGATAAAGGAAAGGCAGATACCTTTAAAAATGGAAGTTTCCTTTATAATGCAAATTTTATTTATAAAAGTATAACTTGTGTCCTAAAGCTTTTCCTGAGTTGGCTGATTCTTGATGGGCTTTAGCACAAAATAATCCACACACTAACTAGGCATATTTGGGTCGCCATTTTCTGGTACCCATAACCTTGCATTTGGATTAATTACCGATAAACTCTTTTAAAAATCTTATCAGACAAACCACATCCTTGATAAAGGAGAAAACTGTGCTTCTAAGTAATGGTTTTCTGATAAATGTTTAACAGACCATTTATGGAAAAATCTGTATACAGGTTTATTATAAGTTTCATTAACACAAAGAAGATGCAGCACACAGTTTATTAATAATATGTGGCACACGATAACAAAATATATAATACCCTATATTGTGGATTTCATGTTTCACTGACTATCACAGAATGGAGGCCAGTGGCCATAGAGTTTTGAATACGGCATTTACCAACTGATAAACTTATAAACTGATTAAAGTACTATTACAGTAGAAATAATGGAAATGGTGAAAACTACATATTTCCTTATTTAAACTGCTAAACCTGTGTCTTAGCTACTTTTGTGCACCAAAATAATCAAATGCAAGCTACAAAACACCATCCAAAATTAGCAAAGTGTATCAGACGAACACAAGGTATGGTGCCAACATAAAGTGACAAAAGGCAATATACCACCTTACTAAAATGAATTAGCCCAACAAAATGTGCCTTTTAGTGTCTCAAATTAATAAGTTAGAATGCATACTAGTTTCAGGAGAAAAACATGGCAGTTTGGCATCTTTTGTTTTATAACTCAGTAGGAACATATTTCATAACTAATATTAACATAGTATTAGATGATTATTTAGGATGAATGAGAACAGAAAATGAGTAGATTATTGAAAAACAGTAATCATGAAAGAATTTATGGAGCCTCCCCATTTTATGTTGGGCTTTACTGATTGATTGAGCAAACACATATTGAAAATCTGTGTACTCCAGGCCCTGCGGTAGGGATGCTATTGTAATTCCCCTTTCCTGTATGAATTATAAAATACAAATGTGAGTAACAAAAATGCTGATCTTGTATTTTTACCTAGATGTTAAAACACCTTTCCCAAGCACACAATTGCCTGAATATCTGAGAAGAAAACATTATAAAATATTTTGTGCTTCCAACTGTAAAACAGCTTTTATGAGCTTCAAATAAATTTGACATTAGTGTTTATATGAGATTTTTCATTCCCTTAAACAGCTCTTCTTATTCAAGGCTTATCAGTTGCTCACAAAGAACCTTGATCTCTCTTGCCTCACTGCTCATTCAGAAAGCATTTGTTAGCACCTATACTGAATTGGTTGCCAGGTGTATTATTTGAATTCTATATGAAGACAGAGATAAAGTAAATGCAAGAGCCAATTTACAAAGGAAAAAATGCTACACTGTAACACCTTGCTCTATTAAAAGCTAAGAGCAAAAGACGAAAAACATCTTTTCAAGTAAAAGTGGAAAAGCATGTATTTACCTCCTCTCATTGCTTATACATCAATACAATGAGAATTTAGGAACACAAAGATGCATTAGAAGATGAGAGATGTCAATATGTTTTCAGAAACTCGAAAATCTTTGGTAAAGTGGTAACTACTTTAGTGTAATAGCAAAGATAGCTACATCTGAAGGCTGATGAGAATGGGGACAATATTCTATCACGACAACCCTGAAAAACTCAAGACTTGAAAACTCTGCAATAGAGGAGAGAATAGGAGGCAAGGGACAGATAAGAGCAGAAATGAGTTGAAAATCTCCAACTGCCACTCTCACAATGCCATCGTCAGTTGCTCTACCTCACGTAGGAAGGCAGAGGTTTATTCTCTGGAGAAAGTAAAAAGAAGAACCTGGGAACTACAAAGGGCAGGAGTGAGGTGTAAACCATAAAATAAAAAAGACTAACTGGAACTCTCAATGCAGAATTGTCTCATAGCCCTTGCAGAATACTGGCAGTGAAGCGGTTACCTATGAGAAACACCATCTCCCAACCCACCCTAGGAAATCAAAGAACCCTTCTCCAGATAAAATGGAAACAACACTGAAAAAAAAATACTCCACAAAGCGAGGTACATTTTTTCTCTCTTGTAGCAGGAAATCAATAAATGATGCCTAAATCTGATAAATCAAGAAATAGCAGAATAAAACACTGTATATAGTTTATTAGCTGGGTCAGCTAAGCTACTATAACAAATACATACCAACAATTCATTTAGCTCAGGAAAAAGAAATCTATTTATCTCTTACATAGCAGTCAGAGATGAGTATTCCAGCATAGGAAGCCACCGTGCTTCATTCAGCCCTTCAGTACCCCGACTGAAGTCAACTCTGTAACATCTTTTATACAGGCTTCAAAAAACTTTCTAGTTGCTGCTATTTCTGGCTATGCCATCAGGATAAGAAAATACGAACAAGGTATGATTTTTCTTAAGGCACAAACCTAGAAGTGACAGGTATCAATTCTTCCTACATTCCATTAGAAATAACATAATCACATGACCACATCAAACTGCAAGGGAAGTTGAGAAATGCAATATCTAAGTAGGAAGTCATGTATCCAATTTAACTCCAACAGTCTAGGGAAAAAATGCATTTTGGTGGATAGCTAGTAGTCTCTGCCTTATGAAAGTAAAAAAAAAAATATGGAATGAATGGCTGCAAAGAACAATGGGTAATCCCTCAGTGTTAAAGTGACAAGAATAAGATGCTGTGTACTAATGCTAGTACTGGTAGTAAAAAAAGAAAAAAAGTAATATTGTATTTGGCAAGAGCTGGATGGAATCAAATAATATGTTCAGTCAGTGTAGTTAGGCTGTATATTTATATAACTATGCTATTAAAAAGATGACTATTATGAAAATTCTTGGAAAAAATAGAATGATATGTGTCAACTCCAAGTTCATAAATGCTTAAACATCCCTTTATAAAAGCTAAATAGACAGTACTGTAAAATGAGACTGCAGTACCTTGCTTTTATGGTGCTTTTTAAAAATGTATTCTTCAATGTCCATTTTCCATACATGATCTCCACAAAAACAACATGGAGTAGGTGCTGCAGGGATTATCAATTTCATTTTCTGTATTAGGAGTTTAGGTTTAAGAGCTGTGATCATTTGCTCAATACCACAATAATGAAGACTAGGTCCCACTTCATTTCTGTTTAAATTCTATATCATTCGTCATCACAGCATGTCACCCCAATCAATAATTCAATACATAGGAAATGTCACCTGCAATAGTGTTGCCATGTTTAGCAAATAAAAACATAGGGCACTTCAGCTAAATTCAAATTTTGGATAAATAAGTTTTCTGTTTATGTATGTCTTAAATATTGAATAGAAAATACTTACCATAAAATTTATTTGTTGTTTATTTGATATTCATATTTAACTGGGAGTCTGCTATTTCATTTGACAACCCAAGCCTACAGCTATATGGATGCTCTTATTCCTGATCAAAGATTTATTTGCCATCCCATAGAAGTAGCTCTTCTGAATGAGAGGCAGGCATGGGTGTGAACACTGTTGCTACTGTAGACAGCCAACCTAAAACAGCAAACATTGACCAAACTGCATTATTCCCACTCTCAATTTAGATAGCAGAATTTCTCCCCAAATAAATTTTCTTCGCACATTGGCATAAAGATACCAGCTACGCTTAGACAGTAACAACATTAGGTGAAGGTTTTGTTCACCAGGTTCATTTTTCATTTTCAGTTTGAACTATAAAGACTGTAAGATATTATATTAAATGTCATATTGATCACATTTGCTGGGTAATTGTCCATCTATTTTGTGTTTGCTGTTTTTTACTGAGCCACACTGAGTATGTTTCACAATGGTGATTCATTACATCACTTTGAATTATTAAAATTAAAAAAACCTTTAATGCATTTTTCTGCAACAAATGGTATTTATACAATTGATGGAAGGGGATGATGTCATCGCGAAGAAGTACACACATCCCCCACTTCACTTATGCTTAATTTTGAAGAAAGTGTGATTTATTTTATTTGTTTATTTTTTGCTAGCATTCAGAATTGAAAAACCTAATATGGTGTGGGTAAGAGCACTACCATTTATAAGAAAAGAGGTCAGATGGTAAGGTGTGTTTTATTTATGGTGTTGAGGGGAAAAGACTTGGCCTTCGAAAGGACTTGTAATGTTTGGGGGCTACCTGGCATGCTATTCTCAAGGGCCCTCAGCTACTCTTCACTGGAAGACTCAACCTCTGGGTTTATTTTCAGAGTCAAGAGCAGACAATTGGTTCTTGACCTAGGTCCTGACATATTCATTTTATCACTGAACCTACCATCATAGTTAATTGTATTGATTTTCTTTAGTTGTGTGGCACTGCCCAGAGTTTTAAATGATCGCTATATGACAGCTGAATAATTGATTTTTTTTAGCTCAATGAGGTAAATTAGTCCAATAGGTCATATGTGGATTTATAAAAAAAACCTGATGGTTGGACTGTATTTTTCATATTAAAACTTCCTTTGTCTGCTTGTTTTTGTGGAATGAGAATCTGTCAGAGTCAAAGGGTCAGTGAATACCCTGGAAGTAGAAACCCAACTTCAACTTCTTGTTTATTTTAATGAGTTGTGTGAATAACTTCTCATGGAGATACCTATTATGGTGAACTTTCAGACACTTCCCTTTAAAAAATGAATATAGAACTGCCTCCAGGGAATATATACTTGGTTTTAGCATCTAAAACATATTCTCAGAAGATTAAACTTGGGATATTTCTTGTCAGTTACTGTTGCATAAATATGGTACAAACATCTATTGTCAGTGAACAAGAGAGAAGAACTAACTCCAACAACAAGATTTATTTCACCAGTAAAAGAGCCTGCTGGCACATGAACCAAAGGGTCACTGGTTTGATTGCCAGCCAGGGCACATACCTGGGTTGTGGCCAGGTCCCCAGTAGGGGGCGCGCAAGAGGCAACCACACATTGATGTTTCTTTCCCTCTCTTTCTCCCTCCTTTCCCCTCTCTAAAAATAAATAAATACATACATACATACATATATACATACATACATACATACATAAATCTATCTTTAAAAATAATTAGGAGCTTTAGAAAAATTGACATTGAATCCAAAATTATAAAAACAAAAAAACAAAAATGGTTGAACCTGTCAATGCGCAGAAAACCTCCAGGGTATAATGGGAGAGTGTATTGGATACCATTAGTGCTGAGTTCCAGAGTTCTCTGAGCTTTATCTCAGTTAGTGTCACAATAGTTCTGCCTTCTTTCATGTTGTCACTGTCCATTTTACAAAGGAGGGAAGTGAGGATCAGAAATTTTAAGTTGCCCAAAGTCACACAGCAGGTACAAGTCACTTGAATTCCAACTTCTACACTAAACTGCTTCTAAGGGGCCCCAGCAGCTGAGTGACTTTCCTGCAGATCTCCCATAACCACTCATTCTATAAGCAGATGCAAAAGCATTCTCACTTCTGGTATGACACCACATTGAGGCTTTAGTCCTCTCACTGAGCTGTGTTATACAAATGCAAACCTTTTTTCATTGTTGTTCGATTACAGTTGTCCACATTTTCCCCCCCATTATTCTCTCCTGCCCTACCCACCTCCCTTCCATATTCAATCCTCCTCGTGGCCCTGTTGTCCATGTCCATGGATCCTTTATACATCTTCCTTGACTTTTGACTTGACGCTTTCCCTTCTTTCCATGTTAACCCCCTTTCCTCTACTCTCCTCTCTGGTCACTATCTGTTTGTTCTTTATTTCCATGTCTTCAGTCCTATTTTGCTCACTTGTTTGTTTGGTTGATTCCATTCCACTTATAGGTGAGATCATATGGTATTTGTCTACAAGAGCAGATCTTAATGAACACTTTAGGGATTGATTCCTAAAAGCAGCTTTTAGGATGATCATACTCAGAATGATAAACCTGTGACATGGCAGGAGGTGGTGACAAGAAGTGTGTGGGATTTCTTTTTTCATTAAACAGTAACTCATTCCTGTAACATTTTGGTGAACTGAGTTTTCACTGAACCTCATCCTTATCATTTTTGCCCTAACACTTGGGTTTCTCTCTCTACTATATATTAAGAACCTTCACAGTCAGAAATGTTCTTTCTATGCCCAACTGTGTGGAAATAACTCAAAAAGAATTTCCTTAGAATTAGAATGTACTTTGGATACTTAGCACACATCAATTAAAAAAAATTAACTACTGCTACTTGCAGCAACATGTTGGAATCTCAGCAACATAATTTCAGATAAAAGAAGCCAAAAGCAAGAGTATATAATGTATGATTTTTCAATTAAAGTTCAAAAATTAAATGTTACTTATTGAAAAGAAGGTAGTGCTTTATTTTGTGTAGGGTGTTGCATATTTCTTCATATGAACAGGGGACTCATGTGTGTTTCTTTTATAAACATTTATTGAGCTGTAGTCTCATCATTCATATATTTTGAGTATATGTTTTCCTTAAATAAATTTCTAGAACAAAAATGTTCACAGGAATGATGGGGAAAAAAAACAAAACAAAGGGCTATGAAGAAAGCAAAAGGTTAATTAGATTTGTTATTATAAGCTCATGGACATTTATATGAAGATTCTGTAAATCTATCTTTCACCTAATTATACCTATTATCAGGGTACCACTGAAATATCCTGAAAGTGTCTATGAACCTCAGGTTATATTCACATTAGGGCAATTGTTCACTCAGTTGTTGGGTGGAACTGGTCTATGAAATTCAGTGTTTTGTATAGCAGCAAAAGCAACACTAAGATTATGCAAAATTTTAACCACATTTCTGCACACTTTTAGCCCATCAAGCTTGGTAATAGATGTTAAATTATCCTAGGACTCAGTTGTTCTGGTATATGATTATGTTACAAGTGAACAATCACAGAAATTATATCTGATGAATGTATATAATTCATCTGTTTGGTAAGGTTTCTATGGAAATGAAAAGATTTTTATGGTCTTCTAAGATGCTTGTTTCTGAAAATTATTTATATGAACACTTAAAAGATGAGTCATATTTCTATAACTATTTTATATCAATTCTAGTTTGCAAAGAACAATGCAGAGAGATTTATTTTATGCCATTTTTTAAACCAAACAATTCTTTGTTTTTGACTGGAGTTTATCAACAAGCAGAGAACAGATGCTATTAAACTTTCTAGTCCAGAAAGACAGTGCCCAGTGTATAATTGTATTCCTCATGGTGGATTGTTAGCAGTTTTGTGCATCTCCTTTCACTTTCTTTTGACAATCGAAAAGCTTAATGAGAGAACATTGTTAGGGACCTGTATGCACTCAACCTTTCTTCACCCTTAAGACTAGACTGAAAAATTAATTGGTATGTAACACATATTTTACTTTGTACATTTAAAGAGAATTTTGATTCTATTGATAGATAAGTCACATATAAGAATCATACAAAGTATACTTATTTTTGAAGCAAATAAATTAATTACATTGGAAGGATGTGAGAGATGTGAGTCGTTCCGACTATATGAATCTATAGGAAGCTAAATATGATGAATATTTACAAACAGTCATATAAACATGATGAGGGCTTGTAATATATATGATATATTTCAAACATTCATCATATTTATGATATGATACATGTGATACATATGCAACTTGGTTAATACCTCTCAGCAGTTTTCCAAAATTGTTTCCTAACCTCTTACATTATAAATGCAAATCTGTACATATTTACTCACATGTGTAAAACAGAAGAAATCTCATTGAATCAAATTTATTCAAATTAAGAGATTAATATTATACTGATACATATCACTATGGAATGGACCATATAGCTAATACACAAAAGTCTATAATACCCAACTCCAACATTTAAAAGACAAATTGTGATAAAACAAATCAGATCTTCCATCCTTATATTTTCACCTAAAATTGTACAAACTCATGAACAAAAGAGATGCTAGGACTAATATGGTCTCCCACTGGTGTTTATCTTGACTCTACAATAACCATATAAGTCACAGACCTTCTGTCTGCATGTTTTTAGTAGCACAGAACTCACTACTTCCCCAGGAATCTCCCTAATTTCCAGACAATTACAATTTTCACATAGGTCTTATTCGTGCTGCACTAAGGACTGCCAGTTGGTTAATATTCATTTTCCTCTTCTTTATTAACATAATGCCTAAATCAGAGACAGCTGCAAAATTTGCAGAGCAGAGTAGAGTAAAAAATGAACATGCAGGTATTTGACTGAGGATGAGAAAGTTAATCTTCCCTTCTGCCGGCCCATGGTCCCAACCCATGCCAGACAGGAACATTCTGAGAGATTGCTCCCTCTCTACCTGATGTGTTTGGACCCCAGGTTGGGATGAGTGAGAGACTGTCACTGTGTTATTATTTTTTCCCACCCCAACATGTCGTGGGGTACACACCTGACCCTAATGTTCACCACACCCTCATGGGGGCCCCCACCTGTGGTGGAGGGCAGTTGTGGAACTGGGACCTTCCACCACCTATGAGTCCCAAAGAGCACCTGGTACAGAGAAAGAGCAGAGGTTAGAGAGAGTGACACTGACAAACTGTCCTCAGAAGACAGGGAGGGGGCAAGAGATGTGACCACTTGTAGATCCATATACCAGGCATGTGCTCCATTGGCCTATCAGTGTTCACTTATAACTTCAAAGATAGTAATATTAAACTTTTCCTGCCTGTAACTTCAGAGCATCAGACTTAAAGCACAGGGTCATTCTGAGTTCATGGCCCTGTGCAAACGCCCCAGTGGCACACCCACAAATGGTCACACCTTTGCCCTAAATCAAAAGATGAAAGTTCTGTGGTAACTATTAGAACAGAAAGAAACTGGGTCCCTAATGAGCTTATGTGGCCTCAATTCTAGCTCTGGGCTGCTTATTTCCAAATGTCTTCTACACAAAGAATAACCCCTGTATGTTGATCTTTGTTATCAAACCCTAAATGCAGTTCTTAATTAACACACATTAAAGTTACATTTACTCCCTTGTTGTTGCTTCCACACTTTTGTTGTTATTATATCATGTGAAATAATCAATAAATAAACCCACACACATATGTCAGCCACATTTTCCGTACATGCCTGCACCACTACTGACTGTATTATTTTTGCTAATATAACCTTTTGTCATTTCTACCAAATCTTTCTCACTTTCTCTCTTTGTCTTTACTCACTTAGCATTGCATTAAATTGCAGGCGATGTCTACATAGGTCAAGGGAGTAGTTCACTAGAGTAAAGGACAGAAATATATGTAATCATCATGTTGCCAAATGTCAGCTCTAATTGTTTAACTATTTTTAATCCTCCTCTTATCTCTGATTTTGCTATACGTTGGATTGGCATTATATATTTGCAACATGAAAATGAACTTTTAAAGTTACTATCTGCTGCCCTGGTTGGTGTAGCTCAGTGGATTGAGCACCAGCCTGAGATCCAAAGATTTGCTAGTTCAATTCCCAGTCAGGACACATGCCTGGGTTGCGGGCCAGGTCCCCAGTAGGGGACACACAAGAGGCAACCACACATTGATGTTTCTCTCCCTTTCTCCTTCCCTTCCCCTCGCTCTAAAAATAAATAAATAAAATCTTAAAAAAATAAAGTCACTCTCTTCCTTTCTATTGTCTTAATATATCTTTGGTTTTTTATTAAATATTTAAATGAATATGGCAGACTCTGAAATGTTAAATAGCTAATTTTTATTTTTTCATTTCTACTCTATATTTTCTACATTTTCAACAATGAATATTTTAGTTATAAACAATTGATTAAATTACAATAGCCCGGTAGTAATTCCCTTAAGCTTTCAATCTGCCAGTTCTTCCATGCTATTCCTTAAATGCAGACAGGTTGTTTTCTAAATACCTTCTTCCATATTTGGGAGTCCTGAAACAATAAAGACATCTGCTTCCTATGACCAACTTTACTGTCTAAGTGTACAGTCCACAGTGTATGAGGTTTGGGGGATTGATGACAAGGGTGGTGAATTAGTAAGAGCTTAGTAAAATGGTCTCTAAAATGCACTGCCTAGCTATAGATATTTCATCGCACTTAACAGGGAAAATTACCTAAGATCCCCTCTCTAGAGCCACAGTAATTATATGGCCTACTAGTAATATCACTCTACTCATTAAATGCCATTTTCCTGTTGAGTAATAGTAAACTCAACATCAAGATTCAGTTTTAGTATTTTAGTTTCTTATGGAAAAAAATGTAGTAATTTAAAACTCACAGGTTGTAAGATATGTTCACCAAATTTTTAATCCCTTGATTCCCCAAAGAATTGACAGCAGTGGTCTGATATTTATAACTCCTGAGAGCATATTAACTGGACTCTAATCTTATTTGGTGTTTCCAGACGGTAAAATTACATCAAAATTTGTACTAATTATTTTATAAATATCAGTTATTCTATTAATATTCACTTATGCAATTCAAACCAAGTACACTGATGAGGTTTTATTAATATCCTAATAGTAATAAATGTAAATGATTTAAATGTTGCCAAATAAATAATAAAGTGCTTGTTTTAGAGAAAATACTTTCTAATATTAAAGGAAAGTTTCCACTAGAATAAAAAGAGAAAATCCTAGTTCTCCCAAATCATGTATTAGGTCTGTGTCAATGTGAAAATAAAACTTCAGATCTATGAAAGGATAAAAATAGCCATAATCTATGTATGATTCTAGCACATCAAACTACAGATACAAAGATTGTGAAGGCCTGAAATTCTAAGTGAAATGAAAGCATGAAAAGCCTATTCAAATACGTCAACTCCTCACCCTGACTGGTGTGGCTCAGTGCATTGAGTGCCAGCCTGTGAACCAAAGGGTCACTGGTTTGATTCCCAGTCAGGGCACATGCCTGGGTTGCCGGCCAGGTCTCCAGTAGTGGGTACGCAAGGGGCAACCACAGATTGATGTTTCTGTTCCTCTCTTTCTCCCTCCTTTCCCCTCTCTCTAAACATAAATAAATAAAATCTAAAAAGTTTAAAATAGCTCAGCTCCTGAAAACAAACTTCAGTTAAGAAATACCATTTACCATTGGACAAATATTTTTTGATTGGTTACTGTATGAAGGTTCTATTGGAGTTATGGAGATTTACACAAATTCAATTGTTTTCAGAAAGAGGGGAAAGACACATGTAAACAATTTATTCTTCTTGAAACATTGACAACTCATCTACACAAAAGACTGGGTGAGGAACCATGGTGGAACATTGTTGAGGATAAAGAAGTCAGCCTTACATAGTCCTGAGTGGGCAATGAATAAGAACTAAAAGATACAATCCCTCTATGAAGCATAATTGAGTGATTTAATGACATACACACACATCAATCTTAAAGGTGACTTTGGACTTATTTGTAGCTTTGATTCACCCTGCATCCCACTTTCCTGTGTTTTTGTTAACTAAGTCCTACCAGATGTTACGCTTACCAAATCCAACAAATATGGGCTTCTTTTTATGGGAGTAAGAAATTACAATTTAAAATGTATTTACTTGTTCATTTATTCATGGATAAAGCAGAAATTGTTTTAATAATGTTCTCAGGGCATTCTGACCTTTTTCTTCACATTTAAACTTTTCATCTCTCTGTGTGTGTTCATATTTCTGTCCCTTGTCTTTAAGATGTGATAAATTCAACCAAGTTCATGAAATCATTGTATTCAAGGATGAAGCATGCCACAAAACCTCTCCTTAAAATTCTTCATGATATGATGAGGAAGCCACAGCCAGAGAGTTTAAACTACCCTCTCCAATGGGTAGATAAGACAAGATCACTTTTCAAAGCCATCTGCCTTTCTATATTTGGTATTTCACCTTTGTTATCATCAAAGAAATGTGAAGAAATGATTTATGGGATTTTAAAAACAATCCACTTCTAATTTTTATCTTCCATCAGAAGGTAACTAATTTTCTTAATATGACTCATAACACATTTGGGCTTTAAATTTTATAAATGATCAAATTAACCTTTAAAGTCTACTTAACAAATAGCTATTGTATCAAATATCCTCCTTCAAATCTAAGCCCAACATCACTATTAAAAGAAAGGGCAGTGCTTTAAATGTCAATATAATCTAAATTAAATTTTGTCAAGAAATCCACATGAAACTATAAAAATAATTTTCACTCCATGAAAGAAAGCTTAGTTATCCAAGTGAAATGACTTTACTTATAAAAATAGAGTCAAAGTATTTACAATATCATGTGAACATCTATTTTAAAATATTAAAATACACACACACCACGCAGGACCTTCTCCCATAGAATGATACTTCAAATCTGCAATTTGGTTCAAGTAAGTCTGTGGAAACCATATTGGTTTTCTATTTATACCACAGAAACTTATCCAGCCTACTTGAGAAGTTTCTCCATGCTTTACCTGAGTATCTATACATAGCTGACAAGCAATTTTGTTATTACTCATCAATAAAGACAGTCTTTGAAAATGAGGCCTATATTTCATTTTGATTTTCTAGAAAAAGATGGCTGAAATAAATATGTTTTATTTAGCTATATCTCCAAAGGATTACAGTGAGTGAAATTCAGATTACCACATACATTTAGATATGTCAAGGTTGGTTTAATATGTGTGAGATAGTCATGTAAATATTTATTTTACATAACCAATTCTATGAAAGTATAAATAATTTTTGTTTTAAGAATTTGTTTTCCTTAATTGTTATTTCAGACATGGTTTAAATGAGGACTGACTTTATAAAGAATTCTTTTTAAAAACTATTAGCTGGCAAGTATTTTGAAAATAATATATAGATTACTTATTATTTTATTAAGTGACTATGTAGAAAGTGTAAAAGCAAGACAGATTTAATTGATTAGATCTGGATATAGATAACAAATATAAAGGTTATATTCCTACCTTTTGAGAGTCTCTGCCTTTAAATAGATACATTTCAGTTATAAAGGTCAGCAAAACATTTTATTTATTATAGATATTAGGTAGTAAACAGAACAAATTATTTTTGTTAAGGACAACACATTTGAGGTCACAAACAACATTTTTTAAATTAAAGATCTTTAAAAAACTTTACTTTCCACATTTGTGAGTTTGGTTTTGGTGGAGGAAGGTATATGGGGTTTTAAAAAATGGTGTTTATAATTCCCAAAATATCAGGCCACAAAGCCATTGTCATTGGAGAGAAGAAATCTGTTACAGTAGCTTAAACACAGAAAATTTCATCAAAAATGATTTGAAAAAAAGACAACCTTCTTTGCCACAACAGCAAAGGCAGTAGAGCCATCATTTGTTAAATTGAGTATTCTCATTAACTTCCTAAGCACAGTGTTATAAACGATTAAAGAAGACAAACAGATTGTAGTTCCTCAACCATTTTTCATCAACCATGTGACAACAGAAGTAGAAATAAAATAAAAAAATTGAGGAATGAAAACTACAAAATATCCTACTCAATTTCAATAGCATTTAATTATCACTGTGTAAAGTGACCAGTTGATGCTGTAAGAAATGTGTGTTAAGTTGAAATGTGTGTTAAAATCAATGATTGCCTTATTCATATGTTTAAAAGCATATAAAAGAGGAAAGACTTTTCTTCTACTCTGTTAAATTTTGTGGCTGGAAATTTAACTGACAAAAGACAGATTAACAGGAGGGAAGCACAAAAATTTCATTTGATGGTACATATATAACCTGTCTGCCTCCAGCCTTGTCAGGGGGACCTTTGTAATTAGTTCAGACAGTCAGCTAGGTGTTTAAGGACATTTCTAAGGAAGCTGGAACAATTTCAAAACAAACGGGATTTGCTGAGGAGATTTGGCTGGATTGGGGGAGGGAAATTAAAAGTAGGGGGTCCAGAGATCCAAAGGAGGATCAGGGGCAGGGAGTTAGGAGCAGGTCAGCCGATAGTAGTTTGGAGAAGGAAAATGTATAGTGGATGTGGATCTTTTGTGCTAAGTCTGATTTCTGCCCTTGTTTTTTTAAAGGGAGTCGCTAAGGCTAGCCATAACACTCACTTGTGGCCTTCTTTCAAGTTGATCTTGACATAGGCACCAATAGGATATTTGTTAGGATGAAAGTGCTCTAAAAATCTTTTCAAATGTAAAGGTTTTTCCTTCCTCAGATCAAAGGATCTATTTTCTGGCCTTTGACAAGTCAGGTATCTAAGAGTACAGTTGTGTGTTACTTAAGGACAGAGATATGTTCCAAGAAATGTATTATTAATTGATTTTGACCTTGTGCAAACATCGAGTACACTCACACACAGCTAGATGATAGTCATCTGATCTTTTCTCTGCATTCTGGTTAAAACTTCTAGGAACTTGCTTCTCTTTACAGTTTCCAAATGTTATGCCTCTGCGCATGTGCGTGCCTGTGTGTGTGAAGGGGAGGAGACAGAGTGAGAGAGAGAGGCCAGACCAACTAGAAAAACATTGTGAATGTTCACAACAGAGCTAGTTTTGTCTGTCTGTTATTGTGGAGAAAAGACCAAGAGGGGAAAACTGTAGCAGTTGTATTTCATTAGTGAGTCTACTGGTGAGCTAAGCTACCTAGAATTCTAGAAGAGGAAATACTCTTTTTTAAATTTCAGACATTTATATATTGTAATGATTGCTGTTGCAGTGATATTTTATCACATGGCGTAATTATAGAAAAATATTCTGTATATTCATTATACTGTTCATTAGATCACCATGACTTACTAGTTGTTGCAAACTGGTAACTTCCAACAGTATCAGTTTTATCCTCCTCCCTCCTCACTTGGTAAGCACAATTTTACTCTGCTTTTAACACATTTGACTTTTAGCTTCTACAGAAGTGACATCATATGGTACTTGTCTTTCTCTGTCTGACTTGCCTCATGTAGCATAATTTGCTTAAGTTTCATCCATGTTGTTATAAATGACAGGATATCTTCCTCTCTTGTGGCTGACATGATATTCCATTGTATCTATACCACATCTTTCTTTCCATTCATTTTTATAAGTACTTATGTTCTTTCCATATCTTTGCTATTGTTTATAATGCTGCAATAAACATGAGAGTGTATATATCTCTTCAAACTACTGTTTTCATTTCCTTTGGATGTATACCCAGTAGTGGAATTGTTGGATAATATTGTAGATCTTTTTAAAAAATTTTTGAGGACCCTCCATAGTTTTTAATAGTTTTGAACCAATTTACATTCCCACCAACATGTATAAAGGCTCCCTTGCCTACTACATCCTTGCCTTAGTACCTGTTGTCTCTTGTCTTCTGTATGATAGCCTTTCTAATGGATGTGAAGTGGTGCCTGATTGTGGTTCTGATTTGCATTTACCCAATGATTAGTACTGGTAACCATCCTTTTATGTGCCTTTTCGCCATGTGGATGTCACTTTTGGAATGATGTCAATTTAGTTCTGCCCATTTTATTTTTTGTGATTAAATTGCATGACTTCTTCATATATTATGGATATTAAACCCTTATTTAATATATGGTTTGCAAAGATTACCCATTCTGTAGGTTGTCTTTTACTTTTTTTTTGTTTTGTTTTACTGTGCAGAAGTTTTTGACTTTATGTGATTCCATGTATTTATTTTTGCTTTGGTTCTCTGTTTTTGGCATTGTATCCAAAACAATCATTGCCAAAACCAATATTGATGATTTTCTTCCCTAATTTTTCTTCTAGAAGTTTTATGGTTTCAGGTCTCATGTTTAATTTTTTACTGTATTTTGAATTAATTTTTGTGAGTGGTGTGAGATTGGGGGTCAAATTTCATTGTTTCTCCAGTTTTCGCAGCACCATTTGTTGAAGACACTGTCTTCCTCATTGAACGTTCTTAGCTCCCTTGTTTAATATTAGCTGCCCCATACATGCCAGGATTTTATTCTGCACTCTCTATTTTGTTCCATTGGTCTATGTTAATGTGTGCATGCCAGTACCATACTGTTTTTATTACTATGGACTTGCAGTCTACTTTGAAAACAAGAAGCATGATACCTCCAGATTTGTTCTTCCTTCATAGAGTTTCTTTGGCTATTCAGGATCTTTTATGATTCCACACAAATTTTAGGATTGTTTCTTCTATTTCTGAGCAAAATGCTTTTGTCCTCTGATGGGGATTGTGTTGAATCTGTAGATGGCTTTGGGTGGTAGGGACATTTGTTTCTTTCTTTTTGGTTTCTCTCAGCATAGTCTTATAGTTTCCATTACAAAGATCTGTCACTTTCTATGTTAACTTTATTCCTAGGTATTTGTTTTTGATACTATTGTGAATGAGGTACTTTTACTTATTTCTCAAATGTCTCATTATTTGTGTAAAATGATGTAAGCGGTTTCTGCATGTTAAGTTTGTTTCCTGCAACTTTACTTGAAATAGCCAGTTAATTGCAACAGATTTTTGGCTGACTCTTTGTGGTTCTTTCTCTATAAAATCCCATCATCAGTAAATAGTGACCATTTTACTTCTTTCTTTTCAATTTAGATGCCTTTTGTTTTCTTGTCCTGCCTAATTGCTCTAGATAGGTTTTCTAGTGATACATTGAGTAAAAATGGTGAGAGTGGACGTCTTTGTCCTGTTCCTAGTCTTGGAGGTTCAATTTTTCTTCATCGGATAGAGTCTTAACCCTGGGTTTGTATATGGACTTTACTCTGTTGAGGTATGTTTCATTTATACCCAGTCTGTTAATGTTTTATTTATAAAAGGATGCTGCATTTTTTTAAAATTATTTTTTGAGAGAGGGGAAAGGAGGGAGAAAGAGAGTTAGGGAAACATCAATGTGTGGTTGTCTCTCACACAACCCCTACTAGTGACCTGGCCCTTAACCCAGGCATATGCGCTGACTGGGAATCAAACCAGTGACTCTTTGCTTCGCAGACAGGCACTCAATCGACTGAGCCACACCAGCCAGGGAAGAATGTTGCATTTGTTAAATGCTTTTTCTGACTCTCTTGAAATAATCGTATGGTTTTTATCTTTTACTTTGTTGATAAGATGTGTTACATTTATAGATTTGCATATGTTGAGCCATCCTTACATTCCAGGGATAAATCCCACTTAGTCATAGAATTTATGTTTTTTTGAATTTGGTTTGGTAATATTTTATTGACAATGTTTGCATCTATATTCATTAGGGATATTGATCTGTAGTTTTCTTGTAGCATTCTTTTTTTTTAGCATTCTTAAAATTTTCTTGCAAGATTTTAAAGAAAAACTGCCCATTATTCTATCTGACAAAAACAAAAAGAGAAGCCATAAAAAGCATAAGGGTCTTTTTAACTGAACTATATAATATACAGGTCACTACTTATAATTTCTTTTAATTTTAATCATTTTATTGTTTTTAAATACTTGAAGAACAACAATTAAAGTAAAATCAAAAAATAAAATGATCTTGTAGTATTCTTATCTACTTTTTTATAAAGTAACATTGGCTCATAGAATGAATTGTGAAGTGTTCTGTCTGCCTTAATATTTTGGAAGACTCTGAAGAGGGTGAATATTAATTTTTCTTTAAATGTTTGGTATAATTAATTAGTGAAGCTATCAGGTCCTAGAGTATTCTGTGTTACAAATTTTTTTATTAATGCTTCAATTTCTTTACTCATTAATAGTCTATTCATATTTTCTATTTCTTCCTCACTTGGTCTTGGTAGGTTGTGTATTTCTAGAAATGTATTCATTTCTTCCAGGCTATGTAATTTGTTGGCATAAAATTTTTCTTAGTTGTTATTTATATCCTCTGTGTTTCCATTGTATCAGTTTTAATGTGCCCTCTTTCATTTCTAATTATATTTGTTTGAGTCTTCCTTATTTTTATTAGCTGAGTTAAATCTGTCAATTTTGTTATTTTTTGAAAAACAAACTCAATATTTAATCATTTCTATTGTTATTTTTTGGTCTTTATTTCACTTATTTCCATTCTAATCTTTACTATTGAATTTTCTCCGCAAATTTGGGACATTGTTTGCTGTCTTGTAGATAATGGAGGTGTAGAATTAGGTTGTTTATTTGTTCTCAGTGCCACCTGTGTTATCAGAACCATTGCTGACACCATGGCATCATGGCTTCCCTGGTTTTGAAGTCCCCATGAGGTCCAATATTTTGAACCTTCAGCTGTACCAGAGGATGAAAACCTTCGCTTTCCCAGAGTGTCCTGCTTGTTCTGTTATGAACGTCTGACTAGCTATATATCAAAGCGAAGGGATAAAAGTAATGCTTCATGGAGTTACAATACTTGAGAAATGTTCTTATAGGTTTTAAATGGAAATTAAATCTTGAAGATACTGTGTAGAGTTTTCACTTTAAGAGGAGATCATAAAAATAAACTATGTAAAAAACATAGCTATTCTAATAACCTTTTTTATTTTTAAATTTTAAATCATAGATTGGAGTCTCACTCATCCTTAATGCATATTATTTCCAAAAATAGATCATAAGAGAAGCATAATAAATGCAATCAGGCAAAATGGAGCAGGTCTGTAGACCAATCACAAATTTGATTAGCTGATCTCTGGGCAGACTCTAGACAGTATTTTTAAATCCTGATGGTTTGCATTTGGTAGATTTCTTCTCACCTTGCAGCCCTTCTCTATTAAAAAAAAAGTTGGAGAAGCTGAAATAATGACTCAGTAATGGGAAATTTTACAAACTGTGCTAAATCAATGTGGAGAAACCTATTATGTTTTTTAATACAATTCAAAAAATTTCCCTTGCAGAGTGAATAACTAGTATAATTAGGAAAAATAAGAAGTTGGTAAAAACCGATTTTCAGAAAATCACCTTACATTCAGCAGGCTCTTCCTCCCTTTTGATGTTCCCTACAAGGTAGTATTTGTCCTCATGCCTCCTGAACTGTTGCCTTTCTCTACCATAGGGCCTGCTGAGACATGCTTTCTTAGAATACTCTAGAATTCTCCTTATTTTCGGTGTTTAATATATACATATTTATATTTTAAGATAAAGCTCATTGATATATAGTAAACGTTATATATAGATATAGATATAAATGATATAGATATAGATAGATATAGATATAGATGCATGCTGATGATATGCCTTCCAGATGAAAACTGGTTTTCAGAGAATCCTATCATATGTTTTGACAGCTGGCACTTTCAATCCTGCTCCTGTATACTGAAGAGAGGAAAAAGACTGGACATTATCACCAATGTCCTATGATTTAATCAGTCATGCTTATATAATAAAATTTTGATAAAATCTCTTCAACAAAACCAACAAAGTTTTGAAAGTTCTTGGTTGGTGGAGAGGATATAGAAGCTCTTTGCTCACCCTTGTACCTTACACTTCTGTTTGCTTGTTCCTAGGTTGTATCTTTCATAATAAAACTGTAATCATAATTACACTACTTTCTTGAGTTCCATGACTTGTTCTTGGGAAGCAGTGAACCTAAGAAGGGGTTGCAGGAACACTCCAGTTTATAGCTGGTAGATCAGAAGCGCAAGCAGCCCTTGGGCATATGGTCTAGCATTTGAAGTGCAATCAGTCTTGTGCTGCCAGGCCATTAAACTTGTGGAGTCTGTGGCTCAGTCTAGGCAGTTACTGTCAAGACTGCATTGAATTATTGTACACCTGGTGTGGGTAAGAGAAGTGGAGAACCAATTGTTTGGGAAACCACACACTAGATAATATAAAAGAAACATTCTAGCTAACTAATTAACTAATGTATTGGTTTCTTTGTTTAGATTATAAATCCAAGTGTGCAACATTTCTGATAGCAGACTTTTAATAAATTCTGAGTAAATTTAGCTAATCCAATTGTTTTGAAGTTCATTTATTTCTTTCTTTCCAGAGTTTCCTTTGTCATATATGTCAGATTATAAACACCAGCAATTGTATGATATGCCATTATTTTTTGCATTACTAAGGAAAAAATGCTGAAAATTAAATACAATGCATACTATCTTATCAATTAGAATATTTATACTTATTTTAAACGGGTTTTGTACTTAATTAGACATATTGCTCTTATGCATACATTGAAAAATATATAAGCAAAATAATTTAGTTATGGTGATTCTAAAACACTCCATCTAATAAAGCCTTTGATGTCTATTCCACCATTTCTCCTCCTTCTGACCATCCACACACTGTGGTGTGTGTCCATGGGTAATACATAAATAAATGTTCTTTGCTTAATCCCTTCATCTTTATCCAGCCCCTCATCCTTCTCTGGCAGCTATAAGTCTTTTCCATGCATCTATGCTTCTGTTACTATTTTGTTCATCAGTTTGTTTTGTTCATTAGATTCCAGATACAAGTGAAATCATATGGTATTTGTCCCTCACCAACTGGCTTATTTCACTTAGCATAATGCTCTCCAGGTCCATCCATGCTGTCACAAAAGGTATATTAATGATTCTTCCTTCTGACTCAAAAACACACCATATTTATTTGGGTTATAAATATTTTCAAACTTTTGTGTAAAGTCTCCCACCACAAGTAATGTAAATGCAAATTAATTGCTTTTCTCAAGGAAGTGCTAACTCCAGAGATTGAAAGAATAACTGCTTATTAAAGTTCAATTTTAAATTGTTACTGCAAATTGTTATAAATATTCTGTAATTTTCAGTTTTTCATTTTAAGTGTTATATAGGGTACAAATGTCCTCTGCCAGCATCGTTATCAAACCACAGTGACTGTAGGGGTGTAGAATACCCGAGAATTTTGGAGAACCATGAATACTAATGGCCCTTACTGTGCCGTGGTTATAATAAACAGGAAGTTATAATAAACAGGAAAATATTTTCTTTTCACAGAAGACCCTATCTTCTAGTCTTCATAATGAACTTGGCCAAATCTTTTATGAGGAAATTCTTCTGTGCTCAGTTAGGTTGACCGTAAAATTATGTGGGTCTGAATTGAAAGAAATGGGTGTTTTCTCTTCATGGTATGTATAACTTTTTAGTTTGAAAACCACAAAAAGAAATTTGAAACTTTTCTCTTCCCTTGGTGCTAGTCATTGATATGACAAATAGTTTTAAAAGGCTGAAGATAGGACAGGTATATTTTATCATTATTTTAGAACTATTCTCTGATTATTTATGATTATATTCCAGTAGCTTTAAAACAGATGCTAATGGGTAAAGAATTCAGCAAAACTTCTAATTCCCTGAAAAAGACAGTAAACAGCTAAATTATATTTAACAGCTACCCAATTCAAGAGATTTTGCTGTCTAATACTGTCATATATATGTGGAGAATAAGTAAGACTGAGCTGTAACCATGCTGTTCTTTCTTGACAGGCTTTAGAGATCATTGAAATAGTCTATTCTGTCATTTAGTAAAAGATGTTTGACTCCTCAAGTAAGTTTAGAATTCAAGTGGTGTTTGAAAGGTTTTTGGAGGATGAATAAAATTCATACCTGTGAACTCTTTAGGGTGTGTGTGTATGTACTCCTTTTTTTCTAAAGATAACGAATATACTTTCCTGGAAGAAAATAGATAATAAAAATAACTGAAAGTAAGTTGACATGATTTTATGAAAACAACTCTTCTGAGAAATGTAAATAGAAATATGTTGTATGCCTTAAAAGTTAAAATGTCATATAGGACAAAACTTATGGAAGAATCTGAAGAATTAATTCTGCCTGAGTTTGGTTTCTTGTTTAAATATAGTGTCCTGCCCAGGCTGATGTGGCTCAGTGGATTGAGCACTGGCCTGAGAACCAAAGGGTCTTCTGTTCGATTCCCAGTCAGGGCACATGCCTGGGTTGTGAGCCAGGTCCCCAGTAGGGGGGTGCTACACCAGTAGAGAGGCAACTACACATTCTCTCTTTCTCCCTCTCTCTCTCTCAAAATAAATAATAATAAAATAAATCATTTTTAAAAGGTCCAAAAGATAAATAAGTAAATCCATAAATAAATATACTGTCCTTATCGAGATCATTCATTCATTAGTAACCAAAACTATGATCTCCAATTAAACTTAGTTGTATTGCCACAGATGTTTTGTAGGTTTATCAAAGCAAGTCACAAAAAATACCCATAGTAATTCTAATTATGGGTATTAATTCTAACTATTTAGATTATTATGAATTGACTAAATAGGGAATAAACACGAATATATTCATCATTCATCTTATATATATCACAGTCTTCTGTTTTAATAATTGGCTGACTACTGTCTCTTTCAAAACATCTCTGAATAACCCCACTTACTCTTCACTCAATGTGATCACCAAAGCTCTCCTAATCCCTAGGGTGCACTCATAATAATTACATTAAACACAAACTTCTCACAATAGTTAGAATGCCTTTGCAGTGCTTCTCAGACTTTAATATGCACACAAGTCACCTGGAGATCTTGATAAAATAGAGATTCTCAATCAGGACTTAACAATAAAACTTAAGATATTTCACATTTCTAACAAGCTCCCATGCTATGTTAATGTTGCTGATTGGATAATCACATTCTGGGTAGCAAAGCATTAGAGAATCTGGTTTCAGATTCTTTTTTAATCTTTTCTAAGTGCTAGTATACAGGCATTCCTAAAATTGGTGCTTCCTGTGTGTATCAATCTCTGTGTTTTTTTAAAATATTTTATTAATTTTTATAGACAGGGGAAGGGAGGGAGAAAGAGAGGGGGAAAAACATCAGTGTGTGGTTGCTTCTCCTGCGCCCCCTACTGGGGACCTGGCCCACAACCCAGGCATGTGCCCTGAACAGGAGACCCTTTAGTTTACAGACCAGCGTTCAATCCACTGAGCTACACTAGCCAGGGCTTGATCTCTGTCTTATACACATAGTCACACACATATATATATAATGGTGGTAACTAAATTGTGTTTTATTCTGTGCAATCAAATCTTATCTGGGTTTCATCAACATATATAGATATAGATATAGATATAGATATAGATATAGATATATAGATATAGATAAGGGCCACAGTCAGAGTAATAAGCCAAATGTCACTGGTGTTTGATCCCACCTATCCACACAGAATAGCAGCAATCTATGAGTATTTCTGAAGTGTACAAAGTTTTCTAATATGTTTATTTCTATAGCAGTGGTGTCAAACTCATTTCTACTGGGGGCCACATCTGCCTCAAGGTTGCTTTCAAAGGGACCAATGTAATTTTAGGGCTGTGTAAATGTAACTACTCCTTAACTAGGAGCAAGGAGCTCTACATTCGGCCCTTTGAAGGCAACCACAAGGCTGATGCAGCCGCTGGTGAAAATGAGTTTGACACCCCTGTTCTAGAGGATATTGCTCCTGTTCCATTCATCCTTGATGACTATTTATCTGTGGGTTGTCATTATCCCCTGCCATCCTGAAGCAGTGGAGTATTCAAGATGGAACACCTCCAGTATCCCATGTTGAACTAAGGAAAAGTACTTCTTTTTCTCTTTTTTGCATAAAGTGTATTAGAGTGGTACCAAAGTATTTCTCCTTGTATCAGAGTATTTTATGTAACTTATACTATTAGATAAGATGCAGTCTTGGCTTAAAGTCTTTGTACACTCTGGAGGATTTGTCCCAGGTTCTAAAGGGGGAATGGACAGAGGAATTAAGCCAAATGGTAAATAATATGATATCTTCATGATATCCCCCTAATGATTATAATAAAGACTTGTTATTTGGTGAGGATAGTCATACCTAGTTGTTCTTCTGTAAAAGCACATAGCGCACTTATACAAATGACATTCTTTTCACCACTTTGTTAACTATTTCCCAGAAAAAACCCACAGATTCACAGAAGTGAGCCTCAGGCCATGAAAAACCTGGCATCACAAGTTGAAAGTGAAATGGCTACCACCTATTTTTTACATATCAATTTACTACTTTTATTTTTTTGAAGAGTTTATTTATTTTTAGAGAGAGGGGAGATGAGGGAGAAGGAGAGGGATAGAAACATCAATGTGTGGTTGCCTCTCATGCAGCACCTGCTGGGGACCTGGTCGCAACCCATGCTTGTGCCCTGACTGGGAATTGAACCAGCAATGCTTTGGTTTGTAGGCCGGCACTCAATCCACTGACCCACACTAGCTGGGGTTGATGATCTACTATTAAGTGCCATAACTTTTGGCATGAGTGTTGCTTGTGCTTACATGGAAATCTAAACCATACCTAATGAATTGGTGAATTGGGCTAAAAAAAATCACTCAGATTGTGAAAAGCTTTAACAGATTTTCTTAGATGTTTGTGATAAGATGTGGATAGAAACAGATCAGCTAAGAAAAAAATGAGTTTTTAAGAAAAGTTTAGAGAAAATAGAAATGACAAAATGATTTGAAATAAACTATTTTTGATCCCTATTTCCTTTAGAAAGCAAAAGATTCTCAAGTAAGAAGTGGTCTCATGACAAAGATGAAGTCTGGAGGACAGATTTGTTATGACTGAAAAAAAACTTAGGCTTGCAATGTATTGAATTGAGCCAAGGTGACAAATCTTTGTCCCAATTTTTAGATGCCAGTTCCATCCTCATAGTGGCTACAAAATCTGGAGTGAATTGTCTTTCCTCCACTGAGAGCAGTACTTAGAGTGGAACTCAGCTGTAAGCAACCAACATACAACAACTGGCACACAACTGTATCTCCAATACTGGGTGATTAGAACGGGACATCAGGGCATGATTAGTCTAAGCATGTTCTAAGCCACTCAAGATAAGCAATGATAAGGACTGACATGTTCCAGGACAACTTCTATGGGACACTATATTCAGACAAGTTAAAATGTTTATACACTTCAGTATTCTGTGCACTTCACCTTAGATCAGTTTACTTTTTTTGAATAAAAATAAATACCTTAAAATAACATGTTTGTCTAAAATGAAAGCCTAGGAAACCAAGCAAACACCAAGGAAAATACTGTTATTACTGTTGTCACTGTTACTATAGCAATGACTCTAGGGTACTCTTCTGCACCCTATACACATAAACTTAATCATGGCATTAGGCTTCTAAAATGAGTGAGTCATTGGAAAGATAAAATAATTTGTATCTTAGAGTAGCTTGAGAAACGTTGTGAAGCAAATGATTTTAGAATCTGAAAATTACTCTTCTGGGATAAAACAAAGTGTGTAGTAATTCATAACAATCAGAAGAAAAAGATGAAATATAAAGCACTGTGCAATATCTGGTAAGCACAAAGATGAATAGAAGTATGAAGATGAGCCAAAAAATATAAATAGTTGAAGAGACTTCTTGTAAAATGTGTCTGGCTACACCAGAGAAGTTTTCAAGGCTCCTAGATGATCATTCATATGTAAGGGAGACACTTTTCCCCATTCTCTAAGTTTCCATTCTTCGGGCTTCCTTTGATCTGTCCACACCTAGGTTACTTTTAAATGTTTCTGTAAATTACATCATGTACAGTATGTTTTAGCATCAAAGAAAGTCTCTGTATATAAAAGAGAACACTGTGAAGAAGGATGGCAAAGAATGCTCAATTGCTTCAATAAACAGTTAAGGTATTTGGTCAAAGCATATGATTTTAGTAAACTCACAAGGGGAAAATAAAAGTTAATGATTCCATCACTGATTCATCTTGTTTTTTTCTATACAAATATTTTATATATATGAATAGAGTAAGCACATATGATACACACATATCATTCTTTTCTAAAAGATTTTAGAAGCATTTGGCAACAATTATATGAGAAAAATAACATAAAATCTGTGAGCTTTTATTAATCTAATTAGATGTATCAGAACATTGCAAAGTGAGATTCACTTGTAAATAGCAATATAATTTAATGAATCCATACAAATATAAATATATTTAAAAAATTATTTTATATAAAATACTCTCTTGCTGTTTTAACACATTTTGTCTACCCTCTGCCAGTGAACAAATAGAAGAAGAGGTGGGAGCTTTGAACATACCTGCTGGAGGAGAAAAACCAACCACCGAAAAATACAAACCCAAGGATAACAAGAAAGCCCACACAAACAGAAGAAAAGGCAAACCTAGAGGGTCCAGTCAAGGAGATCAGAATTCATATCACTGAACCTCATAGAATTCCTACCATAGAAGTTAACTCCACAAAGACAGCTAACAAAGTGAAAATCAGGAAGCACAGAAACAAACAAAAAAAGTCATCTAAAATGGTGAGACAAAAAAACAACATGCAATCAAAAGGAATGGAAGACTCCCCACTAAAAGAGCTCAACAAAATGGAGGTAACCAAACTATCAGATATAGAATTCAAATTAATGGTTATAAAGATACTCAGGAAGCTCCCAGGCAACTACAAGGAACTGAGTGAGAACTACATCAGCATGAAAAAGGAAATAGAAACTATAAACAAAAACCAGAAAGAAATGAACAATAAAATCTCGGAAATAAAAAACACATTAGAAGGAATTATAAGCAGGCTGGATGAAGCAGAGGATGGAATCAGCGAGTTGGAGAACAAAGTAGAAAAAACCTCCCAGATAGAGCAAGAGAAAGAAAAGAGACTTGGAAAGAATGAACAGGTGGTAAGGAAGCTGCAAGACAACATGAAATGTGACAATATCTACATAATAGGGATACCAAAAAGAGAAGAAGAAGAAGAAGGGATAGAAAACCTGTTTGAAAAGTAATAATGGAAAACTTCCCTAATTTGATGAGAGAAAAAAGTCACACAAATCAAGGAAACACAGAGAGTCCTAAACAAGAGGAATGCAAAGAGGTCCATTTCAAGACATATAAATAAAATGGCAAAATTCCAAGACAAAGAGAGAATCTTAAAGGCAGCAAGGGAGAAAAAGGAAGTAACATACAAGGGAGCCCTGATAAGGTTAGCAGCTGATTTCTCATGGAAACGCTCCAAGCCAGAAGAGAATGGCAAGAAATACTCCAAGTAATGAAAGCCAGAGGCCTGCAACCAAGATTGCTCTACCCAGCAAGGCTCTCAATTAAAATGGAAGGCCAAATAAAGAGCTTCCCAGACAAAAGAAGTCTAAAAGAATACGTCTCAACCAAACCAGCTCTGCAAGAGATGCTAAAGGCACGGCTTTAAGAAAAGGAAGGAAGAGAGTGAGAGAGAGAGGAACACAGGTACAAAAAATGGCAAAGGACAAGTACCTACCAATAATAACCTTAAACGTAAACAGATTGGATGCTTCAATCAAAAGACATAGAGTGGCCGAGTGGATAAGAAAGCATGACCCACACATATGCTGCCTATAAGAGACCCACTTCAGAACAAAACCTACACAGACTGAAAGTGAAAGGCTGGAAACAAGTATTCCAAGCAAACAGACAGGAAAATAAAGTTGGGGTAGCAATACTCATATCACACAAAATAGACTTCAAAAAAAGAGCCATAAAAAGAGACCCAGAAGGTCACTTCATAATACTCAGGGGAAGAATCCACCAAGAAGACATAAACATTGTAAATATATATGCTCCCAACATAGGAGCACCCAAATACATAAAGAAAATCTTGGACGACTTCGAGAAAGATATTGACAGAAACGCAATTATAGTAGGAGATTTTAATACCGCACTGTCAAAAATGGACAGATCTTCCAAACAAAATGTCAACAAAGATATTGTGGCATTGAATAACGCCATAGATGAAATGGACTTTACTGATATATATAGACCCTTCCATTCCAAAGGAGCAAAATTCACAATCTTTTCAAATGCACATGGAACATTTTCAAAGATAGACCACAGGATAGGATACAAAACAAGCCTCGACAATTTCAAGAAAATTGAAATCATAGAAAGCATTTTCTGTGACCACAAGGGACTGAAACTAGAAACGAACCTCAAGGAAAAAACTCAAAAACATTCAAACACGTGGAGATTGAATAGCATGCTATTAAACAATGAATGGGTCAAAAGGAGATCAAAGAGGAAATCAAAAAGTTCCTGGAAACAAGTTAAAATGAAGGTACAATAACACAAAACTTATGGGACACAGAAAAGGCAGTCCTGAGAGAGAAATTCATAGCTATACAGGCCTACTTTAAAAAAAAATAGAAACAGTTCAAATAAACAACCTAACTCTACATCTAAAAGAATTCGAGGAACAACAACAAAGACAGCCCAGAGCAAGTAGAAGGAAAGAAATAACCAAGATCAGAGCAGAATTAAATGACATAGAGACTAAAAACACAATTCTAAGGATCAACGAATCCAGGAGCTGGTTCTTTGAAAAGATAAACAAAATTGACAAGCCTTTAAGCTGGCACATCAAGAAAAAAAAGAGAGAAGACCCAAATAAACACAATCAGAAATGAAAGAAGAGAGATTACAACGGATACCACAGAAATACAAAGGATTGTAAGAAATTCCTACAAAGCACTATATGCCAAGAAATTTGAAAACCTAGGTGAAATGGACAAATTCCTAGACAAATATCATTTTCCAGAACTCAATGAAGAAGAAGCAGAAAACCTGAACAGACCAATAACAGCTGATGAAATGGAAGCACTAATCAAAAAACTCCCAACACACAAAAGCCCTGGACCAGACGGTTTCACAGGAGAATTCTATAAAGCATATAAGGAAGAGCTAACCCCTATCCTTCACAGACTATTCCAAAAAATCCAAAATGATGGAAGACTTCCAAACTTTTTTATGAAGCCAGCATCATCCTAATCCCAAAACCAGATAAAGACACAAAAAAGAAAACTTCAGGCCAATATCGCTGATGAACATAGATGCTAAAATCTTCACAAAATATTGGCAAACCGCATCCAACAATACATTAAAAAGATCATTCACCATGACCCAGTGGGATTCATCCCAGGGATGCAAGGATGGTACAATAGTTGCAAATCAATAAATATTATACATCACTTTAACAAAAGCAAAGATAAAAATCACATGATCATATCAATAGATGTGGAAAAAGCATTTGATAAGGTACAGCACGCATTTATGATAAAAACACTCAGCAAAGTGGGGATAGAGGGAGCATTCCTCAACATAATAAAGGCCATATATGACAGACCTACAGCCAACATCATACTCAATGGGCAAAAACTAAAATCTTTCCCACTAAGATCAGGAACAAGACAAGGTTGTCCACTTCCACCACTCCTATTCAACATAGTATTGGAAGTCTTAGCCACAGTAATCAGAGAAGAAAAAGAAATAAAAGGTATCCTCACTGGAAAAGAGGAAACAAAACTGTTATTGTTTGCAGATGACATGATAGTGTACATAGAAAATCCTGTAGAGTCCACCAAAAAACTGCTCCACCTAATAAATGAATTTGGCGAAACAGCGGGATACAAAGTCAATATCCTGAAATCAAAGGCATTTTTGTACACCAACAATGAAACAGCAGAAGCAGAAATCAAGAAGAAAATCCCATTTGATATAGCAAAAACAAAAATAAAATACCTAGCAATAAACCTAACCAAAGTGGTAAAAGACCTCTATTCAGAAAACAAATAACACTGAAGAAAGAAACCAAGGAAGATACAAACAAATGGAAACATATACAGTGTTCATGGATCGGAAGAATTAATATCATCAAAATGTCCATACTACCCAAAGCAATTTACACATTCAATGCAATCCCTACTAAAGTATCAATGGCATATTTCACAGATATAGAACCAACACTTCAAAAATGTATATGGAACCATAAACAACCCTGCATGGCTGCTGCAATTTTGAGAAAGAAGAGTAAAGTAGGAGGGATCACAATACCTGATAGCAAACTGTATTACAAGGCCACTGTAATCAAAACAGCCTGGTATTGGTGTAAAAACAGGCACATGGACCAGTGCAAAAGAAAATAAACCCAAGTCTCTACAGTCAATTAATATTTGACAAAGGGGGCAGCAACATAAAATGGAGCAAAGATAGCCTCTTTAACAAATAGTGTTGGGAGAGCTGGATAGCTACGTGAAAACAAATGAAACTTGAGCACCAACTTATGCCATATACAAAAATAAATTCAAGGTGGATAAAAGATTTAAATATAAGTTGTGACACCATTAAAGTCCTAGAGAACATAGGCAGGAAAATCTCAGATATTCCATGCAGCAATATTTTCACTGAAATATCCCCTAGAGCAAGGGACACAAAGGAAAGAATAAACAAATGGGATCTCATCAAAATAAAAAGCTTCTGCACATCTAAAAAAACAGCATTGAAATGAAAAGAGAACCAACCTTATGGGGAAACATATTTGCCAATGATACCTCAGACAAGGGTTTGATCTCTAAAATATATATAAGAACTCACACGACTCCACTCTAAGAAGATGAGCAACCCAATTAAAAAATGGGCAAAGATCTTGAACAGACACTTCTCCAAGGACATACAGAGAATCCAGAGACACATGTAAGGATGCTCAGTATTGTTAGCCATCAGAGAGATGCAAATTAAAACCATAATGAGATACCACTCTGCACTGGTCAAAATGGCCATCGTAAACAAAGTAACAAACAACAAATGTTGGAGAGGCTGTGGAGAAAAGGGACCCTAGTACAATGTTGGTGGGATTGCAGACTTGTGCAACCACTATGGAAAACAGTGTGGAATTTCCTCTGAAAACTGAAAGTGGATCTGCCTTTTGACCCAGCAATTCCACTGCTGGGATTATTTCCTAAGAACCCTGAAACACCAATTCAAAAGAACCTATGCCCCCCAATGTTCATAGCAGCAGAATTTATAATAGCCAAGTGCTCTAAATAACCCAAGTGTCCATCAGTAAATGAATGGATCAAAAAAACTCAGGTACATTTACACAGTAGAATTGTATGCAGCAGAAAGAAAGAAGGAGCTCCTACCCTTTGTGACAGCATGAATGGAACTGTAGAGCATTATGCTAAGTGAAATAAGCCAAGTGATGAAAGACAAATACCAGATGATCTCACCATTAACAAGAACCTA
>CM052552.1:35015748-35025788 GCA_028533065.1 Trachops cirrhosus | reverse complement strand
CCAAGCCCTTATTGTATGAAATGTTAAAGGGACTTATCTAAGAAAAAGAAGATAAAAAACATGTGTAGTAAAATGACAGCAAACTCACAATTATTAACAACCACACCTGAAACAAAAACAAGAAGAATCTTTTTAAACATTGTTTGAGTACTAGAGATCCTTTGAGATTCCATGTAAATTTTAGAATTTTTTATATTTCTACAAAAATAAGGTAATTGAGATTATGACCAGCATTGCACTGAATCTGTAGAATGCTTTGGGTGCTATGGACATATTAATAGTACTGTCTTCCAGTCCTTGAACAGGGGGTGTCTTTTTATTTGTGTTCTGTACTTTGTGTCAGCAATGTGTTGTAATTTTGATAGTAATTTTTTCTTTCAAGTTCATGTGATTACAGGATGCCCAGATATCTGGTTGAATATTATTCCTGTGTGTGCCTGTGATCAGCATTTGTATTGGTGAGCTACGTAAAGCAGGTGGCACTCCAATGTGGGTAGGCACCATCTCACCCATTCAGGAGTTCATTGAACAAAAATTGCAGAAAGAGAGGAATCCCAGTCTCTCTCTCACACACAGACACACTGAATGAGCTGGGATATTGTTCTTCTCCTGTCCAAAGTGCTCCTGGCACTCAGGCCTTCACACCTGAACTACAGTTCATACCATTGGCTTTTCTATTCTTAGGCTTTCAAA
The DNA here is from genome assembly GCA_028533065.1 of Trachops cirrhosus. Lineage (NCBI taxonomy): Eukaryota > Metazoa > Chordata > Mammalia > Chiroptera > Phyllostomidae > Trachops > Trachops cirrhosus. Next base: position 35,025,095 of record CM052552.1, on the reverse strand, counting down.
CTATACCACTGGCTTTCTGAATGTCCACTTTGCATGTGGCAGATTGTGGAGGTTCTCAAACTCTATAACTATGTGAGCAAATAACTTATACTAAATCTATTTATTTTATCTGTTTTTATTTGTTTAGTTTTCTGTGTTATATTAATTAGTTTTAATTCAGCTTTAACTGACATATAACCTTGTATAAACTTAAGGTGTATAAATTGCTGGCTTGATGGATTTACATAGTGCTATACTATTGTTGATGCAGCATTAGCTAACACTCCAGTCGCATTGCATAACCATTTTGTTTGAGATGAGCTTAAATAAGATTTGGTCTCTTAGCAACTTTGAAGTTCATAGTACAGTATACTGACTATAATCACTATACTGTGCATTAGATCTCCATACCTTACTTATTTACTTGTTGCATAGCAAAGAAAATATTCACCAAATTAAAAGGCAACCTACAGAATGGGAAGAATAGTTGCAAATATTCTATCTGATAAGGTGTTAATATCTAAAAAGATATAAGGAACTTATACAATTAAATAGCTAAGTTTAAAAATGTACAAAGAATGTGAATAGATTTTTTGGTAAAAAATTTCACATGGCAAATAAGTATATGAAAATTTACTCAACATCACTAATTATCAGGGAAAGGTACCATATTTTATTGTGTATAATGCATGCTTTTTTGCCCAAATTTTTTAGGGGAAAAATAAGAATGTGCATTATACATGGCTATAATGATTACATAACGTGGGTGTAATAATCCCATGTATAATGCACACAAAAATATGGGTGCACATTACACATGACAAAATATGGTACATTAAAACCACAATGAGAAATTACCTCATGTATGTTATATTACTTACAATAAAAGACAAGAGATAGAAAACGTTAGCAAGGATGTGGAGAAAATAGAACAATTATACACTCTTGTTGGACATGTAAATTGGTGCAGCCACTATGGAAAACTGTATGGTGTTTTCTCAAAATATTAAAAATTGAACTACCACCCCATCCAGTTATCCCATTGTCCTGGGAATATATCTTAAGGAATTGAAATCATTATCTCAAAAAGATATCTGCATACCCATGTTCACTGCAGCAATAATCACATTAGCTAAGATATGAAAACAACTTAACTGTTTGTCAACAGATGAATGGACAAAGAAGATACTATATATACATATTTATAAGTGGATATTATTCAGCCATAGGAAAGAAGGAAATCCTGCCTTTTTGAGGACATGCATGAAACTTGAGGGCATTATGCTAACTGAGATGTCAGACAGAGCAAGATAAATACCGTGTACTATCTCTGATAAGTGGAATCTAAAAACCTCCTAATTGTTTGGGCTAAGATATACTTGTGGAGTTTTTTTAATATTAGAACAAAAGCTATTTTCTTAATTTCCCTTGTAGTTTTTTTACCCACTTTTTTAAAAAAAGTGTTTTATTTGATTTCCACACATTTGTGGTTTTTTTCATTTTTTCTTTTTCTATGGATTTATAGTTTCACTTTATTTTGATTTGGAAATGACATTTTGCATGATTTCAATATTTTTAAATTTATTAAGACTTTTTTCTAGCCAAACATATGTTCTATCCTGGGTAATAATAGTCTTGAATAATAATAGTGCTTTCTACTGTTGTTGGCTGGAATATTCTGTATATATCTGTTAGGTCAAAATTTGTTCATGTGCTTTTCAAGTGCTCTACTTTCCTTATTGATCTTCAGTCTAATTTCTCTATCTATTATTGAATGTGGTGTATTTAAATCTCCAACTCTTATTATAGAACTGTCTATTTCTCCCTTCAATTCTGCCAATGGTTCCTTCAGATACTTTGGAGCTCTGATATTTGATGCATATGTGTGGATAATTGTCATATATTTTGGTAAATTAACACTTTTATCAACATAGAGTGTTCTTTCTTCTCTTTTGTAAGAGTTTTTAAATTAAAGTCTATTTTGCCTCATATTAGTATAACTACAGTAGTTGTTTTTTGGTCGCTGTTTGCATAGAATGCATTTTTCTATCCTTTCACTTTCAACTTATCTTTGGTATTAGATCTAAAGTAAACAGCATACACTTGGAACACTTTCTTTTAATCCATTGTGCTAATCTCTCTCCCTTTTTTTTTTTGGACACTAATTCTTTTACATTTACATTAGTTACTAATAAGGAAGGATTTACTTCTGCCAAGTTGCTACTTATTTTCTGTACGTCTCAGAGCTTCTTTGTAATATAACTCAGGGTTTCTTAATTTACTTTTTATTAAATGTATTGGGGTGACATTGGCTAATAGTATCATATAGGTTTCCAGTATACATTTTCATGACACATGATCTGTATATTGCACTGTGTACCCACCTCCCACAGTGGAATTATCTTCCACAGTTTAAAAATATTTGTCTTTCAGCTCCTCCACTGCTGTCTTCCTTTGTATTTAGTTGAATTTTGCAGTGGTACATTGCATTCCCTTTCAACTTCCTTTTGTGTACAATTTATAGAGAGTGTTTTGGGGGGTTACCATGGGGATTACATATAACATCTTAAAATTAAAGCTAATTAATTTGAATTGATACCAACTTGAATTCTATCTCATGTAAAAACTCTATTCCTATATGTTCTATTGTCCCTGTATGTTGTAGACATCAGAAACTATATTTTTATACATTCTTTTTTTTAAATTTTTTTTAAAGATTTTATTTATTTATCTTTAGAGGGAAAGGGAAGGAGAGAGGGAGAGAAATATAGAGAGAAATATCAATGTATGGTTGCTTCCTGTGCATTCCCCACTAGGAACCGGCCCGCAACCCAGGCATGTGCCCTGACTGGGAATCGAACCGTGATCTCTTGGTTCACAGGCCCGCGCTTAATCCACTAAGCCACACCAGCCAGGGCAGAAACTATATTTTTATACATTCTGTGCTCAGTAACATAGATTTATAATTATTTTTCATTCTTTTGTCTTTTAAAGCCTGTAGAAAATAAAAAGTACAGTTACAAATTCAGTTTGCAATAATACTGACTTTTCCATTTGCTCATATATTTATCTTTGCTGAAAATATTTATACCATCATCTATCAAGCTTTCACTTGACTTTGAAAGATTTCCTTCAGTATTTCCTGTAGGGAGAGTCTAATGGCAATGAATTCCCTCTACTTTCATTTTGCTGGGAATGTCTAATTTTACTTCCATTAAAAAAAAAAAAAAAAAAAAAAACGTGCCCTCACTGGTGGGGCTCAGTGGACTGAGTGATGGCCTGTGAACCAAAGCGTTGCCAGTTCAATTCCTACTCAGGGCACATGCTTGGGTTGTCAGCCAGGACCCCAGTAGGGGGCACACAAGATGCAACCACACGTTGATGTTTTTCTTCTTCTTTCTCCCTCCCTTCCCTTCTAAAAATAAATAAATAAAATCTTTTTTAAAAAAGAAAAAAATTAAAAAATAATTTTACAAGATAAAGAATGATCATTTGACAATTTGTTTTTCTCAGTACTTTAAATATATCATCTCAGTGTCTCCTGGCCTCCAAGGTTTCTTATACAAAATCAAGTAAAAGTCTTATTGAGTATCTGTTGTAAATTAATAACAAAACAAAAAACACTGCTCCATTGCTACTTTCAAGACATTCACCTTGTGTATTTTTTTCAACAGTTTAAATAAAAGGTGCTTCAGTCTTGGTGTACAGTTTATTGAGCTTGTGGGATATGTAGATCCATGTCTTTTCTCAAACTTGGGATGTTTTCAGTAGATATTTCTTCAAAGAATATTTCTGGTCCTTCCCTAATCCTTTTGGGACTCACATAATGTATATATTGGTCTTACTGGATGGATCCCACAAATTCTTAAGACTCTATTCAGTTTTCTTTATTTGTTTAAATTGTGCCTTTCAGACTCAATAATCTCAATTGTCTTATGAGCAAATTCACTAATTCTTTCCTCTCCTTGCTTATCTGCTCTTGAACTCACCCAGTGATGTTTAAATTCCAGTCATTGTAATTTGCAGATCCAGTATTTCCTTTTGTTCCTTTTTTATATTTTTCTATCTCAAAATGAGTTGATATTCTCATTTTGTTCATATCACATTCCTTATTTTCTGTGTTTTCCTTTAGCTGGGTATATTTATGACAGTTGTTCTAATGCCTTTCTGTAGTAAATTGATGTCAGATGATCCCCAGGATTGATTTTTATCTTTCTTTGAACCTTTGAGTGAGTGATATCTTCCTGTTTCTTTGTATTACTCATGCTTTTATTTTGCTGTTGTTGAAAATTGAGCAACTGGTTATAATGCAGTAGTAATTAGAAATAAGATTTTTCTTTTTCCCAGGGTTTGCTTTTTTTATGATTAAAAACTGTAGCAGTCCTTGGATTTTGAGATAATTTAAAGTATTTTTGCAAAAAAATATTTTCTGTCATGTGCACTCACTGAATTCTCTGGGTTTTTTTTTTTAACTAGTGTTGAGTTAATATTTTGACAGATATTTAAACAATAAAGAAAACACGAACAACAGCCACTTCCAGTTTTTATATACCAATTCTGCATTCAAGGATTCCTTTCATGATTCGCTAGGGTTCGTCAGAGACTAGTGACCATCCCATGGTGAAAGGCCTTTTGTAACTATACATCTTTTCTGGAAATGTGCATACATTCCACTGTACATGTGGCTCATTTGAAATGTCCCAATTTTCTTAAGTGTCTCCCTTTAGCTTTTCCTCCAAGCCTTAAATGGTTTATTGAATGTCTCCCCTGGGCTTTTTTTTGTCTCAAGTAAGTGCCCACACTTTACTATTTGCATAAAAAGTTACACAAGACAGAGAGTAATAAGTCAGCTTTTCAGGGATCTCACAGACAGGTTAGAAGTGACTCACACAATAATTTGCAAAAACTATCTGCTTTGTTCTTTTTAGTTCAAGGAAGGGGCCTAGGATTTGGAGTGCAGCTGTTCAAGACCCAAGACCCCAACTCTCAACACACAAGGGACAGGGTCTACAAAGGACAAGTAAAAAATGTCTGAATACTTTTTAACTCTTGGGTTGGCCAAAAAGTTCATTTGTTTTTTTTTCCATAAGGCAGCTCCAGTAGTACTTAGTTGTCTTTAACTTCATTCAAAACAATTTTGTTAGATTGTGTTGTGACAGCTATCTTATTTGTGTGCATTTAAAAAACTGGTCAATATTGGTGAATTTTTGTGTAGCTATTTTAATATTGAAGATGAAGAAAATAAGAGACATTCTTGGCATATCATGTTTTATTTTTCCAAAAAGGTAAAAATGCAACTGAGACACACACAAAAAATGTGCAGTGTATGGAGAAGTTGCTGTGACTGATCAAACATGTCCTAAGTGGTTTGTGAAGTTTCGTGCTAGAGATTTCTCCTGGACTATGCCCCACAGTCGGGAACACAAGTTGAAGTTGACAGCAATCAAACTGAGACATTAACTGAGAACAATCAACGTTCTACCATATGGGAGAGAACCAACATACTCAAAATATCCAAAATAATGAAGTCATTGGTGAGAATGAAAAATTTGTGTCTTACTTTACTTTTTTAAATTTTACAACTTTTTGGCCAACCCAATATTTTGAAGATCTTTTCCTTACATGTGTGTTCTTTTGGCTGCTATAAATGATTGTTTTCAAGAGTTCCTATGAAGTTGCTTTAGAAAAACTATGATTGTCTTATGGACATTTCTGTGGGGGAATGACAGCGTTGAGGTTCCCAGTCTGCCATTTTGTTGACATCACTCCTCCAGACACAACTTTTGAGATAAAAATCAAGAGATAATAAACTGTATGAGGCACAAAAGACTTTAAAGAGCAATTGCATTGCCCAACATCTTTATTTTATGAGAGGTGGTGGCTGAACCAAAAGTAATATTTTCAGTGACATTTGACTTCGCAGAGGTGTCCTGCAGGTGCATACAAACACACATCTCTCCAAACCTAAAATTTTGTGTTTCTGTTTGTTTGTGTTGCAGTTATTTTTAAATGATATGTTAGGGAATTAGAATAAGAATGGAAATATTTCTGGCAGAAGGAAAAAATGAATTATGATTTGGGACTAAAGGTTAGAAGTCTCATGCTAGGAGTGACAAAATGTCTTCTAATCTAATAGTGGCTGAAATGACAAAGGCCTATTGTATTTGTAAAGAATCAAAATATCCTTAGCAGAGGGCACAGGTTATTCTTCATCTAGCTACAGAGGAGCAGAACTGCATCAAAGAACATTTGATTTAGAGACTAAGTCCCCCAACTACAGCCTTGGCACTTTTTTTATTTAACCTAATAACTTTGCCTTTTAAGAAAGAGATAAACAAACATTATTGTCACGCATGGTTTTATATACAAATGTTCTGTTTTGCTTTTTTCCTGTGGTGAATGGCCAGTGTCTAGAGAATCAATATATGTACTTTTGTTATAATTTATCTTTGTGATCAAACTTGATTCAAGATATATTTTTGATAACTTAGAAATAAGATTTTTATTTTAAATTACGTTTTGATGATCTCAATAGGTATTCCAATTTCAGCACCTCATCATACACGATTCAATGAAGGAGGTAGATAGAGCCAGAGACAGAGATAGAAAATAAAAAGAAATGTCATTTGGAACAGGAGATGGATTATGAGCAAAAGCAGAGGTCAACCTCTCTATAAAATCTGGTTTTGACTCATCTAAGTAGCATTGATTACCATCTTTTGTGTCCACGAGAAAGTCTTTATATATTCTTTTATTATAGTGCCTATAACACTTAATTATATTTACTTGTATTCTTGTCAATCTTCCCCAAGTACAGATCTGGTTTATTTTTGTCACCCCTGAGTATTATATCTGAGTAATAGAAGGTATCCAGAGATAAATTTACTCAAAAGTAAAGGTAAATTTATGTGAGAAAACTAATGTTTGACTACCTTAGTGTTTTCCAACATTTCTTTTACCATATATCTGTTTTTCGTTTTAAACTATGATTAGAGAAATCCTTTGGCTATATATCTATCTTCATCCATACAATGACAACTGTATAACATTTCCAATAAGGCAGAATTTTTCTGATACCCATCCCTAATCAATACCTATTTCCCCAAAGATAAGTACTATTATAAATTCTACCAAGACTCACTTATCTCTGAGAATATTGAAAACATTTATTCTTAATTCTGTTGTGTTTCCTTTATTAAGTCTTTTCACTCTATCCATTGTTTTGGTTGTTCCCTTTGTTCAGTTTGATGCCTTTCTTATATAATTATCTTGTAATTTTTGAGTGTTTGTGTATCTTTGTGCCTGACAGTCTTGTCTCTCTGTCTTCAAAAGCTGTTGTTAGTGTATGATTTTGTAAAAAAAGATATTGTACACTCACAGTAAAGACAGAATGAAAGCAAATATATTTCTATGTTACTTTTCCTTAAACTCTTGTTGTTTTTTCCCCTGAGGGAATCCAGAAAGTTGTATCTCTGTATTCAAAATGGTAATAATGTACCATTGTTTGAAGTTTTTTAAGATTGATGTTCATAAGCAAAATAATTTTTAAGATTTAAGATCAAAAGTAATTACAGAAATCTTCAAATATAAATTTATACTTTAAATTTAATACAGAGAGAAGGAAATTAAACCTAACATGATTTCATTTATTCAAATATATACTATATGCTTTTGTTTAGCCCTAAGACCTATGTTAGGGAAGAACCTTAGAAAAGGCATTAGTCATCAAACTAAGCTGAATATGCAAAGTATAAGAAAACTTTTAGAGGACATACAACATATTTTACTAATTTTGTACTGCATGTCAAACATACTGTTGGGTGATGGGAACAGACTCATTTCACATCCTTGAAGCCTAATAGGGTTATTGTCAATATTAAAGTGAGAAAATAGAGCTATAGGTATAATAGTGACAACAAATACGAGAGACATTCAGAGGAGTGAGTGATTGCATTGTTCTGAGGAACAGGCACCTAGATTTAAGTAGATTATAAACAAAGTATTAGTTATAATTTTCATTATTAGAAAACTAGGGAGAATATTCTAGGTAGAAAAAAAAATGAAGAAAACTTTTTCCACCAGGTAAAATAACCTCTTTTTGTAGAAAAGTTGGTATTAATTTAATTGGATCTGAGTTCATATGAAGAATTATAAAAGATGCTTTATTTGTAAACTTAAATACACTTGAGAAGCTAGGTTGCAAGAAGGTGTTGGAGAGTCTTGAATACCAAATCGGGGCATTTTAGCAAGATTCTTTAGGAGCGGTGAGGAGAGACTTGGAGCAGAGGCTTAAAATAGGCAAAGTGTTAAGGAAAACACTCTGAAAGAAGTTTTCAGGAGTAATTAGATGACGTTAGGATGACACAGAGCAACCAGTCAGGCTAATGTAATGCACTATGGAGGAGACCAACATGACCTAAACTACAGTAACAGCGGTAGCAATTAAAGGACAGAATGAGTACAAAGAATGGGAAAAATCCATCGCCAGGAAAGGTAATTTCTTGCTATTTCCCGGGCATCTAAGATAGAAGCTCTGTGCCAGCTGGAGCTCTATTAAATATTCATTATGTTTAAAATGCAGCAGGAAGTAGGATGACATTTTTAAGGGCTCCTAACCCCTAATATTAAAGAACATAGAGGTGCTCAGGTAAAATGGTCTTTTTAAGTGTAAATGAGTTTTGATTGCACTCGACCACTCAAAACATTTGCGTTGCTGTTCCTTCAAAAACTCTAGAGTTTATAGAGGTGACATAAAAGAGGCCTAATCTTCAGCCTCACAATTTGTACTGCTTGCCTTTTTTCCAAGTTCTTTGTGATATGTATATATAGTAGAGACAGTGCTATACAACTCTATTTAGAAAAACAAATCCCAGGTCTGTCAGAATATGGGCAATATCTTTTCACTTGGGTTCATTCTGTACTTCTCAATTAAATAATTTGACAGTTAATCTTCAGTGATAGGAAATATTATAAAACTAGATCAAACACTTTCATTGGCTTTAGCAGGCTGTGTTGAACAGTCCTTGGTGTATACTAGACTAAAGAATAAACACCACAAATTCTTCCAAAAATCCAATTGAAACTGCTGTAGGACATTCAAAATGGGGGGAAGGGAGTGGCTTGTAGAGGTTTTTTACTTGGCTTATGAATACTTGGATTCCATTTTAACTTTTTACCATTACTTTTGAGCACATTAAAAATGGATGCTTTTGGTAACATTTCCTGCACTGTTGAGGTCACCCAGAATCACTGCAGCTGATTTTGACACTTCAAATTACAGCCAAACTACAGGAGCATCATCTAAGTCTAGAGCATCATTATCCTCTCATTAAAAAGTTTAGGATTAAGCCCTGGCTTGTGTGGCTCAG
>CM052552.1:35000562-35015648 GCA_028533065.1 Trachops cirrhosus | reverse complement strand
CCCTCTCTTTCTCCCTCCCTTCCCCTCTCTAATAATAAAAAAATAAAATCTTTTAAAAGTGAAAAACAGATATATGGTAAAAGAAATGTAACAAAGCTGCAGAATCTTCTAGAGAGAGGGGAAGGGAAGGAGAAAGAGTGGGAGAGAAACATCAATGTGTGGTTACCTCTCATGCCCCCTACTGGGAACCCAGCCCGCAACCCAGGCATGTGCCCTGACTGGGAATCAAACCAGTGACCTTTTGGTTCACAGGCCAGCACTCAATCCACTAAGCCACACCAGCCAGGGCTCACTCCTGTTTATTAAGGTGCAATAATATCCTAATGTATGTGTATATCACATTTTGTTTATTCATTCACCTAGAAATTTTGGTTATTATAATCTTTGCCTATTGCGAATAATGCTGCTATGAACACTGCTGTGTAAATATCACTGTGAGCCCTTGGTTTCAACGTTTTTTTGTGTATACCTCAATGTGAAATTGCTGGATCATATGGTAATTCTATGTTTAAATTTTGAGGAACTACATGCTGCTTTCCATAGGAGCTGCACCATTTATACCACCAGCAGTGCACAAGTGTTTGAGTTTCTATACATCCTCACCAACACTTATTTTATGCTTTTATTTTATTTATAATAGCCATGCTAATAGATATGAAATGATATATCATTTGGTTTTGATTTGTACTTCCCTAATGATTAGTTAGAGACTAAATGTTTGTGCTCCCCTCCCCATATCTCGAGGCCTTAAGTCCCAGTATGACTGTACAGACACAGAGTCTTTATGGAAGTCCATAGGGATAAATGGGGTCATAACCATAGGGCCCTAATCCAGTAAGTCTGGCGCTCTTATAATAAGAGAAAGAGCCCTGGCTGGTGTGGTTCAGAGGATTGAGTGTGGACTGCAAACTGAGGGGTCACCAGTTTGATTCCCAGTTGGAGCACATGCCAGAGTTGTGGGCTGGGTCCTTGGTGGGGGTGCATGAGAGGCAACCACACATTGGTGTTTATCTCCCTGTATTTCTCCTTCACTTCTCCCTCTCTAAAAATAAATAAATAATCTTAAACAAAAAGTAGAAAAGGAAGAGACATGAGAGTTCTCTTCCCACTATGTGAGGACACAATGAGATGACAGTGGTCTCCAAGCCAGGAAGATAGTTCTCACCTGCCATTAAATTAGCTGTTACCTTTATGTCAGACTTCCTAGCTTCCAGAACTGTGTGAAAATACATTTCCTTTAACACAGTTTGTGGTATTTCTTTATGTAGCCTCAAGCTAACTAATATAATTAGTGATAGTAAGCATCTTTTCAGGGGCTTTTGTTTTATCTTTTTTCTTTTTATTGAATGTATTGGCGTGACACTGGTTAAAATATTATACAGGTTCCAGATGCACCATTGAACAACACATTGTCTCAACACTATACTGTGTGGTTAGCACTTCAAATCAAGTCTCCATCTATCACTTTAATAAATGGTACCATCTGCCACATTCATCTCCCCACCCTCCCACCTGTCAATCATGATGCTGGTGTCCATATTTATGAGTTCTTTCTCTTGTTTTTGGTTTCATCCTTCCATTTCCCCTCCAGTCCCTCCCAACAGCTGTCAGCCTGCTCTCTATTTATGAGTCTATCTATGTTTTGGTGGAAGGAGACTTGATTTCTGGTAGTGAAAACACAGCGCAACATACAAATAATGTATTATCAAGTTAGACAACTGAAACTTGTGTAATTTCATTAACTATTGTCACCCTAACAAATTCTGTTTTTAAAAAGCAATTAATTAATTAAATTTAATTTTTAAAAAGAAATTAGCAGGGCTCAGTCATGGGTATTTTCTAAAATTACAGTTGTAGAGAAATAAATGTATTAATTTAAAAGTTTAGCATGGAAAAATTCTTGCATTTTCACAACAGTGAAATAGAAAAAACAATAGTTAAACATGATGTGAAAAAAGAGCTTCCCAGAAGCAGGGAACAATGAACTTAAGTCCAGTATTTCTGAGACACATTGCAAGATAAGACTTGGACATTGCATTTGGCAACATTGGAAATACTAGTCAACAGATATACTAACAATTCTGGTTTCAGAAGAGTGGGCAGGAAAAAAAAAAGATTACCAAATTGGTTCCAGGAAAAAAATGTGATATAATGATGACATTAAGTTAGGTAATTTATCTGCATATATGTTTTTACTCTATAGAGGGACAGAGAAGTGGAATGGTAGAGAATGGCAGATTTATGGCTGTTTGAGGATTTTATATTTTCGATGGATATATTACAGCAAGTCTGCATTTGGAAATGAGCCAAAGTAGTTGAGAAATTAATGATGCAAGAGACAGAAATAATTACACAAGCAGAGACCTTGAGTAGGTGAGAAGAGATGGAATTTAGTGCACAGGTGGGATGGGAGTGATAAAATAGAAGCAAGAATAATTCTTCCCTTATAGCAAGGGAAAAGCATAGAGTATTTTTATAGCTGTTTTTAAGTTGATAGTTTTTGTGGTGGGAAATAATAAATTCTCTTCTGATATTTTTTTCTTGGTGTAATAAAAAGCAATTTCAGCAGCTAAAACTGAGGATATGGGAGGAAATTGAAAATCTGAAGACAGAGAGAAGTTATTTTAGTTATTGAGAGAGTAAATTGGCTAGGTAGGATTAATAAATTTACCAGGGATTGCTGAAGACTCACTTAATATTTGTAGTCAAATATTTACAGTAAGACAACCTGACAAACATGTATACATTTTTTCAGACTTGTTCAGCTGTTTGGGTACAGGTGAGGAGTGAGTGGTATATTGAATTTAACCAGCATTGTTATTTTTTTCAAGAATGTTCTGGGAGATAAACAGAGGGGTCAGAGGCTTGATAGGGACAGAAGAATTATCATAATTGTAACCAAGCAGATGGGCTGTTCCCATGGTGCCTTGGTGTATGACCTAACAATCAGTATTAGAAGGAACTGGTGTTTATTTACTATATTCCAACTTTGGCGGGGCGAGGGGAGGCATTGCTCAGTGCACTTACACTCAGAGCCTTCCTTTCCTATGAGACCCAGCACTTCCCATGTTCCCCAAAAGGCTATAAGCCAAAACCAAACCTAATAGTTCCCCATGTTCTTATCCTAAGCCAGTTGCACAGGCAATTTTCCATTCCCTCTGGAAGGTATGAAAGTCGCCATCCTCACATAGCAAGTCGTCTCCTTCAGTACCTGGAGTACATTGTCCTGAGCCTCCCTGTAATAGTCCAGGAAAGCATGTGCCATTGTGCACTGGATTATTCTACTGCCTTTCAAATCATGTTGCTGAGTTTTCACTACAAACTACATGGTCGTTTGCTTATTTGTCCCTCTCACATGGTTGCTACATCATTTCTTCCTCATGACTCTTCTACTCCTTCCAAGGCACGTGGCCAAATCCCTACAAACTGTATAGCTGCTACTTTACTACTGGCAGCATGGTCCCTCTACACCCTTTCAAACCACATGGCCAAATTCCTCATGGTTGTTCACCCTTTATTTCAAATCCTGACCTGGAGCCTCCTGTGTGACCTCATCTCCTACTCCTCCCACAATGAGCTACAGTTGCCAGTTCTCCTGTATAGTTTACATTCATTCAGCTACCATTCCCAGTCAGGGCGAGTGTGACTCAGTGATATAGAGGGAACCTGCCTCTCCTGGCTACATCAAGGGTCAGGATATGCCCTTAAGTCATACCCACCTTGCCCCAAAGTGGCAGCACAACTATTCAACTATCCTTTGTTATGAAAAAGTATCTTAGGCCATATTGTCTGCTTTCCCCATCTCCCAAACCATGGGCTGTAGGGGAACATGCTTTGTACCCCATTTCATAGTGATGAACTGGGGAACAATACTAGGGAAAGAGGGATGTAAAGATATGCAATGAATGAGGGACAGTGAAGAACTGGTAAGGCCAACAGCTAAATCCAACTGGGTTGGAGAATTATAGGAATGACATAATGGAGAGAGATCGAGCTGAAAATATAGCAGTTATGTGTCAGAGAGTGACAGGTTTAAACCTGAGAGTTTCGACATGGTAATTATTGGTAAAGACAAGGCTATGATCATATATATGAGCCTGAAATGGATGGAGGAAAAAGAAATTTTAGCAAAGAAAGGAATTCCCAGGTCATAATGTTCTATTAATCATTTCTATGAATGTTAAAATCACTAAGAATCAGGACATGATTTTATAGCTGGTCAGTTAAAAGCACGGGTCATAACTTGAACTTGCTAGTGATATGTGAGGTTGTGGGGGTGGGGTGCTGAGTACGTAACCCATGAGGTCTCTGCTAGCTCAAGTTAGTGTCAAAATTGAGTGGAATTGTAGGACATCTAGTTGATGTTGCAGAGAATTGCTAGGTGTGGAGAAAACCCCCACACACATCTGGTATCAAAACTGACGTGTTGTAAGTGTGCATAATGAAAAACACTGAGTCTTCCCTAGATACTATGCTAATCATTGTAACCCTAAAATGGCAAAGGAATTATGCCAGGATTTTATCTGTTGAACTTTTTCAAGTTAAATAAGAAACAGGATTTGGCATTAACTGTTCCAGCATGCCACTAAGAGCAAACATGATGGAAAGGAAATCACATTGCTCCCGACTGAGTAGCTTATCCCTTCATCCATCCTATAGCAATGAGCATTCAGGATGTGTCATTAACCTAAAGTTATCATTTGACTAAGTTGTACCCTATTATTGAGAAATGATCTTTCTAAGATGAAGACATTAAAAGAGATGTGTCTTTCTGGCCTGACCTTAACCCATTCAACATTTGATAATAATGATAATAACACAGTTAGCATTGACCAACTAAAGAGTATTGTATTACAACATGTTAGGCTTGGCTTTGCACGCAATCCTTCACATTTCTTCCATTCTTATCTCATTTACTCCTTACAACACAGCTAGTTTACAGATAAGGACATTAAGACATAAATTAAATTAGTTTTCCAATCACACAGCTACTAACGTTAAGTAAGCTGTCTGATCACAAATCTATTGCTTTTAACTGTTAGGCTTTATAGACAGTGTGCTATAAAATGTCAGGTGGCATAAAACAAGAAGGTCTAACTACTAAGAGTGGTAACAGAATCCAGATGGAAAATTATTTTGGCATAGTAAAATATTACCTCACACTAATTATACTGAAAAATTGAAATTAAACTAGTACAAATTAAGATCTGATTTTAAGATTGTAATTAAAGTTAAAGAATCAAGGACATTTTACTGGGCTTCGATTAATTAAAAAATCTCTCAAGGGAAATGGTGGTGAACCAGTTTTCACTTGCTGTAAATAAAAATATATGTATAAAACAAAAGTAATGAAATTATTGAAGATAATAATAAACTCTGAATATATCACTAGAATATTGTAGTTTCTAGTAACCTGTGATATTATATTTAATTTGAGGCACTGAAATACCAGAGAAGGGTCAAGTTCAATTACTGTTAGAAGAGAGGATGTAATCTATGGAGTGTAGGCCAAATCTAAGACAGGACCTCTTTTTATAAATAAAGTTTTATTGGAACATAGCCATTAATGTCTATTTTTGAATTGTCTGTAGCTTCTTTTACATAACAATGGCAGGGATAAATAGTTGTGACACAAGCCACAGGCCTATAAAACTTAATATAGTTACTAGCTAGACCTTTACAAAAATATTCTCTGATCACTGCATTGGAAGATTGTGACCAGAATGCTAAGATGATCTATCTACTAATTAAAGTATTTAGGCATGAGTAACTTTTAGAGAAAAAAATGAAGAGTTAGAGAGAAACGTAACAGATGTCTTTTAATATTTAGAAATATTTGGCTGCATTATTAAAACCTTTTCTTCCAAATAAATCTATATAACAAAACAAATGGTTGCTTAATAAAATAGTGTATTTTTGTCACTAAAAATATCTAAGCAGAGGGGAAGTTATATATCAAGAACACTAGAGGGAAACAGTTTTCAATACCTTATCCACTAAACACTATACATTTCTAATTAACATCTGAGTTCAAGATAGGGAGAAAAATCAGACTATTCAATAAAGATGATGGAAATTTCCAGAAGTAGAAGACAATGGAACAAGATTGGCAATGATATCACAACAGAAAACACCATGGTCTGACACTCTTGAGGGAAGTGTTTCTTAAGATGACTCTCAGAGAATGTTTAAGCTTAGAATAAAGGGACCAAGGAAAGAGTGTTGGCCAGAGGATAATTATCAGTGTGACTGATTGAGAAACTCCGTTTGGAATAGCAGAAACATCTGCTACTAAGGCAACCATGTAGCGTCTATGTGAATGGCACTCCCTACAGTTAGTCAGTGAACAATATGTCCAGACTTGCTTGGCAGACCATATAAACAGAGTAGATGAATTTGTCTTCCAGCTGACCAAAGAAATGGTTCTTAAAGAAAACTTCCATTAAGGGGCTTGAAGCCTGGGAAAAAGTAGATACTGATTGAATTCTGCACTTTCACAATAAACTTGGAAGAATAATACACAGACAAAAATAAATAAATAAATACACCAGGAAAAGCAACTATGCCTAGAAGTGAAACACTCGAAGTGCTCCACCCCAAAGTAAAAACACTTCTTTAAGACTTGCAAGAGTTCATCCCCTGCTTGCCTGCTCTCAATTCACCTGCTCAGAAATGCTCAGCCCAGTCATTCAAAACCCACAGGCAGAGGACTATGGAAGAAAACACACAATCCCAACCTAACTAGTGATATCACTAAATGATATAATGCTTTATTTATGAATACAGGTACTTATACAAAGAATAACATTGGATAGAAACCAAGAAAGTGCAGTTTTAATTGTTTTAGCTTGGTGTGCTTAGACCCATTTGGAAAAAAAAACACAAAAATAAAATGTGTACAGTTTTCTGGAGAAAAGTATCATTCAGAAGAAGGAGTAATTGAAAATTCAAACCATGATTGCTGAAATTTAAAAACAATTTGATGGATTGCTTGAAGAAAATAAATATAACTGACTAAATTTCAAGTTTTTGATCTGAATGATAAATTCAAAGAAATCTTCCAGGAGGTATAAAAAGTTAAAAGGCATGGAGAATACAAATATATGAGGTTAGTCATACATTTTATAAGAATTCTTTTTAAAAGTAAAAGAGCCCTGGCTGGTGTGGCTCAGTGGACTGAGTGCCAACCTGCAAACCAGAGGGTCACCAGTTTGATTCCCAATCAGGACACACACCTGGGTTGTGGGCCAGGTCCCCAGAAGGGGGCACCTGAGAGGCAACCACACATTGATGTTTCTCTCCCTCTCTTTCTCATCCTCTTTCTCCCATCCATTCCCCTCTGTCTAAAAATAAATAAATAAAATCTTTAAAAAATAAAAAGAAAGCATTGCTTCTTCAGGCCAGGTCCGGATCTAGGGGCATGCAAAAGGCAACTGATTGAAGTATCCCTTGCACATCAATGTTTCTCTCCCTCTCTTTCTGCTTCCCCTCCCTTCTCTCTAAAAATAAATAAAATAAAATAAAATAAAAAAGTAAAAGAGACAACAGAAAAGAGAAAATAAGAAGGAAAGTATATTAAACTGTCATACATTGGCAAGAGATATAAGTCTTCCAAGAGAAAAGTGTCCACTTAGAAACAAACTTGCTTATGAATAAAAGCTATATCATGGAGAAATTTCAAAGTACAAAACATAAGAAGAAAATTATAAAATTTAGTCTGAGAGAAGAATAAATTATCTCCAAATTTTCTAGAATTCTGATAAACAGTGATGGATATTAGCAAATGATAACACACTATGTATTTAGGCAAAGTTCCAAGGGCAAATATTTCCACCTAAAATTCTATACTCATGCAAATTATTAATGAAACATGAGACCAGAATAAAGAAATTCTCATAAATTTAAGGACTCGAACACTTTGTTCTCTTATCACAGAAAAAAATATTTAAAAAGTTATTAGAATCAAATATAAAAAGATTATAAGAGGATGATGTTTGGTACAAGAAAGAGTAACTATCAAGTATAAACAAGGAAGAAATAATATTCTCATTTTTTATCATAAATAATCTATTATAGACAATCCTGCAGTAAATTTTTGTAACTATTTCATTGTTAAAAAAGAAATAATAGAATCTTGACTTCATTAAATATTTCATCAAGCAATAGTAGTCAGTGGTTGCTGAAATTAATTGAAAAGCTGATGGTAAACATCATAATGGATGTATTACACTGATAATAAATTCACTGATGGATTAAGAGTCACAAAATTAGAAGAAAACAAACAGTATATGGATCCTTATGAGATCCAATAGAAGGTTTATAACAAAATGTATTGAGAGAGGATAGTGAGAGGCCAGGAAAGTTCTTAGGCGAGTGGAATAGGTAAACTGAGACAGAGGGCTGAACACAATGACGGAGCAATGACGGCCAAGTGCAGAGGGTCGCTAGAGTGAAGTGCCCCAGTGCCTGCCAGGGAGCAAAACTGGGAAAACAAGGACCTGGTCCCCAGGGTGACCTCTCCTGCCCTGGCCTTTCCTCTGTGGAGATGACATCCGGGCCTCAGCAGTGTTTCAGCTCCATGCCCTGAAAAGCAGCAAAACCAGGTGGGAAACACCAGGGCCAATTGCAATGACTAAAGACCCCCTGCCCTGTCACTGTTCCATCAGAGGAGACTGTGACCCTGGTAGGAACTGATGGGGAACTGATGAATGTTCTGCTGAGACCCTCTCTTGAGAGCCCCCCTAAGATTCCTGCCTGAGAGGGAGAGAAAATCCTCAAGACTAAGGACCCAGCCCATCAGCTCTCCCTGTGGGGAGCAGCCTGCGCCATTCCCTTTCCTTATTGTCCCCCCACATCGGCCCCCATAGGCATGCACATCCTAAACTCTAAGGCAGTGGGCAGCGGCAGCTGGTCCCAGGCTGACCTCCTGAACCTGTCCCCAAAGCTGCCTTTTCTCTGACTTCCCAGTGGGCTAAGGCAGCCCAGCCTAGGCTCTCCTGTTGCTTCTTCTATATAAGCCCTTCCTTGTGTCACTGTCCCCAGCTTTCATAAATGAGTCCTCACGGTCACGTGGACTCATGTTGTGAAGACTTTCCTACATGAAGTCAAGCACCCACACACTCCAGCTGGCCTTAGGCAGGCCCTCTCATAGCCAGGTCTCCCTCCAGTAAGTGTATGAAGCAGTATTGCCAAAATCTGAATATTATTAAACCTCATGATCAAATTACAATTTTACAGGAATCTAGGAATGAAGCAATCTGCTAAATGACACTTAAAGGAAGCAATTATCAAAATCTACAAATGCAGTGCTGGCTCAGTAGATGAGTGCCGTCCTGCGAACCAAAGGGTCTCTGGTTGGATCCCCAGTCAGAACACATGCCTGGGTTGTGGGCCAGGTCCCCAGCAGGGGGCATGCGAGAGGCAACCACACATGATGTTTCTCTCCCTCTCTTTCTCCCTCCCTTCCCCTCTCTCTAAAAATAAGTAAATGAAATCTTAAAAGAAAAAAGAAAATAAACTTTAAACAAGAAAATAGGGAAAGTAAAGCTTCTGAGTTCATAGACACATGGACCAAATGCAGTGTGTGCATTTTGTTTGCATTATGGTTGAAAGAATTCAACCATAAAAAGAAAATAAGTGAGACAAGTGAAGAAATGTGACTATTGAGTTGTGTTGTGTCTCCTGCAAATATATTAAAGTCCTCACTGCCAGGACCCATGAAAGTGACCTCATTTGGAAAGAAGGTTTGGCAGATGATCATGTTATGATGGTGAGACCCAATCCAATAAGACTGTGACCTTATAAAACATGGAAATTTAGAAACATGCATTCAGGAAAAATGTCAAGTAAAGATTAGAACTGTGTTTCCCCAAGCCAAGCAACTCTCAGAAGCTGGGAGACAGGCCGGGAACAGTTTTTTTTTTTCCCCTAATATCTTTAGAGGGAGCATGGCCCTGCAAAAGCTTGAATTTTGAATTCTGGATTCCAGAACTATGAGACAACAGACTTCGTTATGATGGTCCAGGGAAATTAAAAGAACATTGCCTGTATATTTGATGATTAATAGGAATAGAAGGCTGTTATTAATTCTGGTATACATAGTGGATTTATAGTCAGATAAACAAATTAAGAGACTTTATCTTTTAGAAATACATTCTAAATTACTTATGAAGGAAGTGGTATATTGACTAGAATTTATTTTAAAACAATTAAGTAGGATGAAGTGGGTGGGTCATGTGGTGATAATGTTATAAGTTAAGTGATGGGCACATGGAGTTCATTATACTACCATCTCAACTTTTTTTATGTCTTAACATTTCCATAAAACTATGAACAATATCAATTAGATTTTTAAAAGATTTTATTTATTTATTTTTAGACAGAAGGGAAGGGAAGGAGAAAGAGAGGGAGAGAAGCATTGATCTGTAACAGAAACATCAATCAGTTGCTTCTTGCACACTACTAACTGGGGACCTGGCCCGCAACCCAGGCATGTGTCCTGACCGGGAATTGAACATGTAACCTTTCATTTGTGGGACAATGCCTAACCCACTGAGCCACACTAGTCAGGGCTCAATTCCACTTTTGTATCTCAAAGAGAACCCTTCAACTGACAGTGTTTAGATATGTAATATTAAATAATTTTTTTCTGGTGGAATGTCAACTTACTATGATATCTATATAATCACATGGCACATATTAATAATTGTTTATTTTGTTAATCATTTAGACAAAGCATGCAGAATAATTATAATTATAGAATAGAATATAAATATTATAGGGTTTTATTATGTAAAAGAAGAAATAAAAATGAACGTGGGAAAGACAGATGGAAAAAAGTGTGTGTACTAATTTCCTTCAATTTTATAGCATACAGTTGATTGGCACTGTGTAAAAGAAGATAAACCAAGACATAGACTTACAATGGACATTACTAGTGCTCACCAACATTTCCAGCTCTCTTATTAGCCATCACCAGAAAACTCTGTAACTTGCTTCCTCGAAGCTATACATGGCAAAAGATATGTGAATAGGAGTGACAAGTGTCAAGGTCAGGTGGATGCATTTAAGAGCCAATGAGCAATTCCCCATGTTCTCTTTCAATTCTGCTACAAACCCAGAGACTTTACACTAAAGTAGGGGGATCATAAAACTGTAACTTTATGTAACTGTAACCCTATGGCAGAAGAGGTCCCTGAGCAGCAATGATGACTATCACTTTTCTATTGATCTTGAGTGACATGTAGTATAAGAAAGACACACATGTTGTTTTAAGTCATTGATATCCTACAATTATTTGTTACAGCAATGTAACCTAGCTTATACCACTTTGATTAAAAAAAGATGTGGGTTGACGAGAGGGGAGAGGGGAGGGAATTTCAGGGGAAGGGGGGAAGGGTTTGAAGGAGCTCGTATAAAGGACACATGGACAATAACAAGGGAGGGTGGAAATGGGAGGGAAGTGGGGGGGCTGGGGTATGGGCTGGGATGGGGGTAAAGGGCAGAAAACTGTACTTTAACAACAATTAAAATAAAAATTTTAAAAAAAGATGTAGGTGTTTTATATTACAATCAAGCTCACAGGAAGAACTAATCATGAAAAAGGTTAATGGTGGTCATCTCTAAGAAGCTATGAGTGAAGGTGCAGTAGGAAAGCAAGTATTGTAGTTTTTCATTCTATGCTTTTCTACATTTTTGTAATTTTAGTATTTTACATACACTGTACACTAAAATAATCTAGTTTATTAGATCTATAATATATAGATATTTCTATAACAATTCAGTGAAATAATATGCAGACATTAAAACAAATGAGGTAGACATCCATACTAAGATGGGAACATCTTAAATATATATTGTTGGATGAAATAACATTGCAGAAGAAAATGCATGTGATACCACTTTCATAAAAAACGTATGTATGCATTGATAAATATATGCATATATTAAATATATATAGGATCCAGCATAAATAACATCTGTTTTTATTATAAAATCTTTTATTAGAAAATCATAAGCATGTAATTCTGTGACATAATGATATCACACTCAAGTACACCATGACATTTTAAGTGAAATGTTTGATTTAAAACTACAAATCATTACACCCATATTATTATCCTACCAGCCACACTCCAGCAGGCCTTACTTCTTCCAAACCCTGTATTTATGTCTAGTTACCTTCCTGTTCATTTGTTTATACATAAACATGTGTGGAAAGGTACAAATAAGACTTTATTATTGGTAACATCTGGGGAGGATATTTATAGGGAAGGATGGATGTCTTTTACTTGTTATATGTCTCTCTTCTATCTGAATTTTTGTTTTTACAAGTCTGTATTCCATATGTATTAATTAAAACATTTACAACTATTTCAACTATTTCAATATATTATGAAACATTTGCAGTAGAGAAATATATGTATGAGTATGAAGGACAGTACTAAAAGAAATATCATATAAGACACTTTTTCGTATTTTCAGAAAATTAAAATACATTGCACAGATGTTTTATCTTTTGCAACTTCAACAACAACAGTGATTCTTCCTTTTTAACATGACAGATATAGACTAGTTCAACTGTGCTTACCTCCTTAGTCAAAATACCCTAATACTCAAAGAAGCAATAATTGGAGAAGATCATGCATATACTTAATGAAGGACTAGAAGCATTGCATAGTGTGTTGTCCAGAAAAGAGATACTATGAGTAAAATGAGAGTTTGAATTACCCTTTCCCTGTCTTCATTATATTTATTTCAAAAACTAAACATTCTTCAGTTTTCAGTCACTTATGTAATGCCCTAGTCATTAAGAAAATGGGAGGCTCTAAAGGCCAACAGATGGCCTTGACTTCTTCACCATTCACACTGAGAAGTAATTTAACCTCTCTGGAGTTGGTTTCTTAACTTTATAACTACAGGTAATGGTGATTATACTATCATTCCAAGGACCAAGAGAATACAGTCCTATTAAAATCTCATACAAGAATATTAGCCACAGCCCTGGCTGGTGTGGTTCAGTGGATTAAGCATGGGCTGTGAACCAAAGGGTCACTGGTTTGATTCCCAGTATGGGCACATGCTTGGCTTGCAGGCCAGATCCCCAGTAGGGGGTGTACCAGCGGCAACCATACATTGATGTTGCACTCCCTCTCTTTCTCTCTCCCTTTCCCTCTCTAAAAATAAATAAATAAAATCTTCTAAAAAGAGAATATTGGCCATAAAAAGGAATGAAATCTTACCATTTAGGATGACATGGATGGACCTAGAAGAGTATTATGCTAAGTGAAATAAGTCAAGCAGTAAAAGACAAATACCACATGATTTCACTTATATGTGAAATTTTAAAACAAAATAGACAAACAAAACAAAAACAGATTCATTATTACAGAGAACAAAATGATGGTTGCCAGATGGTTGACGTTTTTGCAAAGAAGACATATAAATGGCCAATGGGTATTTAAAAAAAATTCCCAAAGTCACTAATCATCAGAGAAACACAAATCATAACCACAATGAGATATCACCTCACACCTGGTAGAATGTCTGTTTAAAAAAAAAGTCTTGGTTTGGATGTGAAGAAATTAGAACCCTCTCACAATGCTGGTGGAAATACAGTATGGTGAAGCCACTATGGGAAAAAGTATGGAGCTAAGCTCCAGACACACAAAAAATAAAACTACCATATGCAAAGGATTCAGCAACCCTCCTTTCTTGGTATTTATCCAAAACAATTCAAATCAAGATTTGAAGAGTTATTAGCACTCCCATGTTAATTGCAGCACTATTCACAATAGACAAGATGTGGAAGCAACCTTCATGTTCCTAGGACTTGAAATCTCCAGCAGCAGTAAGTTTTTCTCTTGGGTTTAATGTCGTACCTGCTGAAAGTAAATAGCAAGTATATACATCACCATGCTAAGATGGATAATCATCTCAGTGGTGCTAGAAACGTATGGTATTGTGTGTTTTAAATGGCAAAAAAGGCACATTAAAATTTAATAGAAGTTTCCCCTGCTATTTGAAAGTAGAGCATTTCTATAAAACCTTTTCTAATCCGGTCTAGCATAAAGCAAGACATACCCTTCACTTTCAGACATTTTGCATTATTTTGCTTTTATGAAACCTACATTAGTATGGTAATGGCTATTTTTGTTGTAACAAAAATCCTCTTCATATTTCTTTGGGTAAAAAGAAGGTATGTCTTTTGTAAAAGTGAAACGGCACAACAGAAACTTTTGAAAAGCGAAATATACCTCTATAGGTGTATGTGTGATAGAAAACAAAGAACACAGCACCTAGTAAAATATAGGATGATCAGTTAAAGTTGAATTTCAGATAAATAACTAAAATTAATTTACCAGGGAATCCTGTTTATGTATGTATTTGTTAAATCTGGCAACCCAATGTCAGATATTTTTTATCACATTTTATATCTGTAATAAAACTGAAACCTTGCTCTTTTCTTCCCCACAATAACAATTTAAAAATCATTTCTTTTTAAATCCTGCCCATCCCCATCTCAAATTGTGTCCTTGCACCCCCATCTGCCAAATGTTGTCAGAATAAAGCAAAATAAAGTGAGTGCAAATTGGTAAGAAATAACCTACAAATTTACCTCTACGTCTTAAGCTTGAAGAAAGTTTTTTTTAATTAAAATTTTATTTTATATTTTTCAATAAGAAATGCATTTATTTTTTTAATTTTTTCTTTTAGTTTATTCATTACAGTTTCTATCTTTTATTCCCATTCCAGCCCACCCACCCATTCCTCCCCTCCTCCTTCCCCTTTCCAACCCCCCTAGTTTTGTACATGTGCCCTCTATATTTGTTCCTGTAAACCCTTCCCTTCTCCCCTGGAATTCCCTCCCCTCTCCCCTCTGGTCCCTGACTGCCTGTCCTCTATTTCAGTGTCTTTTGTTATATTTTACTTGTTTCTTTGTTTTGTTGTTTAGATTCCTGTTAATGGCGAGATCATATGGTATTTGTCTTTCACTGCCTGACTTATTTCACTTAGCATAATGCTTTGCAGCTCCATCCATGCTGTTGCAAAGGGAATGAGCTGCTTCTTTCTTTCTGCTGCATAGA
>CM052552.1:34966419-35000062 GCA_028533065.1 Trachops cirrhosus | reverse complement strand
ATGTTAAAGGGACTTATCTAAGAAAAAGAAGATAAAAAGCATATACAGTAAAATGACAGGAAATTCGCAGTTATTAACAGCCACACCTAAAACAAAAACAAAAGCAAACTAAGCCAACAACTAGAAAAGGAACAGAACCACAGAAATGGAGATCACATGGAGGGTTAGCAACAGGGTAGTGGGAGGAGGAGAGAAGGGGAAAGGTACAGAGAATAAGTAGCATAGATGGTAGAAAATAGACAGGGGTAGGGCAAGAATAGTATGGGAAATGTAGAAGGCAAGAACTTAAGTATGACACATGGACATGAACTAAAGTGGGGGAATGTGGGTGGGAGAGGGTGTGCAGGGTGGAGTGGGGGGAAATGGGACAACTGTAATAGCATGATCAATAAAATATATTTTAAAAATGAACTATCAGATGCAGGAGAAAGAGGAGTTTTAATTATGGCATTGAAGAGAAAGAGAATGTGATAATTTTAACAATCTTCTATTTGCAAAGGTGATTTGCCAGAGTAATCCCTATTAAATCATTGTTAACTTTAGATGTACTCAACATGTTTGAAACTAGTAAGTGGTCAATGCTCAATTTGAAACCAACTAAAAATTCAACTAGGGATTTTGTAATTCCCCTCCATGTGAATGAAGATGGTCATTTATAATTAGCCAATGGCATTATCTTTTCACATGTAGAACAGAAAAGTAGATGCCTCATACATACACACACATAAACACACATCATAGAGTTTTTTTTTTAATTGCTTTCCATTTTCTCCCAAATTCTGTCCCAGAGCCAAAAGAAAATAAACTCTCATTGCTCTTCTCCTTATGTGCCAGCTGGAGCTTTTTCACACCATCTCAAAGCTGGCGGAAATAAACTCTCCTTGGCCAATGCACTGAGAACTATTCTGCACATAGCAGGGTGGCTGGCAACTGAGCCTCCAGACACATGTTTTTAGGGTTTAGTGTGTTTAGCATTATGTGTGGGCAGTGACCTAACATAAATTCTCTCTGCCTGAAATTTGCAAGAGCCACAAGCATTCCATCATGACTTCATCATGGACTACTTCCAATTTTCCATTCTGTAGGGAGAAGAGATTGGCTGAAAACTGACTTTTTGCAAAGGATTCAACAACATTTTGTTGGGATTTAAAAATAGTATCAGTAACCTATCATTCTCAAGACAGATTAGAAACAGCATCATAAAAGAATGCTACAGAGTAGAAAACAATAAGCTAAATCCTAGAGAGAAATGTGGCTAATTGAATTTTCAATTAGATTTTCTAAAGGTTATTTTAATTGCTCATTTTTGTGTTTGTGGCCCAAAAGAATTCTGAATTTACCAGTTTTCTTAAAACAAGCTTGCATAGGGAAAGTTTTAATTTTGTAGTCATTGATTTTGAAGAACTAAAAAACATGGTACTTCATTAGTCAATATTATTTATTTTGTCCTACTAATGCTCCAGAAATAGCTCATCGTCTTTTTATTTTATCATGCAAATTTTTACATTTAACAATAAATATACTTAGCATATTGTATCTGTTATGTATTCTCAACAGTAACTACAAATGTTTGTGAAATATTCAACTTTTAAAGATTCAATCATTTCAATAATTGTCACCCACTATATTATATCTTTGTTTTTAAAATTTTTAACTTACATGGTGCCACATTATTCAATGAGTTCCAAAAAGTTAATCTATAACTGTATTTTCACTTTGTATATATGCACTATAATAGAAAACATTTAATTTTTACTTTTGTAAAATAATTATAGTTGTCAATCATGAAACCATGTCCTTAAATTTTAATTCTAGTTGTGACCATAATACATTTTCAAAATTGCTAGGCCTCTAATAACCAGTATTTATCATTTTTGGGCTAAAGAGAATCAGAAATTATTTAACCAAGTTTCCTTATTGTAAAGATAAATTTGAAGTCCAAAGGCTTAAACGCTTCCCTAATGTTATATATAAATAATAGTAGAATAAGGACTAGATGCCAGATTTGTTAATTACTCATTTATTACTAATTGTTCTTTTCCATCATTGGCTTTCTGCAAACTGAAGAAAAGGACAAACACTTAGTGGAAGTTAATATCATTGTTGTGTATGTATTTTATATATGTTTCTAGGCTGTTAAATGAAAGCCTGCTAAATCCAAGTAATGTGGGTTTTTTTCCTCCTGTTTTAAACATCCATAGGTATTCAAAGTGGAGAAGCTTTAAAACAGAAAGTTACCAAAAATAGTATATTCACCTGAAAGACTGGAAATTTCACTAGTCTGTCACATTTGTATTGGAGGGGAAAAATAAAACAGTGATGAGAATGTATTTTAAGTTTTCAGACACTTGTGCTGATTCTTCAAGTGAACATTATGCAAATATAGTAAAGGCAGCTTTGGGAGAACTTACGCTCATTGAGGCTCAAGGGGGTTTAGTTTAGTTTGTTTTAAAAAAAACAAATATAACAGAGATAAGGCACGTCAAGCATCTTTTGCCCAAATTGAATACATAATTTGTGAATATATTAACATATATGAAGAGTTATCTTAATTTTCCCTAATCTGATTTGTACCTTACCAATGACAGAAGATTAGACAAAGGGAACCTAGTAAAGTCAATTATATTCCTTGGCATATAATTGATCATTAGAAACATTGAACACCATTCAGTGGAAGGAGGGGCACACTATAGCACTATATGCTGATATTTCTTCCTTCCAAATAAAATAGCTAAAAAGCAATGGTTATATTTAGATGCATGATTCAAATTGAAAAAAGTACTTGAAATGAAAATTTTAAAAGAAGATATTCAATGTCTTAAGACATGACAATAAAAAAATATAGCCTATTAGAAGAAAGACACTCACATAGCACCCCTGCTGAAGTTTCCAGATTCTTGCCAGAATGTGTAATTGATTAGACTACTGTGTTCTTTCATGTAGGTTTAATTTAATGCAGTAATTAACAGTATTTAGTACAGAGGTGAGCATATCATAATTCACAGATGCACTTTTATCAACAGGTACAAAGCAGATACTTTTCCAGCTGGTGAGAGGCCATGTCACTTTGGGGAAAATCTTAATTTTATTAGTTATTCTGTTCCTGAATTGTTGGACATGTTCCACAAAACCTTTTTGTACTTATGATATCACATATAGATATAAGGCAGCATGATTTTAAAAGCTTCTGATGAGGTGTTATTTGACTAAGATACAAATATTTTTCACACCTGATTTCTTAATTATCAGCAGAATTTAGTGAGAAGTGGTTGTTTATTTTTGTAAGGGCTATAGCGCAGCTTTGGAAAATACACTATTCCATATAAAGTACAAAAACTGAGTTCCAATCCATGATCCAATGAGATGATACAGATTCCTCTTCTGCTAAATTTTTTAAAAAATAGACTATGATAAATATATTTTACAAAATTCAGAATAAAATAAAAGAAAAAGAAATTCCCAAGTTCTAGAAACAAAGAAGAAACTCAGTGCCAGAAGAGAAAATTAAGGTGAATACTTTAGCTGGTCTGGTGGCTAATAAATCCTGGTGGAGAGGACTTGGATTTTAATATCCAGAAAGACAGAAGATTCAAAGCTTCAAGCCTGTTCAAAGTGTAATGTTGGTCCTAAGAATGACAATAAAACCACAATTTTTGATTTATCATCACACAATCCTTAAAAGACTAGAATATTTCTTTTAAAATTATTTTTCAATTACAGATGATGTACATTATTATATTAGTTTCAGGAGTATACCACAGTGATTAGACATTATGTAACTTACTAAGTGATTATCCTGATAAATCTCATACCATCTGACACCATACATAGTTACTAGAATATTTTTTTACTGTGTTTTGATGCTGTACTTTACATCCCCATGGCTACTGTGTAACTACCAGCCTGTACTTCTTGATCCCTTCACCTTTTTAACCCATCCTCAACCCCCCTCCTATCTGGCAGCCATCAAAATGTTCTCTCTATCTATGACTCTGTTTCTGTTCTGCTTGTTCATTCATTTTGTTTTTAGATTGTTGTTGACAGATATGCATTTATTGCCATTTTATTGTTCAGATTTTTTATCATTTTTTCCTTCTTCATAAAGAAGTCCCTTTAACATTTCATGTAATACTGGTTAGGTAGTGATGAATCATTTTAGTTTTCTCTTGTCTGGGAAGCTCTTTATTTCTTCTTTTATTTTACATGATAGTTTTGCTAGGAGAGTAATCTTGATTGCAGGTCCCTGCTTTTCATCACTCTGAATTATTTTGTGACAATCCCTTCTGGCCTGCACAGTTTCTGTTGAGAAATCAGCCGACAGTCTTATGGGAACTTCCTTGTAGGTTATGAACTGCTTTTATCTTGCTACTTTTAAAATTCTGTCTTTACCACTTGGAATTTTAATTATGATGCGTCTTTGTCTCTCTAGGTTCATCTTGTTGGGGACCCTCTGCACTTCCTGGACTTGTCTGACTGTTTCCTTCACCAGTTTAGGAAGTTTTCTGTCATTATTTTTTCAAATAGGTTTTCAATTTCTTACTCTCTTCTCCTTCTGGCCCCCCCATGATGCAATTGTTGTACACTTAAAGTTGCCAGAGGTCCCTTACACTATATATTTTTTTGGATTCTTTCTTTTTACTGTTATAATTAGGTGTTTTTGGTTTCCTTATCTTCCAAATTGCTCATTTGATCATCTATTTCATCTATTCTACTTTTGAATCCCTGTAAATTACTCATTTTCAGTTAGAGTATCCTTCATTTGTGAGTCGTTCTTTTTTTATGGTTTCTATGTCCTTTTTCATGCTGTTGAAGTTTTCACTAAGTTCCTTGAAGTTCTCACTAAGTTCCTTGAGCATCCTTATAAGCACTGTTTTTAACTCTGTACCTGATAGTTTGCTTGTCTTCATTTCATTTAGTTCTTTTTCTGGAGATTTCTCCTGTTCTTTCATTTGGGCTATGTTTCTTTATCTCCTCATTTTGGCAGCTTCCCTGTGTCTGTTTCTATTTATTAGGTAGAGCTTCCATGTCTCCCAGGCTTGATAGAGTGGCATTGTATAGTAGGTGTCCTGTAGGGATCAAGGGTGCATCCTCCCCAGTCACCTGAGCTGGGTACTCCAGATACACCCCAGTGTGGGCTGTGTGCACTGTCCTGTTGTAGTTGAGCCTTGATTGCTGTTGGCATCACTGAGAGGGATTGAACCCCAGGCCAACCAGCTGTGACTACAGTGGAGGATCAGTTGTGCAGGAGTTGACCCTATGGAGTAGGATTTACTTCAGTGTCCCTTCACTTGATTGAGTCACTTGTGGAGGTTAGGGTTGTAATCCAGTGTGGTCTGAAGCTGTCTACTGGGTGCACTGGCTCTGGGCACCCTGGGAGGTACAAAGTCAGCCATCACCTGTGCCCTGCCCAGGGCTACCTGGCATGAGCTACAGAGTAATCTTCAGATAGCTCCTATTTGTTCTGGGCTAAGAGGTGTCCAGGAGAGGCCAACCTGTGAACCAAGGCCGGCTGCTGCTGCTAGTGCCAGGCCTGGTGCCACTTAGTGAGAGGTATGTGGTACTCAGAAGCCAGATATTGCTTGTTTGAGAGATTTTAGTAAAGTCCAAAGAATAAGACAAGAGAGGCCATTAGTATGGAAAAGCCACTGAAAATGGCTTGGGCGGGCCCAAAAGTTGGGTGGTGCAGGGTCTCTAGGAATCACCACGGTGAAGTGAATGGTGTGACCCAAGTTGATGGAGACTCAGATATAGTGCCCACCAGCTGGCTTTGTGTGGGGGGTGGGTCTCAGAAAAGGAACAGTGGCTTTTGTCAAGTTGTGTCTGGCACAAAGCTGCCCTCCCAGCTCTCACCCTGAGGAACTGACACTTCAGTTCCTCTTCATATGGCTCCTTTTAAGCTTCTGCCCCAGCACTGGAGCTCAGAGGGAGTGAGTCTAAGTCAGTCTATGTGCTCAGGCCCTTTGAGAGGAACACATGGGACTCCAGATACCCTCTGTCTCACTCAGCCACAGTCCCCTCTATTTTTTCACAACTAGGATTTATGGGGTCTTCTCTCCCTGACTTTGGAACACTGGGCTGTGTGGCCTTGTGCAGAGCTGGGACCCCTCACTACTCAAGGAGTACTTCAACAGCCAAGATATCCCCCCTAATTTTAAACTGCCACATGTGGAGGTAAGATCTGCCCATTTTGTGTCTCTGCCCCTCCTACCCATCTTGATGTGATGTTTTCTTTAAGCCCTGTTGTAAGACTTCCATTCAGCTAGATTTCAGATGATTCTTAATGATGGTTGTTCTGCAGTTGAGTTCTAGTTTTGATGTGGTCATGAGAGTATTCAAGTACCACATTTACCTACACTTCCATCTTGATTGGAGGTCTTCTGGCCAAGGCTTTTCAGGGACTAGAACATTTCTACCTATATGCATCTCTTGGGTCTCTAGATAGAAACAAAAAGCAGCTGATAAGAAATTGAAATCACAAGGCAGTTCTAAACATAAGTAGAAGTTCCAAATTTATCGAACCTATTCAGTGCAAGAATTCTAAGCTTACAAATTAGCAATGAGAAAAAGTAAAACTAGTCTTGTATTTGTGAAACCACTAGAAACATAACAAAATCAGACAGCCTTTCCTGGGAAAACTACTGTGGCATTTAGTTTTTTTTTTTTTGTTTTTTTTTTATTGGTGTAGGGGACAGGAAGAGAAGAGAATTACTTTCATTAAAGAAGAATTCAGCCTTGACTGGCATGGCTCAGTGGTCGAGCACTATCTTGACAATGGAAAGGTCATTGGTTTGATTCCCAGTCAGGGCACATGCCTGGGTTGCGGGCCTGGTCCCTGGTTGGGGGTGTGCAAGAAGCAGCTGATCAATGTTTCTCTTACACATTGATGTTTTTCTGCCTCCCCTTCCATCTCTCTAAAAGTAAACAAATTTTTTTTAAAAAAAAAGAAGAGTTCACAAATAATGTTACAAATCCCTGAGGAAAAATCATTAGGAAATTCAACAAAAGCAAAACCAGGAGAATTAGTCTCCCTGTTATTAAAAAGAAAAGAGTACTATGTAAAAGACCCTAGAATAAGTATGCTTATAATGATTTATAAGTAAAAACATTCAGAAAGGAAAAAATAATGCAAAGAAGATTTTATGGCAATAAGGCATATTCTCCACAAATAATCAAAAAGAATACAAAACAGATTCTCAGTTTGAATTTAATTAATAAATGGAGTTATGGTTCTGTATATTAAAGAATAACTTATATCTGAATAATCCTATGAAAACCAAGAAATCTAAAATAATAGATATCTAAAAAACAGAAGAAATTAAAAAATAAACAGTCACTGAAGTCATTTTAGTGCTACCAAGATAGTGAAAATTATCAACTACAATTTCAGTGACAAAAAAAGCCAGTAAGAGAGCCTGGGATTTCTGGCCAGTTTTCCCAAAGAGGATACTAAGTAATTGAGAAGCTGAGAAGAATTTGACAGTCTTTCAGATCTAGAGAGACAAAAATTGTAACGAGTTCAGTACCTGCCAAGGAATAAATGTGCCCTGATGAACCCACCAAGATTTAAATTGTACTACTAACAGCTCACCTCCTGGATGCAAATGTGAACCAGAAATAAATCAGTGTAAAAAAAGTTCTGAAGTTTGACTTTGAATACCCCACTTCCTAGAATTAGATTAAGGTCCATCTGAAATCATTAATATGTTAAACCACTTGCTGAAAAAAAAACCCATAAATCCTCACTGAATGAAGACAAAATCATACAAGCCCTAAAATTATTGTGACAATTATTAATGTAGAACTTTTACATTGAATGCAATAATTAGACACATAAGAAGAAAAGAACAAAAAAGACAAACACAACAGATACTAAAATAGATTTAAATAGAAAAAAGGTAAAAATCATTAAGATATAATGAGCAGGTCTAACAAATTGAAACTAACTCTGCAAAGGAGAGAAGAAAGAGGAAGAGGGAAACATAATATTTGAAGAAATAATTGCTAACAATTTTCTAAAACTGGCAAAGACATCGGATCATGAATTTAAGAAGTGCTCCAAAAACCAAACAGAATAAGTAAATAGTGAAAATAATAAATCATAGAAAAAGAGAAAACATTAAAACTGTATAGGTTTTTCTAAAGCAAATTACCTTTAAAGGAAAAAAATAAAACTGGTGTGTACTGTTGTATTATAAAATAATGTCCCATTGGTGGACAATATATTAAATACTGGAAAATTAGTCAAAAGATCTGAATTCTAGTCTTGACCCTACTGTTGAATAGTTATGTGAACAGAACTCAATTTTTTCATTTGTAAGTGGAAGCCAGTATTTCATCTTTTAAAAACATATAAATGTAAGATGAGAAATACACTGTCTGAGAGTAATTTATTTTGGAGTGATGGCACTAGAAACTTCAGTTGATGTTAATAAATGTAGAAATGTGTAGAATTAACACAAAATCTTAATACATGTAGAAAGTAGGAGGTGGTTGCAAAAAACTCATACAGTATTAGACTTCATTAAAGGAAACTGTAATCAAATAAAAGGAGGCGGTGATCTTAATCTGTTTCTCTTGATCAGGGCATATCAAGCATGTCCAGTTCTGAGCACAACTTGTTAATAAGGACATGGGTGGGGGTAGTTTGTGAGGAGCATTGTGCAGTGGGCTTTTAAAAACATGTCAAATTAAGAATTAGAAGAAAGTGGATGTTTACCTTGGAGAAAAGTATATTTGGGGTAGGTGAATACAATTACCATTTACAAGAATTTGACAGCCATTCAAATAAAGATGAAATTCATAATTATTCTGTATTGTTTCAGAAGGTGGAATAAAATAAAAGCTCTAAGAAGGCAAATGAATACAAGTAGCTTGAGTTCAAAGCTTAGCTTCTTCACTTACTCACTGTGTGACCTTAGGTATATTCATCAGGGTTTTCCATACAAATAGAAGCAATAGGATACATTGATATATATATCATATTATCATATATATCATATTATATATATGATATATATATATAAAATTCATATATATGAATTTTAAAGATTAAAAAAATAGAATACTTAAAGTAAATGTGTTTTCATTACATTGAAGGGCACAAAATAATGCTAAATAGCTAAAGTACTATCAAAGAAGAATTCTGTGAGGTTCATCAGAGTAAAGAAAAAAGCCATTTATAATGACTAGTATACATTTTACTATAAATAATTAAGATTCTAAATTCTTGAAAGAACAGCCAATTCTCTTCACTATGTTAAATACTCTTCCTTGATATTTTCTCAAATTTGCTTAAGAAAGCTTTTCTCCATAACAAGTACAAAAACAAAACTCATCCTGTCCAAGCACGGTATAGTGTTTTTAATCAGTCAAGTGCATTAACGATAGATCAATGTATGAGGGAACAAAGCATAGTTAAATATGGGGTTTTAAAGAAAATAATCATTTTGTACTCAGAGGCTGATTCTTCTATGTGTATTCCCCAGAGGGAAAATTTGCAACAGATTTACTTCATTCAGTTTTATTTTTTCATTTAAAATACCTACTTTCATGTTAATATTTTATTGTACTGATTGTGACATTTCAATGGTATACTGTATGAAAGTCATCTCAGGAAATATGAATGCTGAATGAAATATAAACGGCCTCATTCTGTCTATATTACAAGTTGTCAAACCTAATTTACTACCAGATTTATGTCAGCATCTCACCTGACACCTGCTATCAAACATGCTTTAGAAATTCAAGGAAACACAGCCACATTCCACTTTGAGAATATTTCTTGACTTACCACCAATAAATATGTAAATCTAAGGTTCTGTCACTTTGCAAAACCAAAATAGAAAAGTATGCCCATCTACTTCCTTATAATTGCTTCCTCTGAAGAGAAAGCAGACTGGAAAGGAATGTAGAAACTTCACTAACCAATCTGGGGACTGCAAGATTTTGCCTTGCTTATTTTCTGCTATCATAGTATATATTACATATATTATGTAACATGGCAATGGGCCAGGTCTTCCTTGCAAGTTTGGGCCTCTGACACATAAGTGAGTCACAGTAGCTCCCATGCTGCTGTAAACCCACGTTAATATGCAGGGTTCTATGAGAGATCCATAAACTTTTAATTTACATCTAACCACCTTCGTGAAAGCCTCAATCTATGTTCAAACTACAAAGACTGTCAATGAGTACTGAGGTTCTTTAGAACGATCTTATTGGCTTCTGTGGCAAAAAGAAAAAGGGTTTCTCCCATTCATCCTACTCTCTACTTAACTTTAATCGTATTCATTATGCATTTGCCCCACGTTTATGTATCATGCTTCTAGATGAGATTTTATTTGAAGTATGAAAGGTTGACATAAGTGGAGCCATTTTAAAATGAAGAAAGAGTAGTCATTCCAGAGGAACTGCTTTCCAGGTCTTGCTTGTCGAAACTTTGGAACATTTGAACTGGGCAAAATCACCTTTGAACTAGGTCAAACCAACAGTATCTCACAAATGACTGTTTGCAAAGCTAATAAGAAAGCAGATACCCTGACCACAAGGATGGATGATTATGAACTCTATTTCTGAAGATAGGATCAGTAACCAGCCATGTATAGCTAAAGAGTAACTCAGCTTGTTAGCACTGACAGAAATCTATTTTTTCTATTCATGAAATTATTTTCCTTCCTTTCCTATTAAAACCCCTTGCCTTCACCTTGTAATCAGGACACTATTTGGGTTTCTGTTTGAACATGTGCTTCCAGAGTTGCAATCCTTTTTGGTCCCAACTAAATGCCTGTTAACTCTCATTTTGGCTATTCATATTTAGTTTAACATACTTATCAACAGAAGAGGAACTGGAAGTGAACTCACATTCAAGGACCTAGAATTCGGTGCCCCCCCACAGAGCACTTTATGTTCACCACTTCCTTGAACTGCCACCCCCTCCATCAATCCTCTCCTGCTCAGAACATTTCGCATTTGGTTGAGATTGTGGCATTTTGGGGGGGATTACAAGGGTTTTCCTTTAGGGAATGATTGCCCACCAAGGATGCTTATTTTGGTGCAGCTTGTGGCTACCACCACAGAGCTTGTGCTGAATGAGGGGTTGCTCTGAGAAGGGGCTTTCCTCATGACTCTCACACCCATGAGAGGTTCTGTGAGGCATCAGCAATTTGCAGGGTTTTTCTTGGTTGGTAAATATTCATGATGGTTTGTGTGCACCCCTATTTCTCGAGTCTGTCTTTTGTGTGTTTTGCGATAAAAGAACTTGTGTTTTGACCAATGAGGATACTCTTTGTGGTCTCTGCCATCTGGAAAATGCATGTACCAGCGTGCATTTGGCAGTCAAACATATGGGCATTCCAGGCAGCTGTAGTCAGTTGGTCAAAACCACAGGTAACAACCCTGGACTTACAACAGGCATCTCTTTGTCTTTGTCTGGCCATGCTGACTCTCCAGAGGAATTATCTTTCTTTATCTTTTGTGTCATTTGTCATAAGGAGAAACACCATCTCGTCATCTCATTTTGTCATAAGACTTTCATCTTCTCCAAGTTCCCAAGAAGTCCCTCCCTCAGAAACTTTAGTTGTTATGTTTTCAGCCTATAATCCTTTATCTTTGTAAATGTTCGTTTAGTGGGTCAAAAGAACTAAAGATAATTTAAAATTACAATGGCTACTTTGGGCTAGTTTGAGCTTCCCAAATGCGTATTTTTTAAAAGATTTTATTTATTTATTTTTAGAGAGAGTGAAAAGGAGGGAGAAAGAGAGGGAGAGAAACATTAATGTGTGAGAGGTTGCCTTTCCCACACCCCCTACTGGAGACCTGGCCCACAACTCAGGCATGTGCCCTTCCTGGGAATTGAACCAGCAACCCTTTGCATTCACAAGCCAGTGCTCAATCCACTGAGCCACATCAGCCAAGGCCCAAACTTGAATTTTTATACACCAAATATGAATACCCTAGATTTAAAACCAAACAGATAGAATGATGCATACATTAATTGGTATTTAGAAGCATCAAGATGACAAGAGGAATCTACAACTGCCTCTTTACAGAACACTGCCTTGAGGGTGACTGAGATATTTGTAAATTAGAAAAGAGTCAAGACTCTACTCCTACCACATCCTTCTCTCAGTTCTCTTCTACTAACCAATACGCAGCCACTGATTCTGTTTCTGCCACCGGCCTCTTGTTTCTGCAGCTTCTCCTGGCTCTTCTGTCCCTTTCTATTCTCCTCTTGCTGAGCTTCTACCTCCAATAACCTAAAGTTCCTCCTGACCTTCCTGAAAAACCCTTATCTCAAGCCCCTGTCTTTGTATTCCCTCTTATGTACCAACCAACCCACTGCTGATGGCACTCACACTATTGTTCCTATACCACATGGACAAGAGCTGAATTAAGAACAATAGCTAAAGCCCTGGCTGGTGTGGCTCAGTGCATTGGGTGCCAGCCTGTGAATGGAAAGGTCACTGGTTTGGTTCCCAGTCAAGGCACGTGCCTGAGTTGCAGGCCAAGTTCCCAGTAGGGGCTCCGAGAGAGGCAACCACACATGGATGTTTCTCTCCCTCTCTTTCTCCCTATCCCTATCTCTAACAATAAGTAAAAAAATCTTTTTTAAAAAAGAACAATAGCTAAAGATTTTTTTAAGGTGTCAGAGAAAGCCTACCAGTTTGCACAGGACTTCAATGCTGTCATTCAAACTTACTGTTACTGAACACGCAGGTTCAGATGCCCACCACAAAAGTCAAACTCATGAGGCAGGTGCTGGATCAAAAGGAAAGAGCTTTTCAGGTGCCATGACCTTGGAGAATGGAGGGCCCCCATCTCGAAGGCCACCCTCCCTTCCTGTTCAAGCCTGTGGCTCTTAAGAAGGAGAGAGTTTTTCTTTCTATGCAAATTTCTTGTTAGCTTTTGATCAGTTCTTGGGCCCTGTGCACTCATCTTTCTTACCTTCAGCTTGCTCAGTGTAAGAATCTCCCCCTGTGCCATCTTGGCCAAGGGGGAGACTCCCCAGTGCTCTCTGTCTGTGGTGTCAGGGTCAGTGGGGGGAGGGGGTTGCAGGACCCACCATCAGGAAGCCTAGAGATGCCACAGCCCTCAGCCCACCTATGGAGCTGGACATGGTGCCTGCACATCAGGCAGAGTCAGTGGGGCACCCCTGGATCCTGGTATACCCCCATGCTCTGTACAGCCTCCGCTGCAGCCCACCCCTCTGAAGTGGCCAACTGGGCCCACAGTCACCTTGCCAGTGGCCGCCTATGCTCTGACTGACTGACTGTCTACGGGAATGTTACCACCCTGGCTTCTTCCATTTTTACCAATTAATTCAACTCTTAGTGGGTGAAAGCCAAGTTCAACACTGGATGGCTAAGGCAGGAGAGAATAACCCTATGGACAATTTTAATTGCATTCGACCTATGAACTTGTAAATGATTGCAAGATGCAATTCCACAAGCCATCCCTAAATCAATTGATTAGGACAAGACCCAAGCTTGTACTAAAAAACCTGCTGAACCTATTCATGATTACTCTAAAGGACTCCAGGCTTTGGTTTCTAAATCCAGGTTTTCTTTAAATGTGAACTCCACTATATTTGCCTTCTATTTGATGTTTGTAAGTAGCCTGAACTGTGACCACTCATTTCTTGTTAAAAGAACTAAGATCCATGGGAAATAGAATGTCTTCCACCCTTGATGTAGTCAACCTTTCTCACCAAGTAACCTGAACACTCAGTGATACACCTAAAAAATTCAAATAAAATTATGAATTTACAACTTGAGCATGTGTGCACCTCTTCCAATAAGCCATAGCAATCCAAATTCAAATCAACTAATCATTTGCTTGTCATTTTTTATTATTATTTACTTATTTTTAAAGAGAAGGGAAGGAGAAAGAGTGGAAGAGAAACATCAATGTGTGGTTGCCTCCCACATGCCCCCCACTGGGGCTCTAGCCTGCAACCCAGGCATGTGCCTTGACTGGGAATCAAACCAGTGGCCTTTTGCTTCACAGGCCTGCACTCAAACCACTGAGCCACACCAGCCAATGCTGCTTGTCATTTTTTGTAAAAAGCCTGGTCATTGGAAAAGGGACTTCCCTAAACCAAAATGCTCACGGAGGCCCTCAATTTCTAAGCCCTCACCCTCCCATGAACTGAGCTACTCTGAGAACAAACAAGGTATGTTTCTGATCTTGCCTCATAACCACATAAGTCAAACCTTCATAATTATCAGAAATTAGGTCCACTTGTTTAACACCAGAGCAACTCATTCTGTGCTCAACCCCACCAATGTCAGATAACTTCTTCCCTATTGTACTGCAACAATCCAGTTGTGGGTGGGTGTCTCTAATAAACCCCTAAGAGCCTCTAAGTCCCTTCCCTTGCCTTTTCAACTGGGCCCTTTTCAGAATAACCATTCTGTTTTATTTTTTCACTCAGCTAGTATTCATTTGCTGGAGAAAGATTTCATAGAACAATGCCATCCTGCCATCTCCTTTCCTCAAAAGTGGGGAATAATTCTCGAATTTCACTGAGCCCCTAGTTCAGCCAGCAGCACAGAAGAATCCTCAATACCCCTCACTGTCTGTGCCCTTAAATGAATCACAAGGGCATCTAAGAGTTGAGTCCTCTTGCAGCGTATTCCCAAAATCTGCAGTGAGCACTGGGCAGCTCATTTCAGCTCCTCTGATCAAAGTTTGGACTGATTCTAACAAACTTCCTTCTAAATCCTGAAGCACTTGCAGAAATTAAATAAATTACAAGAAACCATAGGGCTCAAGCCCTTCTAACTCCCTGCACTAGTCCCTGTAATCCACCTATCCTCCTTTCAAAGAAGCCTCATGGACAAGGATGGAGATTTGTATGGGAAGTCATCGGGGCCATAGGTAATGTCATCCCCCAACACGCTGTTCCTCTGTCTCTATGGAGAACAAATGATTTACTCTCAAGAATCTTTGCAGGGCTTTTTTAAGCATACCAATAGATCCTTAAAGTCAGGTTTTATTTGCCTTTTCTTGGGAAGGCCAACAGATGACTCGGGCTATTATGCGTCAAGATGATACTGAAAGCCCGTCCTATTTCTCACAGGTCTTAAAAGCAGACTTAACGGGTGTGCCCTTTCCAGATGAATCTACCCTCCTCCAGTATGTCAATGACCTTCCCCTCGGCTCTCCTTCCAAGGAGGCATGTGAACAGATAGTACGCCCTGCCTCCAACTGTTAACAACCAAAAGCCAGGAGATATCTAAAGAGAAACTTCAATTTGTTCAGACTTAAGTCAGATCCCATATTTTTAAAATGGAATCAGCCATCCATTGTAACTGCAGTCTCGCTCACACACTATTTTTGTTCAAGTACAACTAGAATGTATAGGAATGCAATTGTTTGTAACATTACGAAAACACAAAAAATAAAAAAGATAAACCTTTTGGATGGTGTAATTGTCTAAATGACAACAGCTATGCAAACAAAAAAAAAAAAAAAGAAAAAAGAGTGTTCCAAAAAAGGTCCTTTCAGGAAACCTAAGTAGTTTGCTTCGTTTTACAAATGTGTTATTGATCAATCCTGAAACGCTATGTAGGAATTCAGATCTTTAATGCCAACATTGTTTTCAGCATAATTGTTTGCTCACTAAATACATGTCAATTTTAGCCCTGTCTGTTTGCAAGTTAGAGGAATGCTGACTGTGATTTATTATTTTTGTAATTGTAAACTTTGGTGTTTCAGGGTTTCCTTTCTGTATTTGAAATGTTATGCACAAACTAGATTATAGCACATTAAAGAAGATGGCTTTGGAAATATAACAGCAGGTTGCTGGATAAAGCTTAGCCATTGGAAAATCTATTTTTGGAAAGAAAAGAGAAGAACAGTATATTGTGCTATGACATAAAAAATCCATAATTGTATTTTTCTTGTGCATCTGAGACAAGTTATATAATTATATTGGTTTTTTATTTGGAATTTCACTGTTTAAAGTTTACAGGTGCCAATGTTTTATTTGATGATATTCTGTTGATGTTGAGAAAAATTCTTAACACTTTTAAAATCCTGAAAATAAAATGACTGCTGAAGTGTTTATAAAGCTCTCTTGGATTCAAATGCAGGAGTTTAAACTCATTCCCTAAAATATAACTGAATGCTACTATTTCTAAAATGAAAATATTTCAGTACCTATACCATATATTAATTTAGAGCAGCTTTATTATGGTCTGTAATGAAGACATTGAGATATTTTAGGGCATTTTAACATTACTGCAGAGTCACAATTTAAATATGTGTACATTTATCACATGAAACAATTCTCCAGGTAAAGCTATACTCAAAACCTAACTCTACTTTCAGTTAAGATTAGCTGGGAATCTTCTGTCTTATATACTATCTCAATAGTAATGACAAATGATACTTTACATTAAAATAACGTAGATTAGACATTGAAAAGAGAATATAACTTGTAAGACAAATGCTAGCATTGCTGAGGGTTGATCTTACAATGTTACTGAGGTCAGGAAAAGCACCCCTCCCCCAGTCTCTTCCCCACAATGGCCTGCCATGACACCCAAAATCCCCACTCTTGAAAAGTTCTTCACTTTAGGAAATCAAGTTTAAATTAGTATGCTAATTTGTCTTGATATCACATTAAGGCAAATTAGTTCCTTTGATTGGCTGGCCAAACATAGGCCTTTTGTGAAAGCCCTTGCTGAATACGTGTACTTGGGGCCTAGAGGCGGCCACCAGGACTAAGAGGCTGGTACATATGTAGTATTAAAGATCAAAGTCATTAAGGACCCACTGCGCCATTTGTCATCTGACAGAGGTTGGCTATCTAGCCTGTCAGGGCGAAGCAAGATAGTGCTTAATTCCTGCTGCTGCTGTTGCTCTAGCTGTGGTTCTAGGCTTCTGTTTGGTACCTTTTCCCCTCCTGCCACATCCCTGACCTCCAGGCACACTCAGATGCACAAGGAGGGTTGAGAACAAGGGGACTGTGTTTTCAAGGCTCTCATGGCAGGACATGACAAAACATTTTGTAACAGTTACAGTATGTGTGGGGGTGGGTTTTAATCTACTACATGGTTTATTTCAAATGATTATCAGGGCAATATGATGAACTTTTTCTAATATTAGCTCTTAAAAAACATGGAACACATACCCACACAACATGGCAGCACATTGAAGGTCTCATATATAAAATAACTGCAATCATATAATCTTAAAACATGTACATTTGAAAATAGATACATAATACATACATGCACACAAAAACACCTGCACAAACCAATGCGATAACCCTTTCTTCAGGTTAATCTTAATATGAATGGGGACCTAATTTGTTTTCCTATATGGCTAAGGCCTATGATTATTGACTGCTTTCTCAAGAGAGAACAAACGTATTTATAGTTATTGGAAGATAATGCAATTTGATTAATGTGTTTCAGTGAGAATTCTCATTTGTCTAAAAACAAGAGCAGAATGACACAAGGGAAATTCACAGGAAACACATGACTTCAATTTATATCAATAGATGATGTGACTACTTCTGCTAGCTTGCTCTCAAAGATACACAAATAGTATTTGGAAACAATGTAATATTAATTTATTATATAGACAATCTTAATTGATGACAAGTATGAAATTAATTTGGGGCCACTGACTATTTAAATGCATGGATTAATCTGTTCTAATTAGTTTTTCAATCTTAATTAAAAACCTGAAAGATTTTATATTAGATTTCAC
This sequence comes from Trachops cirrhosus, assembly GCA_028533065.1. NCBI lineage: Eukaryota > Metazoa > Chordata > Mammalia > Chiroptera > Phyllostomidae > Trachops > Trachops cirrhosus. The sequence goes on along the minus strand of CM052552.1, from coordinate 34,982,344 downwards.
TATGCAAACCTTTCTAATTAAAATATTTATTTATATCAAATATATATTATTTATGTATATTGATGTTGAATTTCTGTAGTACATTAAAATTAATGACAGAGGAGAAAGATTTCTTTTTGGAGATTATAGTGCATTTAACATTTTCCTTTTATAGGTGCTCTCAAATATATATTCAAACAGAAAGATAATCAGATAGTATAATATTATGTTAAGGATCATTGAAATGTGTCAACTGTCTTATAGCTTAACAAACTTTAATGATTTTGAACATTATAAAGAGAATTATGAACATCTTCATGGAATTCTTTTATTTTTAAGATTTTATTTATTTATTTTTAGAGAAAGGGAGAGGGAAAGATAGGGAGAGAAACATCAATGTGTGGTCGCCTCTCGTGTGTCCCCTACTGGGAACCTGGCCCACAACCCAGGCATGTGCCCTGACTGGGAATGGAACCAGCAACCCTTTGGTTCGCAGGTGAGCACTCAATCCACTGAGCCACACCAGCCAGGGTGAAATTCTTTAATTAAGACAATGTTATGTAGTCTTCAATCAAAACATGAAAGACAACTTTCCATTTAAGTCCTGTGACCTAGTTTATTCAACAGAACTTACCAAAGAAAAAATGGAAAACATGAGCAAATCAGTAACTACAGAAGAAATGGGAAAAGTTATCAAAGAATTACTTCATTAAAAATTCTAAAATTAAGCCCTGGCTGGTGTGGCTCAGTGGATTGAGCACTAACCTGTGAACCAAAGGGTTGCTGGTTCTATTCCCAGTCAGGGCACATGCCTGGGTTGTGGGCCAGGTCCTCAGTTGGGGGGAATGGGAGGCAACCACAAATTGATGTTTCTCTCCCTCTTTCTCTTCCTCTTCCCCTCTTCTCTCTCAAAAAACAAATAAAATATTTTTAAAAACTCTAAGATTAAGAATGTTATACATAAGTTCTTTCAAAGAACAAAATTATTTTTATTCTAAGTAGTCTTATAAAAATGAAAAAATATGGATATTTTCCAGTTCTTTTTACATAATGAGAATAACCTTATAAAAATGTTCAAAACAGAATAAAAAACAGATTAATTGACATATGATGAAATATATAAAATTCTTAATTAAAGTATTACAAAACCAAATTTAGGAAGGCATTACAGGAATAATATCATGATTAAAAAGAAACAGTTTTAAGAATTTAAACATTTACACAATGGTACACTATGTAAATGTACACTATGGTACATTTATACAATGGAATTCTATGCAGCTGAAAGAAAGAACTCATACCCTTTGCAATAGCATGGATGGAGCTGGAAAGCATTATGCTAAGTGAAACAAGCCAGGTAGCAAAAGACAAATACCATATGATCTCACCTTTAACAGGAACCTAAACAACAAAACAAAAAAACAAGTAAAATATAACAAAAGACACTGAAATAGAGGACAGGTAGTCAGTGACCAGAGGGGAGAGGGGAGGGAATTTCAGGGGAGAAGGGAAGGGTTTACAGGAACAAATACAGAGGACACATGGACAAAACTAGGGGGGTTGGAAAGGGGAGGGAGGAGGGGAGGAATGGGTGGGTGGGCTGGAATAGGAATAAAGGATAGAAACTGTACTGAATAACCTAAAAAATAAATTAAAAAAATAATTTAAACATAATTAAATGTTAGGAAATCTATCACAGTACTATATCTTATCAATATGTTAAACATGTCAAAATAAGTTTATGCACAATAGATAATTTATAAAATTCAACAAGCACAATTTAGGATAAATGCATATAAATTAGAAATGGATGGATGCTAGTACATAAATCAGATCATGGCACTCCACTGTTTAAAACACTTATTGATTTCTCATTTTACTAAGTAAAAACTTGAAGTTCTTAACCATTTCTTACAAATTACTATAGGGCAGAGGGTCTTGAATTCAATTTGTGAAAAATACAACATCTGTTAAACATGACTAAGTGAAGCTCAATAGAACAAGGAATGACTGATTTTTTTTAAGTGTTTAATATTGCCAATTATTTTCTTTCATTTTTATGTATTTCTTTTTAGTGATTTTTTTAGAGCGAGAAAGGAAGGGGAGAGAGAGGAAGAGAGAGAGAGAGAGAGAGAGAGAGAGAGAGAGAGAGATATCAATTTGTTGTTCCACCTATTTAGGCATTTATTGGTTGATTCCTGTATGTGCCCTGACCAGGGATCAAACCCACAACCTTGACATATCAGGACACTCTAACCAAGTGAGCTATCTGGCCTGGGCCCACGTATTTTGTTTTTATCAAAAACAATAATCAGACTGTGTTGTTTATACTGAGAATGATTCAATTACTTTTTTATCAACATGGACCAAGTGATCTCTGAATGTTTAATCTCTCTTATTTTTATTTACATTTCTAGAACCATGTGGCATACATTCAACTGATAAGTACAAATACTGACCAGTCACAGTGGTTACTACAGTTGGTTGATGTCCATGCCATGCTCATTGTCAACTATTTCAGATAATACCCATACTTATAGTGTCAACATCTCAGGTACTATTTGGCTGGGTGTTTTTTGGTTTATTTGCCTGAGAAGCATTTTAAAAATCTTCCTGTTCTTCTAACTCCCTCATTACCTAATTCTCTTTCCTACCCTTTCTTCAATATTTTGTGGGAATATAGATTTACTTTTCCTGTCAAATAAACTCAATCAGAGGGTAAGAGTAAATTATAAATGTAACAATAAAAAATCAATTTAGTGAATCATTAGCCAAAGCTTCTCTACTAGTTACTTTTCTGGCTATCGATTTGATAGGTAATACCTACATTTATTCTCATTATATCTCTGTTGTAAGTTTTAATGAAATCATGTTAATGGGAAAGCAAAACAATCTTAAGATTTGGTCTCTGTTTCTATAACAATTTCAAATATTGCTGTAGTCTATTATGACAATGGTGAAGATAGCTTAGAAAACATTTCAACATTTAGTTTTCTCAAAACTGGTTTTATAAACCTAACGATCAATATAGCAATTTGTTATGATTCATGAGACAAATGACAAAAACAGAAAAATTGAAATGATAATGTGGCATTAATTATATAGTCAATAGCATAATTTTAAAATATTTAGTGGTCACTTTCTATAAGTCAAAGTTAACCTAAAAGTAAAAGATTGTATTCGTGCTAACAAACTAAAAAACTAGGTTACCCTTTAGGTGTACATAGGTGGTTACTGATTTTATCTTCAGAAAGATAAGGCATAATGATCAATCTTTATGGTCAGGATATTTGCTTTCCTATTGGCTTTCTCAACAGTTATTTTGTAAGACAATTTTGGCTTGGACCAGCCCAAAGTTTACTTTGCACAGTTCAAACAGTCTAAAAATTCAATAAGCAAGATGTGTCAGGCAGTTCATCTGGAACAGCTGCTTTGGCTTCATTTTAAAATGCCCAAAACGTCCATTTCAGTTTTTACCATAAAATAAAATGTATATTTTTCATTTTCAGCAATAACTTTATTGATTTGAATATTTTGAGTATGTTGGCCATCTCCCACATGGTAGAACATTGATTATTCTCCATTAATGTCTTGACTTGATTGCCATCATCTTCAACTGGTCTACCAGACCATGGAGCATCGTCCAGCAAGACACCTCCAGAACAAAACTTCACAAATCACTCTTGACACATTTGCTCAGTCACAGCACCTTCTCCACACACTGCACAAATTTTTTTTTTTTTTGCATTTCAGTTGCTTTTTTACCTTTCTTGAAATAATGAAGCATAATATGCCAAAAATGTCATTTATTTACTTCCATATTCAATATTAAAGTGACTACACAAAAATTCACCAATTTTGATGTTTTTTTAAATGCACCCTGATTTGACAGCTGTCCCAATACAATCTAACAAAACTGTTTTGAGTGAACTACTACAGCCATCTTATGGAAAAAGCCAAATGAACGTTTTGGCCAACCCAATATACACAGCCACTTTATTGGTACTGTTCTAGAAAAAGAGCATTTCTGTATTTTGGCCTTGATATTTTGCCACATAACCAGTGCAAACCACAACAACATAATTTTGTTATATAAACTTGAAGTGAAGAATCAAGAACTTGTAGACCTGCAAGCTCTTCAGTCATCAAATAAAATCTCAAATTGTGCAAGATACTAAATCCCTCTTACTCTTAGTTACATCATTATAAAAATGGCAATAAAATGTTTCATTTGCCTTAAGGCAAAGGAATGATATATTTTGAGGTCTCTTTTTATATCATTTTATAATTCCAACTTTTATGGCACATAAGGAAATATAATGATAGATATTAAAATAGCTGGTTAATATAAACAGTGTCTATTTTATTTTTAATTGAAAATGTCCAGTTATTTATAATCCCACAATGACCATTCTTGAGATTATTTTTGTCTCTATTATTATGATTGTGAAGTGAGTTAAATAAAGTCTTATAAACCCATGCCTAATTCATTGATGCTAATAAGTGACAATGGTTTATATCAATGATTCTTAACAAGAACTATCTAAGTAAGCTTTTGAAATGACATGTGCTATGACCCCTGTACCACAAATCCTGATTTTGTAGTTTGGGTTGAACACAGCAATACTTTTTCAAAATTTAATCTTTGTTGTATTTTTTTCCATTACCATTTAACCACCTTGTACACCCCTCTCCCCAGCAATCACCACACTGTTGTCCATGTCTGTGAGTTCTTTTTCCTTTCTGCTCAATCCTCCACCCCTCCTCTCCTTCCCCACTAGCTGTCATCCTGCTTTCCATCTATGAGTCTGTCCCAATTTCCCTTGTTAGTTCAGTTTGTTCATTACATTCCACATATGAGTGAGATCATATGGTACTTGTCTTTCTCTGATGGGCTTATGTTTCCAAGATGATTCTAAGGAATATTCTAATTTTCAGCAACTCTTAAGAGTATTTTGGGGGTTTTGGCAAATTAGAAGAAAGTCAGAAGCATCATGCTGCTTTAATCCAAGGGGGAAATTCATTTTAAGTGGTTATAGAGATTTATTTTAAATAGTTATAATAAGTTGGTAGTTGTAAATATTCTGGACATAATTTTAAAGGCTGCATGTCAAGCCACAACTCGACATGCCAGATTTTTCACTGGCTTAGTCAGCTAAAAGTATAGCAGAGAAAGAAACCAATGTATTTCAAAGTTTTACAGGGCAGTATCAGCAGTTAACCCTAGTGTCACAGCTATTCTCAGACTTGTAGATTTAAAATTTACAAAGTCCACGTGAATGATCACAATATGGGTAAGTGTTTCACATGCAACAAATTCAAAACCAGGGATGTATAATAGATGAATGCAGGGTACCTGACATTGGTCACTTGGTTAAGAATCTCTCCGTATGTTTTTTTCTATCAATAAAATGATTATTTTAAAATTAGACAGCTGGTATTCTAAAAATAAATTATTTGCTAAGGAAGGAGACTCATACAGATAGGAAGTTTTATTAATTTAAAGTGGTAGATTAGAAGGTGGAAAAAATAAAATGAAATGAAGACTAACAGTTTAGAGTTTTCAAATATCATCTCTGTGAAAAGAATACTGGCATGAAAGATAAAATGACAGATAAGATGTGAATTCTACTCGTAAGGAGTTTATTATATAGTAGGAGATAAAGACACATAAATACTTATAAAATGCATAGATACAATGATAAACCCATTTATGGCTTCTGGAATAAAGGAACACCATATAATGGGGTCAAATGAAGGTAAAACCTTTTCTTGGTGGAAAAAATAATATTTTAATATAAGTAAATGTTTTGTTATTTTTTCTACAGATCTCATAAATTCTGTTTATTGGTGTGAATTCTTCACTTTAAATTCAGATGTTACCTAATCTTTTTCCTTTCATATTCTTTCCACATTCTTAGGTGTTTGCTTACTATAAATTTGGTCCAAAAGAAGATTTTTTATGTAACAGCATTAAAGAATTCTCAGAATATTTATATCTCTCGTGTGGTTTAGTCTTCAGTAAAATTGAATGCTTCAAATGACTCTAAGGTATAGATGCAATGCTACTTTTCACATCTAAATCTGAGTTAGGTAGACTTAATGTAGAAGTCTAAGAAAGTAAACCTAACCAAGAGTTCATTTTTTAATTTTTTATTAAAAAGAAATTATTCCTGGGAAAAAACAAAGCTGTTTTTTGAAAATGAGTGTAGCTTCCAGACTTCTTTCACTTTTAATAACTTTTTAGATATTTTAAACATTTCAATTAATTTAAAATACCAAATGTGCTTTTTTTCTTTTGTTTCCTCTAGCCCTTGTATGTATTGCAAACTTTGTTATAGCTACTGATGTTAACTGTGGTATGCTCTTTATATTTCTTATTTCAAGTTTCTAGGAGAATAAGACTTGTTTCAGTTTAATTGAGGTATGTGGGTGGGCTGGAGGAAACTCTAGCCAGGAGATTATCTGCTCTGCCCTTTGGCTAGGTGACTAATCTTCAATTAGAAAGAGCAGCATCAAATCTATAGTTAATTCTGTTCCGTGATTTGGACAAAGCATAGTTGCCTAGAAATGCTATAGCCGTAGAGGTTACCATGATTGACCATCACGTTTCAAGCATCTATTATATAAATAAAAGAAACATTATTAATTTCTGCTTTATTTCACTAAGGTATTATCAATACTTATAACAGTGAACAGATATTTTCTATATGTTTAGATGTTTAGATGTTTTCTACATGTTTAGACCGCAATTTAGATGACAGAATTGCTTGACATACATTTTGACTGTTAAAATATCATTATTATGATAATAAAGTAGGTTTAATTCTTCTTCTACAGTTGTAATAACAGAGTTCCTGAGAGACTGAATATGTAATAATAAACATTCACCTCTCAGAAAGATTTGATTCTAACTTTTTCTTTAAAATTCATTAACTCCAGGACCAGTCAGGTTACTGTCTTTTTTTTTAATTTTTATTTATTTATTTTTAGAGGGGAAGGGAGGGAGGAGAGGGAGGGAAACATCAATGTGTGGTTGTTTCTCATGCACCCTCAAGGGTGGGGGGTCCTGGCCCCCAATCCTGGCATGTGCCCTGACTGGGAATCAAACTGTTGACCCTTTGGTTCGCAGGTCAGTGCTCAATCCACTGAGCCACACCAGCTAGGACTGTGGTGTTGTTTTTTACTTAGCTATTGAATTATATAAGGATTAAATATTTTATGATATATTTTACTGTGACTATATTCTTCAGTATATAATTCATAACAGCTACAGAAGAATTTAATGAGCAAGTAAACTTCTATATTAGAGTAACTAGTAAATAATGCCTTCTTTCTGTTTTTATAATGAGTATTAACTATTTAAGTAAGTAGTTTATTTAATGTGAAGTGTGTTTTATCACTTTCATGTTAGTTCCTTTTTCAGAAATGCATGTGAATATATATATATATATATATATATATATATATATATATATATATATATGTTATCTGGATAAAATGAATTGTGAGTTTTAAGAACTTATTCTGCGTGAGGTTTGTTAAGAGATAATTACCCTCATGAAGGTAATTTTTCTTCTTGTTTATGTGCTTCAATTCTCTAATACAAAAAAAACTTAGCTACTCAAGTAAATAAATGCCAGAAATTAAACTTATAAATATGTTGAGTGTAAAGTTCTCTTAAATAGTCAAGTATGCAAATTCAGTAACATTATCTTATATCTTTTAATTCAAAAATGCAAATTTAAATGTATTACTCAATTTCATTAATTTGAATTTAGCTATTAAAACAAGTACACATTAATATCTATAAATAAATATGCATATATAACATATTTATATATTAATGGATTTTAATATGACTGTGAGATATTGTGGATAAATCTTACCATCTGTAGGGGAGATGGGGATGGTTGAAATTAAATCACTTTTTGTTTACATTGAATGCCTGTCTTTAAAAGTTAGGGTAAAATAACGGTTCCCCTCAGTGCTGTGGGCTGCAATACTTCTTACATGTCCATGCATGACTATTTCTTGGCAAATAGGGTATAAATAGATGTCAACATTTATTTTAAATTAGCTATAAGGAAAAAGATCTCAAAACAGGCATATTCAAAGATTTCTTGTAGTGGGAAAATTATACAGGAACAAAAACAGTTAAACTAGAATTTAAAAATTTTAAAAACCCAACTTGAGAGCATTAGATTTTTTTTGTAAAACTGTTTAAATAAAGGTCATTGGGCTCTACCTGAGGCTTATGGTCAACTCTGTGGGATTCCCAGAAGGGGGTCTTAAGCTCATTAAAGTCTACAAGCATTTTATCTGAAATGTTAATTTCTTCCCAGAATCAGATAATGACATCAGACACAAATTTCTGTCCCAGCTCAAGGTTGGTACAAATATCTTTCTGTAACTCTCCTTTTGAACAACATAATTAGTTAAGATTTACCTTAGCAAAAATGTGCTGTTTTATTGTTTAGTGCTAAGATCATTACTTAGCAGCTAAATGAGTTATGTTATACAAGTCTGCATATTCTAAACATTTGAGCATTGACCTAACTTATGTGACTCATATAGTGGAGGTTGAGAATGAGTCATTGCAACCTGTGCCTTAGTGGTGTGCAGGTCGGTTTCAACTAAAGGCCACTTTAGGTATATGCTCAAGATAAATTTCTGCCTGTCCTTTAACTACCTAGAATATAAATTAGGGTTCTTGCTTGTAAGAGATAAACTGATATACTTTTTTTTCACCTATTGGTAGGGCTGGATAAAATTATGACTAAATATCTGCTCTTCTTACCCTCCTTTGAGGTCCCCAAGGCACCTTCCCTCATCCCTAGTGCAGAATGTCATCTATACCCACTTCTCCTTTGTCATTGAACCTCTCATATAGGTCAGGTCTCTGACTCTCTTCTGTATTCAGCATTCCCATATGTACATATGTACTAAATTATTTTCTCTTGTTAATATGCCCCATGTCTATTTGATTAGACCAGCCAAAATCACCTTTAGGATAGAGGAAAATTTCTTCCTCCCCACAATATGTATTCACAATTGCAAGCAGTATTATGTATGTGATTTTATTTCTTTAAATCAGTTTTCTATGTTAGAATTCCCAACTATATTTCTCTAGTCACCTATAGAGTTACTACAAGTTGTCTAGAGATCTATTATGCCTTTCTATTTCAGGGTTTTCTTTTATTTGGCTTGTTTTACTTACATAGGTGTCATAAAAGCCAGATAAATCTCCAGGTTTGCAATCAACAAATCTGAAGACTTGCATAACTGCTGAAAAACTACTATAGTCTAGGTCAAAGGTTAATTTTATTTCCTGGATCTTTCATTTAAAATCCAGGGCTATATTCTGAGATTATTCCCACAGTGCACATTATGTGAATTTATTTATTTCTATATTCTACCCCATATTGTAACCGTGCAGAGACATCATTTCTTTGATATGACCTTTTCTCCTTTCTTTCCTTTTGATTCAAACTGGCTTCATTTAGCACCTTGACTCACTTGCCTCCTTCTCATTTGCATGATGACTACTCCTGAAGTCATGAAGAAGCCTTTAGGGCCATGAGATTCTGGTCACCACCAAATAATCTTAGGAAAGAAAGCCTCAAGTCTATTGACCATAAAGACAGAGATTCAGTCAAACTGAATATATCATGTAAACCTCAGTTGTATTCCAGCTCTCAGGCCTAGAAAAGCAGTGAAACCAGACAAAATAATGTTATATATGACATCAGGACCAGATGTACCAACCAGTCAATAGAGATCAGAACCCTGGCCGTGAGGCAATGGTTTTTCCCATCTCCTGGAAGCCATTGGGGAACAGGATCTTTGAGCATGTGCTTACTTGTGTCCACTGGTATGGACCATTTCTTAAAATAAACCCTTACTTTCTTTGCTGCAAAATTATATTCATGTCTTAATTGAGTTTTGATGCATGCAGGCAAACAGACCCCTTTAAGTTCCATAACTCTATCACTTTCTCAGTTGGGAACCATGGGCAAAAACTTGAGTGGCTTTTTTCTGAGTTTCCAATAATATATCTATAAATATCTTTCTTTCTGCAAATTATTGTGTCTGATAATGTTCCAGTTTTCCAGAAAGTGAAATGTTTTTCTCTTTGTAACCTAAGACTATAACTCACAGAGAAACTACTAGATTATTTTCCTGGAAATAATTCATAGCACTGTTTCCACACAAGCATAGATTATTTTCCTTAATAGAAAGACTTTTCATATTTAATAAAAGTTATCACTAAGTATAACCTTCTGGCAAAGCCATGGTAAAAAAATTGGTTTATCCTATTATATCCAAGTGGATAGAAAGACTGATTCTTATTGAGTGTATGAAATTAACTACAATGACAGAAAGTAAAAGGGACAATGAAGACAATTTGTATAATATCTAACTAGGGACCTGAATAGTTTTATACTAAAGTGTACCATATATACCAGATAGTATTATCAATGTAAGAACACCCAAATCTGCCCTGGCTAGTGTGGGTCAGCAGACTGAGTGCGGGCCTGCAAACCAAATGGTTGCTGGTTCCATTCCCAGTCAGGGCACATGCCTGGGTTACAGGCCAGGTCCCCAGTTGGGGGCATGCAAGAGGCAACCACACATTATGTTTCTCTCCCTGTCTTTCTCCCTCCCTTCCCCTCTCTAAAAATAAATAAATAAAAAATCTTAAAAAAACAACCCCACCAAAATCTGTGGAAAAATTTTATGTGTTTATCTGAGTTGAACAGAATATGCCTAGAAGCAAGATTCCAACAGACTGAGAAAAATGCTTCCAAGAAATGAGTTTTCAACTTCTTTTTGTGCTTTTGGAATTAAGGAAGATTACATGGAGTTGGGAGAAAACAAGGTATAGATAGAATTACAGGAGATTATGTGCTCTCTTGAGGGTGGTCAACCTTTTAAGAGGGGTCTGAAAGGCACTGACCTACCAGCACAAGAACAATGGGCAAGCCTTGCTGAAGGCAAAGATAAGCTTTACTAAAGAAGTCACATCTGGGGCGTAACTGTTACCATGACCTGCCCAGTTAGGAATTTATGATCCCATTGAGCTGTGAATTTACTTTTCAGAGAAGCCTCTCCTTTTCTTTCTATCCAGCATATATAACATAATCAAAGATTGCCAGGATCACTATCTACAAATGTGCTTTACTTGGCTGCATATTCATATAGTTAGAATAAATAAAATTTAACCAAGCATTTGCATAAAATGACAATTATTTTACTAAGCTCAAACCATTTACAAAGCAAACCCAAACAAAAACTACTCTTAATTTCAATTATTAGAGACACTATACATAAATTCCCATGAGGGTAATTAGTTAGTTGTGTGTTCTTCATGTTAATATTCCTAGAGAATGCTTTTCCTTAAAGTGACAGAATTATTGTGTTCCTGAATTGTAATGAATCCTCCTAGGTGGAAAATATTTTGATGAATCTTATTTCTCTTGCTGAATTTGGATCACCTTATGTATACAATATTTTAATTTTTATAATTTTTTGAGAAGCCATCAAGATCAATGCAATAAATAACCAAGGGAGGCTTTTTAAAAAGTTAATCTGAGGTAAAAAAAAAAATTCCTTCGGCATGACTTTAATTTTTATTTTCCAATTGGCAGTTAAACAATAAGAAGGGAAAGGAAAGGAGCTTTATCAGAAGCCTATTAGACAGTGAAGTATTTTCTTAAAATACAAATAAGGCCTGGCTGGTGTGACTCAGTGGATTGATTGCCGGCCTGCGAACCAAAGGGTCACTGGTTCAATTCCCAGTCAGGGCACATCCCTGGGTTGTGGGCCAGGTCCCCACTGGGGGGCATTTGATAGGAAATCACATATTAAAACACAAATAAATAAATAACCAGTTTCACTGAGTCCCAACACTTGGGTCCGTAGTCTAGTTTTAAGCAGCCATTTGTTTCCAGGCTAAAAGAGACCTGAAAACACCAAATCTTAAGTTTTGAATATTAGGCATCCTCTCATAGTGCCAACATCTCTCTAAAAAGATATATAACCATGAGTCTTTCTTCTGTGTTTCAGCTAAGCATTTCCAGTATAATGTTTTACACTGAGTCCTTGAAACCGTCTTTTTTGAGTGATTTTAGATATCCAATCTCTAGTCTACATCTTAAAATATAAGCCTATAGAGAAAACATGAGGTAAAAAATCCTACTGGACTGAATGTTTTTATCAATTGCATGTATTAATCATTTTGATGCTAGAATTTTCATCTTACATAATTCTTATTCCAGCCCTGAAGCAGTTATTATTTTAAAAGAGTCCTGCTGTTTTCTGATAGAGTTCAGGAGACTCTAAGATATGGCATATTTGCTCATACTCCTCTAGCTTAAAAACTAAACATGCCAAAGTACACTTTTCAGGTAGTTCCATAACCGATCAACTCAAAGTGATTCTGTCACTGTAAGATTGTAGGGGAAAAAGCCCAAAAGTCTTAATTCAGAATCAATTCTGAAGAACTGACCCATAGCCTTATCCAAATTCATAGAAGCTTTGAAAGGAGAAACTCACATACCCAGGCAAAGCAGATGCTCTCAGTGGCAAAATGTCCACCCCCTCCCAAGGCAAGGTTTTATGGGGGGTTAACAGTAAAACCATATGGTGGGTGGTCACATAGACCAGCAAAGAACAATGCATTTCTGAGTTAACAGATAGCATCAGGCCCTTATCCCCATTCTATACATTCCTTAACTTTCCTGGGGCATGACTGTTTATCTCTGGGCAGCATTCTGGTTTCCTGGCTAGACAGCCAAACCTGAGGCCTACAGAGGGTTAAACAGACAGTCCAACGTTTCCAGATGCCTTTGCTGCTGGAGCCTATTTCATCTAAAGTGAGTTTCCTTACAAAAGTTTAGCATTAATAAAAATGCACTGTGAGGTAATTTGTTTTGGTATATCTTCTGCTTATGGAAAATGTATTTTTAAATTAATTGTACTTATTTGTATACAAATTCCATAATAAATCATTTTTTATTCAAATTTTCTAATTAGTCCCTTCGAACTTTCTATAGAAAAACGTTTTTAATTTATCTTTGTAGTGGTTATACATTTCTTAAGTTAAATTTATATCTTGTTATAATTCAGTAAATGGTTTTTCATTTTTCTATCACTTCTCTTGGGTTTGCCAGATATACAATCTAATATGCTAAAAGAAATAAATGGGATTACATTTTCTTACATGTCCAATTATTTTTTCTTATTACAATGTATTGGCTAATAGATACAATTCAATATTAAATAATGATAGAAATCATGGAGATTCTAGTATTATTACTAGGAAAATCTCTAGTATTTCACCATTAAATGAGGTTTTGGATTTAGAGTTGGGGTGTGTGTTTGTAGGAAGCGGTTTCCATCAGGCTAGGAATCTACTTTACTTGAGGATCATCTTAAGGAAGAAAAAAGAATTTAGGAAAGGACCACATCAAATGCTAATGACAGATTTCCTAGCAAACAAAGTATTGCTATTTGCTAAGAAATGCTTTTAAAACAGGTGTAACAGGGTGTAGCCAAGGGGCGGACCAAAATACGGATTTGTAATGGGGTCCAGAGCTCCTCGTCCAAGAAATATTAGAATCAACCCAGGATGTAACTGGGAGGTAACTCCCCCTGGTTACAGCACCTGCATAAGAGCTTGGAGATGATTGGCTCCACACCACAGGGCCATACCTACCCGGACTTACTGTGGCAGCCTAGAAAAGCTGGAAAAAGATACAGGAATGCTGGCAGCTCTGGCCAATTGTGGGAGGACTTGGAAATGTTGCGGCAGAGGAAGACTGGCTCTAGGATTTAAACCCAGGCGTACAGCCATGCGGAGTCTTTTTGGGACCACACAGCTTGGGCAGACAAGAACCATGGGCTTCTATTTCTTTTTCTGAGATACAGTACCCCGGACTGGGCAGAGGGGGAAGGAAGGACTGTGCATTTGTAGGTATTCTAAAGGACTTTGGGATCTCAAGGAAGACATTAAGTCATTACTCTTAAGTTTGTATAACTCTTTAAATAAATAATCCCTTTTCTTTCACCAATCTCTGGCTTTGAGTGATGTCTTTCCCTGGCAGGGGGCAAGGGGAACCTAGTACGGGGTGAGGAACCCCAGGAGCAAAAAGGGATCCATTCGGTAATAGTATTATCATTCAATGCCCCCCCCCCAGGTCTGTTCTGTAACAGAATGTATCTTGGGGTAAAAAAAAAAAAAGTTCCTTTTTCCTTTCTAAGATTTTTCCTAATCTAATGTTTAAACTGATACTACTGATTAATAGGAAAAAAACAAATTAAATTACCGTACGGTCCCATAAAAGTATGAGACCCCAAAAGCAACCAGATAATTGAAGCTTATATAATATCTTGTACTAAGGAAAAAGTGTAGGGGGTCTCTGTTGCATTCAGCAACCGCGAGAACAGATGCCGGAGACCTTTCAGGGTTTCAGAGATGTTACTTTATTGGCCAAGTTTTACCTGCGCAGGGGCAGACTCTGAAAGTGTCCAGAGACACGGTACCCGCAAGGGCTGCTGTCGAGAGTCGCGCCGAACGCTTACAGCTAAGTCCTTATATATGGGCGGGCAAGCAAGCGTTATACAGAAGCAGACGTGGCAGTTAGCTATTTGCTTACAAAGACCGTAGGCAGGAACAGGGTTGGGGATTGGCTCAACAGTAATAGCTTTACAAACCAAACAGTTAGGTTGCATCTGTTTTACAATCCTTTGTATTTGCTAAGTTTTCCTTGCTCCTTACAGTCTCGGGGTAAAAAGGGGGAAAACTCATTTACAGGAAGGTGAGAAGAGATGTTTAGAAAATAATGGCCGCCCACCATTAAGTAGGTAAATTTAGTAGGTACAAAGTTACCTCTGGTATAAATGTTACAGAACATGGGGTGGGGGAAAGGCAAAGGCAATATATTATTACCGAAAGGAACCCCCCAGGTTCATTATGTCCACTGCCTTATAGGAAAGACATCTCTCAATGCCAGAGATTTGTGAAAAGGAAAGAAAATGTTTATTTAATGCTGTACAGACTTAAAGTAGTGACCTAATATCTTCATCAAAATCCCAAAGTCCCTTAAAATGCCCACAAACACACACAGTCCTTCCTTCCCCCTTTGCCCAGTCTGGGGTACCGTATCTCAGGAAAAGAAATATAAGTCCGTGGCTCAGGCAGCCCCTGGTTCTTCCCAGCAATCCGTCTCAGCTGGTAGGCCTCCCTCGGTTCCTGGCACCATCAGCTGTGTCGCCGGGATCTCTGCTAAAGCTGGGTGGTGGTTCCCCCTTCTAAAGCAGCGAGGGTCCCCACTCTGGCAAAGCCATGTGGCTCTCTTACATGTCCACAGCCGCAAGGCTCTCCTTTCTATTGCCACATCCGTGTGGTCTTCTCTGCACAATGGCCGCGGGAGTCCTCACTCTAGCTCTCCCCCACAGGGCTGTAGTCCTCTCTCCACAATGGCTGTCGAATCTGGGTTTAAATCCCTGCGCCAATCTTCTTCTGCAGCCCCATTTCCGACTCCTCCCACAATCGGCTACACTAGCCAGCACTCCCATATCCTTCCAGCTTTACTGGGCTGCCATTGTGAGTCTGGGCAGGCGTAGCCCCATGTCATGGAGCCAGTCATCTCCAAGCTCTCACGCAGGTGCAGTAACTAGGGAGACCTGCCCCCCCACCCCGTTAGGTCTTGGTGGGGAAGTTACTTCCATCCCCCTGACTCAGAGCATGGCCACAGCTATTTAACATATCTATGTAACCAGTTAAAGGTTATAGATATGTTAAATGACTATGCCAGAGGTTAGCTGCAAAGCTGTTGCTATGCAAAACAGCTCTCAATGGCCCTGTTCCATGTGTCCCTTCCCCCAACTCACACCTGTGGGGGGTGCGGTGAGTACATCCTATATATCTTTCTAATATCTC
>CM052552.1:34918579-34947800 GCA_028533065.1 Trachops cirrhosus | reverse complement strand
CTCCTGTATTTGTTATATATTGCTGTGTCACTGTCGCAGGTGGACACAGGTAACCAGGTTCTTGGTGATTGTGAACAATGAATTGAACTGAACACACAGAGGGTTTATAGCAGAGAGAGAGAGAGAGAGACAGAGAGAGAGAGAGAACAGATTCATTAAGTGATAGTACACTCCACAGAACATGGGAGCAGGCCAACCCCGAGCAGAGATTGACCTGAGGGGCTGGAGGGATTCTGTTCTTTTAGGGCAGATATTTCCTGGCTAGTTTTGGTGTGCTTTTATTGTGCATGCACAAATAGTTGTATTACTTTAAAGCTACTGAGCATGCAGTCTCCCATGATTTTCCTTGATTGCCTCTGGGGGTAGGAGAGCTTACCATGCTACTTTATTATAATGTTATTATAATGAAGCACGGGTCATGTAGCATCTTCTGCATTAGGTGTGTCATGATTCACCATGATCCAGCACTTTTCCAGAAAGCAGGGGCAACTGGTCTTAGAACAGTGTCCTGTGTCAATGTCTTTTATCTTAGCCCTGGGGCACCTCTGGAGTTTCCTCCTTCCTCTATATCTCCTGCTTCATCACAACTTATCCCAAAATGTAGTGACATATTCTATAACACAAACACATTGTCTCTCACAATTATTGTGGGTTATGAATTTGGCAGTGGTTCAATAGGACTGTTCTGGTTTATAATCTAATGAGATTACAGTTACATGTTGTGCAGGACAGCCATCCACTGAAAGCACAGCTGAAGCTGGAGAATCTGTCCCTAAGGTGGCTCATTCACATGGCTGGCAGGTTGGTAACCTTGCTTATGTAGACCTCCACAGGGGACTGCTTGAGTTTCCCTTATGGACGAGTTGCTGTCTTTCATCAGATCAAGCAATCCAGAGTCTGAGATGCCCTTTCTAACCTAGACTAAAAGTTGCACACTATCACCTCTGAATATTTCATTGGTCACACATTCCAGTGTGGCTTGAATGTGGGTGAAAATTAAACAGGGCCATGAATACCAGAATGCAAAAATCACTGGGTGCATCTTAGGCACAGGCCATTGAGGCACAGGTAATTTACTGACTAAAACTGTCATCTGAATACTAATTGCAAATAGCCCCTCCCCCACCCCAGCACACATACACTCTTTTGGCACCTACAATGAATCAATAAAAAAGAAACAACACATTCTTTTTAGGGTTGTTGCGTGAGAAAAACATAACATAATTAACAGAAAAGCTTCTATGAAATAGATGTTTGTTACATTTTACTTCTCATAGCCTTCATTGAGTCAACCAGCATAATTTAACATGTAATGGTTCTCTAACTCCTTGGCTTCTCTATATACTCATTTTGTTTCCTTGACAGAGTGTTTATTCTTGTTGAAACAGGATCTTTATGCCAAACACACATTTTTTTGGTAATCCCCATATATGTGATCTATTAATGCTGGACATACAATGTGTTATTGAATAATATATACTCTTTATTTTTTAAAGACTTTATTTTTAGAAAGAGAGGGAGGGAGGGAGAAAGAGAGGGGGAGAAACATCAATGTGTGGTTGCCTATCAAGTGCCCCTTACTGGGGACCTGGTCTGCAACCCAGGCATGTGCCCTGACTGGGAATCAAACCCAGGACCCTTTGGTTCCCAGGCCAATGCTGAATACACTGAGCCACACCAGTCAGGGTGAATGATATATACCGTTTATTTAACTGTGCTAACTCCCCTTTTCTTATCATTTACTTAATATTTTATTAACTATCTATCAAATTTAGAGTTTATTTTAAAAAGATGGATTGAGGCCATAAGGATCACTGATGTTAACCAAATGATAAATATTTAGAAATTATTAAATTTATAAAATAACAAAAACATTATTCTAATAATTATTCTAATTATTATGTGAGGAAATTATACTCTTGCCCCCCAGGGTACAAATGACATAATTATTTCAGAGGGATTTTAAAAGTAGACACAATCCTCAAAATTTGTTCATCATTACCTACAGGTGTTTGTCACTCAGTACCAATAACCCCATCCTCCTCCATCTTTTTGAGCAATGTCTTTAGAAACATTGATTGAGAAAGTAGTTATAGTTTAATAGGTTCTCATACATTAAACACTCTGTTTTTACTTTGAGGGCCTGAGACAAACCATGGTTTGACATGTATAAATTTTTATTTGATTATATGCTGGAGGAATACAGCTCTGAGGGCCTAGGAGAAAATAAAAGCTGAGGTGTCAACTTGTCATCCATTGTTTATTCTATTCTGTGCTTCCTGACTGAATGTGTATGTAGGTATGTCTGACAGAACAGAGAGAGAGCAAGAGAATATCCTAATTGTCACATATGCAATGTATAGAGATTATAAATGTTATACTCTATATTGCTGATTATGAAAGTTATAAAATAATTCTCCTTTATTAAATTTTAAGGAGTTGAGTTTCAAGCAGACATGTTGCAGTGATTCAGAAACACTAACACTAAACACGATTTAGACATAAAATTTTTAAGTACTCGGCTTCCGTTTCTAATAAGTTTTTCCCAGACTTTTCCCTTTAAGTTTGATACCACTTCATTTCAGATTTCATTGCTCCTGGTGCAATTTAATAAAGGAGTCAGACATCAACTTTTATTATCTTTCAAATAGACAATGGTATAGAGACAATCTCATAATGACAGGTCTCAAGGTGCTTTTCCAATATTTTAGCTACACCTTTACCAAGGATAGGCTCTGTGCTCAAAGGGAATAGATGAGTAAGACAACAGTAACAACAACGGAAAACATTTCTCCCGTATTATTAACTGCAATTAGCAATGTTTTCCCCAGAGCACACATTGTGCAGGGCACACCATCATTGTCAGCCTATTGTTTACAAAATAGTGCCCAGTGGACAATGGTGCAGTCCAGTTCTCATTCCACTTGCTAACTCTTCTGCTTCAGGCTGCATTTGACCACAAGGGCCAATTTGTCCCAGGTCATATAAACGTACCTTAAGTCAGTGCTTCTTAAACCATAGGTGCAGAAGGCCTTGTTTTTGTCTTTTGGTTTTTGTTTTGGTTTTATTTTTATTTTGTCCAACACATGGGAGACTTTTTTTTGTAAAATACAAAAATAATTTAATTTTGATTTTTGTAAAATAAAGTGCAAAATGTAAAATGCATGCTTTACAAAGATAAGCTCAAGACTTTATACTAAACAGAAATAAAATTACATTTTATTTCATTTTTTAAAGATTTTATTTATTTATTTTTAGAGAGGGGAGCAGAAGGAGAGAAACATCCATGTGTGGTTGACTCTCATGTACCCCCTACCGGGGACCTGGCCCACAACCCTGGCATGTGCCCTGACTAAGAATCGAACTGGTGACCCTTTGGTTCACAGGCCAGCACTCAATCCACTGAGCCACACCAGCCAGGGTGAAATATATTTTAATAAAATATAATTAGAACATTCATGGCATAGGGAATAACAAAAGCCTCCATTGTTCATTGAAGAAAGGCATATGATCAATGAGTACAAAGACTTCCTATTATACTTACAACTTTTTATCATTCTACAATCATACCTAAATAAAAAATATGTAATTACAAGACCATTTTTAATTAATAAATGCTTATATACATACTTTCAAGGAACACCATACTCATTTATAAAGATTTGAATGTGAAATACTTGTTTGCCCTTGTTTGTTAAGTAATTTAGTTTGGATTGACAACATTATCATGGGGGATAATGTATATCTAAGCTTTGTCTATTTCACAGGCATCAAACACATAGGCCCGCGGACAGAATCCAGCCCTCCACCTTGTTTTATCTGGCCCTGCACCTGGTTTCTACCTGGTGGCAGCACCGAGCTCCTTGCCCCTAATTAAGGATAAGTTACATTTATACAGTCCTAACATTACATTCAGCCCTTTGAAGGTAACCATGAGGCTGATGTGGCCCCCTGGCCAAAGTGAGAAAGTGAGTTTGACACCCCTGGTCTATGTGTTATTTTAATAACATTTCTTAGTAGAAAAACAACTCTCATAGAGGTGTGCTGACAGGGATGGAATAAAAAAATAAAGTGATTTCAGCAAGCTCAGGATAACTGTTAAGTATTATTTATAAGAGAGCAAAGAATATCATGTTTTGAATATTATCTTAAAATCTTCATCACTAGCTGGGTGTAGCAATTTATATTTCAAAGTTTTTGATAAGCTTAAATTATTTTCTTCTTTTTCATTTTTTAAAAATTTTATTAAATTATTTTCAATGAACAAAGACTCAGGGGGGTGTAGGATTGAGGGTGGGAGGTGGGGGTGATTGGCGCAGAGGGGACTGGTTGGGGGGAATGGGGACAACTGTAGTTGAACAAAATAAAAAACTATTTTCAATGAAAAAATGAATTCAAAATTTATAAATTTCCTTTCCACAGGTTTTCTTTTGAAGGACATATATTTCAGTACATGCTATGAAATTTCTATGTGGTGATAATGTTTTACAGACATTCAATACCGAGATAATCATTTACATATTGATCATTGTTGTTCCATTATGGATCATAACAATCTATAGAATTTTTTTAAAGGATTTTATTTCTTTATTTTTAGAGAGAGGGAAAGGGAAGGAAGAAAGAGAGGGAGAGAAATATCAATGTGCGGTTGCCTCTGGTGCACCCCTTACTGGGGACCTGGCCTGCAACCCAGGCTTGTGCCCTGACTTGGAATCGAACTGATGACCTTTTGGTTTACAGACCAGCACTCAATCCTCTGAGCCACACTGGCCAGGACCAATCTATAGAAACTTTTAATCATTTGTTCATAATTGCCTATTTCTCACCCTCTACTTTGTCTTGACCATAGATTTAGTCAGGTTTCTCTCCTCCCCACAAAGTCCCTTGAAGTTTGAATTGGCCCTGAGCCTAAGTAGCATTAAAATGGAGAAGCAAAAGACCCACAATAGCTAATACCATATTAATGGTAAAGAACAAAGTTGGAGGACTGATACTATTTGATTTAAAGACATTTACTGTAAAGTTATAATGATCAAGACAGTGTGATATTAATGAAAGACTAGACAAATAGATAAATTGAAGAGAATAGAGAGCCCAGAAATAGACCTCCATAAATAGTCAACTTATCTTTGACAATGGAGCAAAGGTAGTCGTTTCAGCAAATGGTGCTGGAACATCTGGACTTCAAGATTTTAAAAAAATGCCTCTATACACAGGCCTTACATCCTTCACAAAAATTAACTCAGATTGTATAATGCAGACCTAAATGTAAAATTCAAAACACAAAACTCTTAGAATATAACACAGGAGTAAATCTAAATGAAGTTGGGGATGGTGGTAGGCATCACAACAACATGCGTGCTCGTGCATCTTGTCTTATAAAGAATTTTTCTGCGATACATCAAATCACGCAGGTGACTCAGCCCCTCTGACAACCAAGATTTGGTGCCTTGCAACATCTGGCTTTTCCCAAAACAAAATTCACCTTTGAAAGGGAAGAGATTTCAGACCGTTGATGAGATTTAGGAAAATACAATGGGGCAGCTGATGGTGATTGAGAGAACTATGTGAGGTCCCAAGGTGCCTACTTTGATGGGGACTGAGGTGTTACTGTTCTATGTACAAAGTTTCTTGCATCTTGTATATTCTTCAGTAAATGTCTCTATTTCTCATATTACATGGCTAGATAATTTCCAGACAGACCTCACATAATATGAGATGAAAATTTGGATTTACTTTTTTTCTCTTTTTCAAAAGATTTTAGTTATTTATTTTTAGAGAGAGGGGAAGGGAGGAAGAGAGGGAGAGAAACATCAATGTGTGGTTGTACTCGTGTGTCCCTTACTGGGGACTTGGCCCACAATCCAGACATGTGCCCTGACTGGGAATTGAACCAGCAACCTTTTGGTTCACAGGCCAGTGCTCAATCCACTGAGCCACACAAACCAGGGCTGGATTTACTTTTTATGAAAACTTTTTTAAATTTTATTTTTCAATTACAGTTGGCATTCAATATTATTTTATATTAGTTTTAGGTGTACAGCATAGTGGTTAGATAATTATATAACTTACAAAGTGATCATCTTGATAGACCTAGTACCCATCTGATACCATTAATAGTTGTTACAATATTATTGACTATATTCCCTATATCATACTTCATATTTCTATGACTATTTTGTAACTACCAATTCATTCTTATTAATTCCTTTATCTTTTTTACTCAGTCTTCACAACTCCCCTCCCATCTGAAAACTGTCAAATACTTGCTGTATGTATGAGTCTGTTTCTGTTTTGTTTGTTCATTTATTTTTTCTTTAGATTCCACACATACATGAAATCATAAGGTATTTGTCTTTCTCTGTCTGAATTATTTCAGTCAGTACAATACACTCTGGTTCTATCCACGTTATTCTAAATGACAAGATTTTATTCTTTTTATGACATTCCACTGCTCTACTTCCTAGGATCTCCATTCTCTTGGTTTTTGTTGCTGTTGTTGTTTGAAACAAGAAATAGAATCATCATCTCAGACTGATACCGAATGAATTAATATTTGTGGTTTGAGGACAGAGTAGAAGATGTGAAATAGCTATTCTAACAAGGAAATGCAGCATATTCGAGAAAGCAAGTCAAATTACTGGGCAGCATTGACTATGGGTTTGAGTTTTTTGAGCATTACTGGTGTTTCTTATATTCTGCATCAAATTCCCCAAAGAGTAAAATTTTCAAGTCAATGTCAGCTAGAGAATTTTTATTATTGCAAACCCATTCTGTGTCACTTGTTCCCTTGTGGCCTACAAAAAGATAGCTATCTTTGGAGTACAAAAGTCCAAATAATTGAGAGAATAACATTCAGCTGGCCTCTTCAAGTTTATGATTTCATTTCTTTCCTTCAGAATGTTTTTCTCTTCTGGCTTCTGACACTTACACTCACTAGTTCTGTCAGTAGTCATGATAGAATTCACTTTTTCTCAATAATTTGATGCTATTTGTTCTCATATCACATTGCTTTGCATTTATGATGAGTCACTTTTGTCATCATCCTTTCAACAAGTATTTCTAGATACCAACTATGTTTCCAGTTACTGAACTAAAAGCTAAAGATATAAAGATAAATAAAACAGTAAATGTGTATTCAAAAAATGTGCAATATAGAATAGAGACAGCTATATAAACAAAAACATAACATGATTTCTGCTGACAAAAGTTTATAGAATTCATATTTTTATTTACTTAACACACTCAAGGAGACAGGAACTAATTGATCTGATGGGAGAACAGTCAGGTAAGATTTCACAGATAAAGCGTTTGAGAATGCTTTCCTTCCTTAAAGGAAACATGAAAGGTAAAAAGTAATGAAGATAAAGGAGGAAGAGTTTTCACTAGTCAGGCAACTTTTGAAGAGGGAGTATCATGCAAAATAGAGAAACTATACACAAATGCGTAAGAGTTAAAATAGCAAGAAAGGTGATTATTAGAACATATAAATGAAAGATTTGAAATAATTAATAAAATTAACTCATTTATTAACTCCCTTCCACCATGTCTTGTCTTCTTTAAGGTATTAGGAATGTCAAGCAAATTTATGGTAGACAGTTGAGAATGTCAAAGGAGAGAAAGATAACATAGGGAGGTATATAAAGAGAGTAAGTGTATGGGGGTGTTGAGCTTGAGGTCGCCAAAACAGAGATATGCCCCACAAACCTTGGCTTGGGGGATGGGGGAAACGAAGGACAACCATTGAGAGGTTGTGTGCATATCTATGGCAACTTGGCCAGCTTAATAGTTATGTTAAAAAGCTGTGCCACACATTCAAGGCCAGGGATATGGGCATGATTTTGGCTCATGATGTAACTATGATGTAGTGGGGTGAGGGGGAGCTTACAGTACCAGTGTGAGGCAAGGTGGCAGTTCCCTTGTTATAGCACCTTTGTGAGTGGCAGGAAGGCGGTTCAACCTGTGTCACTGGGCCACGCCAACCCGGACTGGTAATGTCGGCAGAGAGAATGTGAACTGAACAAAGAACTAGCAGATGTAACCCACTGTAGGAGGAGTTGGAAATGGGGTCACACGGGAAGCTTCAGGCCAGAATTTCAACTAAGCATGGCAGCCATGAGGGGTCTCTGTGCCATGCAGTTTGGGAAGGAATATGGGGTCTGCCAAGAAAGGCCCCTACCAGCCACCCTGAGGTCTGTTGTGTAAGGAGGTGCCACACAATTTTGGATTAAGAGCTGGAGAACACAGCAACGTGGTTAATGGTGCTGGGAATTGTGGGGACCTGTCCAACCAAGCACGGATTAATGGGAGATGCCTGAATGCTGAACTGTGACTGGGAGTGCTGAGCTGAGGACTTCTCCTTTTCTGAAAGATGGTTTTCTCTGATGTATTCTGAAACTGGCCTGTCCTGGCAAAGGGAAGCAAGACTATGTGTTTGTGGGTGTCTTAAAGGGAGTGGGATTAAAGGCAGAATTCTGCCATTATTTTGACCCTGTATAATTTTTAAATAAATAATTCCTATCCTTTTCACCAGACTCTGGTATTGGGAGTCATGCTTCTTGCTGGCAGGCAATTGGATGCCCTAACTGTTTCAGAACTGCATAGACTGGGGTCCTGTAACATAAGGAGCTATGATGAAACTATGACTCAGGCCATTTGGCTTCTCGTTGAATGTTATTTCTACTTTACATTCTTTAAAGTGTAAGGTCTATAAATCCAGTTTCTTCATTATTGCATATACTCAACTCCTCCTCTTAAACCTCAACACTGGGATGGATTTTTATCAACCTTCAAATTGAAAAAGGTGACTACAACTGAGGAGGACTTCACATGTTCCTTGAGGCAATACTTAAAATTTTAAATTCTTACTTTTCCACAACTCTTGCTATTCTGAAGCTTCCAGTTTCTGGAACTAATGTATTTGCTTAAACTAAATCATTGACATTGTTAAACACCAATGGTTGTGTAAGCCTACAGATGATCCACTATCTAAACTGATAGTGCAGTTATCTTTCTAAAAATAAAAATGAGACCAAGTAAGTGAAAAGCTGCACGTTATTAACAATTTAAAAATAAAATTAGGGACTTCAAAGGGTGAGACAGGTAGGAATTTAAGTTTTAGCTTTGCTTCATAACCAATAGTCTTCTTCAGGTTGCTTTATAAATATTAGTATTTTCCAAGTCATAATGGCCAGTTTTTTTCCTACACAAAAGGAAAAAATCCTACACAAGCTTTCTGATGATAATATCAACTTCATGACTTCAGTTACCATGTTATATCATCATCTCAAACTTCTCCACTGAAAAATAAATACTGTGTTCACTGTCTCACTGAATGGTAGTAACATTTGCACAGTTGCAGCAATTAGAAACTTGGAACACACTCTAGGTTGTACTCTCTTTTAAAGTTTCTATTGTACTTCCTTTGAACAGACTTTTCCAATCTTTATTTCATTTTTTTTTTGTGGAAGTGCAAAGGTAAGAATTACATTTCTAAGTCTTCCTTGAAAATGGGACTTTTTTATTATAAGCTAAGTTTCATTAATTTAGTTGTAGTCCTGTGTGCTTTGAAACAAAAATGTGGCCTTGGTCAACATCATGTAACTGCATACTGTTTTCCACAGTGGCTGCACCAGTCTGCATTGCCACCAACAGTGCACTAGGGTCCCCTTTTCTCCACAACCTCGTCAGCACTTGTTGTTTGTTGATTTGTTTATGATGGCCACTCTGACCTGTGTGAGGTGGTATCTCATTGTGGTTTTAATTTGCATCTCTCTGATAGCTAGTGGTGCTGAGCATCTTTTCATACGTCTCTGGGTCCTCTGTATTTCCTCCTTGGAGAAGTGTCTGTTCAGGGTCTTTGTCCATTTTTAAATAGGGTTGTTTGTTTTCTTGGTGTTGAATTTTTAAAGTTTTAAAAGAAATTTTGGACATTAACTCAATCATATATATCATTGGCAACTATTTTCTTCCATTCACTGGGTTGATTTTTCAGTTTGTTGATGGGTTCCTTTGTTCTGTAAAAATTTTTAGTCTCATTTAGTCCCATTTATTTTTTTCTTGATATCTTGATTTTAGTAGTCATGAATTCTACATTTTTCAAAACTCATTGAATCTTATGTTTAAAATAGTGCTTATTGCATATGGTATACCTCATTACACCTGATTAAAATACAAGAGGGGATCCCTAAAAACTGGAATTTATTTATAAAAATTATGTATTTATTCTTCTTACATGTTGAAACTTCAGTCACCTTCAAAGTACTCTCCATTTGATGCAATACACTTATTGAGATGTTTTTTTCCACTGCTCAAAACAGTTTTTGAACTCATTGATGTTGATGTCTTTTAGCACTGGTAAATCACCCATCACAAAAAGGAAAAAAGCATTGAAAGAATCTTCAAAAAAATTCACTAAAGCCGAATGCAACCTCTCACAACACCAGCTGCTACGTTGATATAGATGAGTTCCTACAACACTCACCTAGCAGAGGAAGCCTGTACTACAAGGGACCCACCCTCCAGAAGATAATACCTGTTTAGTTGGGAACCCCTTGTAATTAATAATTTAGAAAGATACTTAAATACCAATTATAAAGAAGCTGCATATTCCAACCAAATTTTTCAATTTAGAAAGTTTTATTTTACTTTTTAAAATAGATATCCTCCCCTAAAACTATAATGCACTCTATTTAAAATCATTTTACTTGATATCACATTAATAACCATTATTACATAAGATTTTTCCACTTATATTAACTGAACATTTATAAAAGCATGCATGTAAGCTGTTTTCTTTTAAAAATCTACCCCAAGAAATTCAGTGAAAAGGATAACATAAGTAAATCACTGTTCACATAATTTAAAAACAAACAAACAAAAAACAAAATGACTTGATTTCTCAACAGAAACTTCACAAACCAGTAGAGAGTGGCAAGAAATATTCAAAGTGATGAAAAGCCAGAAGCTACAACCAGGATTACTCCACCCAGCAAAGCTATCATTGAGAACTGCAGAATATATAAAGAGCTTCCCTGACATGAAAAAGCTACAGGAGATCATCATCATATAACCAGTATTTCATGAAATGTTAAAGAGACTTCTTTAACAAGAACAAGAAAAAAAGATGAAAAACATGAACAAAATAGCAATAAATATGTATCTATCAATAATTGAATCTAAAAAACAAGATATAGGCAGAACAAAAACAGTCAGATACAGAGAACATTCTGATGTTTGCCAGATGAGAGGGGGTTTGGGGAGATGGGTGAAAAAGGTGAGGGGATTAAGAAGTACAAACTGGTTGTTACAGAACAGTCATGGGGATGTAAAGTACAGCATGGGAAATATAGTCAATAACATTATAATAACTATGTATGGTTTTAGATGTGTACAGGGTATAGCAGGATGATCACTTAGTAAGTTATGTAATGACTAATCATTTGGGTGTACACCTGAAACTAACATAATATCATCTGTCATCTTTAATTGAAAAATAAAATTTTTTTAAAGATTTTATTTTTTTATTTTTAGAGAGATGAGAAGGCAGGGAGAAAGAGAGGGAGAGAAACATCAATGCATGGTTGCCTCTTGAGTGCCCCTTACTGGGCACCTGGCCCACTACCCAGGCATTTGCCCTGACTGGGAATCAAACCGGTGACCCTTTCGTTCGCAGGCCAACACTCAATTGACTGAGCCACACCACCCAGGGCTGAAAAATAAAAATGATTTTAAAACACCTACTTGAAAAAATGTACCTCCAACTAAGATAATAATATATTGAGTTGGTTTTGTGTGTATACTTTACAATCTATTTTCCTTAATCACAGGATGTTTTCTTGATTTCTTAATCTCCTTCATCTTCACTTTCAAATATACATTTTACTTTTTGTCATGTATTTAAAAAGATTTCATATTGAATAACAGAAGTTTTGTAGCATTAAGAAATTATGCTGTAACTTTTCAAAGTGTTATGGAACTGTCATCCTGTATTGAATAGATTCCATTTGGCTCCTATTAGTGTTTTTAAAAAAAAGTATGCAAAAACTAAGGCTGTTTTCTGGCATGTTTCAATGTAACTATTCAGCAGGGGAGAAAAAGCTCAGAAGAGATCAAGAGGAAATTAGAAATTCATAGAATTCTAAGCGAGGGAGAGTCATGATTTGAAAGTCATGGTCAGAATATACACAGTGTTCCACTGTGCCAATTAAATCAATTTTTGTTACTTGCATTATTTAAATCTTGTCTCTCTCTTCTTCCCTTTTTTCTTTTTCTCTTCCTCCTCTTCCCCTTTCTTCCTTATTTTCTCTCTTTCTCTTGTCTTTTTTCTTTCTTGTTCTATCACTCATAAAAATAGGTTGTCAAAGTCTTCTAGTAAGGTTTACTTCAGTCAACACTTAAGATTTTAAAACCGTGTCATTAGCTGCCTACAAATTTTGGAGTCTGTATTTCCTGATGGACTAACACTTTCATCACAATGAAATGTCCCTCTTCCTGGTGAAATGCATTTTTCCTTATCCACTTTGCTTGACATTACTACAGCTATACCAACATTTTTGTTGTTGTAGTTTGTGAAATATATCATTTCTTATATTTTTCTGTGCCCTTAGTTTAATTATATGTCTTAAGAGTAGCATATATTTTAGTTGATTTTGTTCATTTTTATTTTATAACTAGAATATTTAGTCTATTTTATTTAGTAAGAAAAGTTGGCTAATATAAGCCCAAATATAGCAGTAATATTACTATTTGCCTTTTTGTCCCTCCTATGTTCTTTTCAATCTCTTTATATACTGTTTTTAAATAATTATGGTATAAGTCCATTTACCTCTCTAATATTTTATTATTTATAAATGAATTTAGCATTCTCTTTTTGGATGCTCTACAGCAGGGGTGTCAAACTCATTTTTATTGGGGGCCAGCCACATCAGCCTCGAGGTTGCCTTCAAAGGGCTGAATGTAATGTTAGGACTGTATAAATGTAACTACTCCTTAACTAGGAGCAAGGAGCTTGGCGCTGCTGCCTGGTAGAAACAAGGTGCTGGGCTGGATAAAACAAGGTGGAGGGCTGGTATTGGCCTGCTGGCTTTGGCCTGCAGGCCTTGTGTTTGCCATCTGTGCCTAGAGAATATCATAGCATATAAATCTATGGGTGACTTTATGTAGTACCATATTTTTAACAATATTTATTTTTCTAATTCATTAACAAAATTATCTTTCCATTTCTTCTTCAATTTATTTCATCAAAATCTTGTAGCTTCTATTGTACAAATTTTTCACTTTCATGGTTAAATTTATTTCTAAATACTTTATCTTTTGATGTCACTGTAAATGGGCTAGTTTTTATAATATTTTATTTTATTTATTAATTATATTTGATATGCAATATATTACTTTCAAATGTACAACCCAGTGATTAGACATTTATGTAACTTATGAAGTGATCACCCTGATAAACCTAGTATCCATCTGACACCATATATGGTTATTGCAAGATTATATACTATATTCCCTATGCTGTACTTTACATCACAACCTTTCATCTATTGATGGACACTTAGGTTGCTTCCGTATCTTGACTACTATAAATAGTGCTACAATGTACGTAGGGAATGCATACATCTTTTTGAATTAGTGTTTTGAATGTGTTTGGATAAATAGCCAGAAGTGGAATTGCTCAGTCATATGATAGTTCTATTTTTAATTTTTTGAAAAATTTCCGTACAGTTTTCCATAGTGGCTCCACCAATTTACAATTCTTTCAACAGGGCAAAATGGTGCCCATTTCTCTACATCCTCACCAACACTTTTTGTTAGTTTGTTTATCGATGATAATCATTCCAACAGGTATAGGTTGATATCCCATAGTGGTTTTGATTTGTATTTTCCTGATAATCAGTGATGCTGAGCATCTGTTCATGTTTAAGTTGGCCATCTGTATGTCCTTTTTGGAGAAATCTATTCATGTCTTCTTTCTATTTTTTAATTGGGTTGTTTGGATTTTCTTTATGTTTAACTGTGTGAGTTTTTTAAAATATATTTTTGGATATTAAACCATTATCAGATCATTCATTCATTAGTGTGCTTTTTGTTGTTGTTGATGGTTTCCTTTGCACAGTAAAAGCTTTTTCTTTTTT
The DNA here is from genome assembly GCA_028533065.1 of Trachops cirrhosus. Taxonomy (NCBI): domain Eukaryota; kingdom Metazoa; phylum Chordata; class Mammalia; order Chiroptera; family Phyllostomidae; genus Trachops; species Trachops cirrhosus. The sequence continues at coordinate 34,933,665 of CM052552.1, read as the reverse complement.
TTTTAAAGATTTTTGTTAAAGATTTCATTTATTTATTTTTAGAGAGAGGAGAAGGGAAGGAGAAAGAGAGGGAGAGAGACATGAAGGTGTGGTTGCCTCTCTAGTGCCCCTACTAAGGACCTGGCCCAAAACCCAGGCACATGCACTGACTGCAAACCGAATGGGCGACCCTTTGGTTCCCAGGCCAATGCTCAATGCACTGAGTAGGGCCCTGCCTGGTGTGGCTCACCAGGATCAGTGGATTGAGTGTTGGTCTGGGATCCAAAGGGTCACCAGTTTGATTCCTTGTCAGGGCACATGCCTGGGTTGTGGGCCAGCTCCCCAGTTGCAGACAAGTGACTGTCTTTCTCTTACACATTGAAATCTGTCTTTTTTTTCCCTTCTCTTCCCTTCCCTCTAAAAATAAATTTTAAAAAATCTTTTAAAAAAGTTGTGATCCTAATTCACAAATATAACTTCCACGTTATATATGAGTGCTACATGTTATTTATCTCATTACTCCTTTTCACAATAGACTTGCATTTATCATGTCTCATATTGTTGTCATTATTGTCAATGTTCTTCCATGTTTTTTATACTTTTGACTCAAATAAAGCATAGAGAAACTTCAAATTATCATCATTCATTATTTGACAATCTCATTGTATATTACAAGCATTAATTAGACATCACCTTTCTCTTAATTCACAAAAAGCCAGATTGAATTGAGTGGAAACTTATATTTCAGGATCATATGAAACAAAAATTTGACTAATTAGCATTGAATAATAGAAAATGCAATAAAGTGACTAGTTCAAGGACATTTAGTAAAATGAGTATAAATACCATGGTAAAAGGTTGATCTCATAGTCTCACTTTATATTTTACTAGATTAAAATCATACTTAATATGGTTTATATAGTTATCTAGATTGCAAATATCACAAAAATCTGAAGTACTTCTCTTATAATAAATAAAACTATACAACACAATGGTAATCTGAATTTTGTTTACCCATAAGAATGATTTAAGAGCTTCAGATTTTTTCCCAGTCAAAAAAAAGCTATGAAATTAAGTAGTACAATGACAGCAGATATCAATATTGATATGAGATCTTTGTTTATGTAATTGTTATCTTTTTCTATATTTCTGGAGACCTGAAATGCTGTCAATCTTCTTGAATTATACCATGAAAAATTAAGGTAGACATTAGGAAAAACTGTCTGCCAGGAAGCTTTCTAAATACTAGGGAATAAAACAAAAAGTTTGGTATTTAGTGAATTTGAGCATTAGAGATTATCAATCAATGCCTTAGAAATTTAGTGAAATAAATATATTTTGAAGCTGAGGTTGTGTCTCATTGAAAGAATTGAAAGAAGGTTATAAAATCACATCTGGAAGACTTAATAAGGGTGATATCTATCTCCCTGTACCAGTTAGAAAGCAACCGATGTGAATGCAGAAGGAATAGCATGTTTACTCTGGATGCTGTTGATATTCTGGCAATAATTCTTGGCAGTATGTATTCATCAGAATGCAATGGATTAAGGGTTCTAGTTTGGCAACTGTTTTAAGAATTTTGTTTTTGATACATGCCATCTAGATAAAATTAGAATTCAAATAAAATTTGGTGTACTCTGTATGCAGTTACCAGCAAACATCGCCTCAAAATTCTGTATTGATTACCCCAGTAAACTTGTGATTGAATTATCTAATTTCAACATTTTCTATCAATAATAGCAAATGATTTACTGTTGCACATTAAATTCTTCTGTATAGAAAAATAGCTTATTTTAATTAACTGTTTAATTTCACTAAATTATATGCTAGAAATAATATTGTATACCTTTACATGGTAATACAAGTTAGAAAAATAGCTTATGCATTCTTTTGCAATGTATCTGAGGATTTAAAATATTAGCTGCTACACATAACTTACATTTCCTGAAAACCCTTTATTTTCCCAATAGAAAGATTTTTGTACCTGGGGAAACATTTAAAACTTGGCACGTGCCGTATAAAAGCTCTTAAATTTCAAGCAAAAAAGATACTTTTCATGTTATCTCCCGTTATAACCAAAACTCTATGTTGTCAACAGATCCAAAGATTTATCCCTATGATTATTTGATGTGGACCAGAACCTCATTGTCCTGAGGGCTTAATGCTGAAGGGAATGGTCGTGCAAGGGAGAAGGAGGCAAGGTAAGTCAGGGTGCTGGGTGAAGCCAGTTTGAATCAGCCATCTGTCTCAGTTTCCCTGTAACAGGGTGCAGGGTATATCCCTCACAATCCTTGATTGGGGGTAGGAGAGAGTGGATGGTAGAGTTTAAGGTACATTTCATAACAAAGATAAGTTAATAACTGAGTCTTCCTGAGGGGAAGAGGACTGCCACCCAGGGAAAATTGTACACATGAGTTTTAAAATGTTCAGTGGCATAGCAGAGATATAGTGCCAGCGTGAGAGGCAGGGGTATATTCCCACCCCAGATGTCTTTGCATGGTTAGGAACTCTTGCCCTGACTAAAAAGGGTGGCCAAAAGAAGGTAAAAGATACAGGGGAACTGGCAAACATAGAAGATGCTAACACACCATAGGAAGGGCAGGATATAAGGTCACGCACAAAGTTCCAGGCCAAGCATTTTAAATGAGGATGGGCAGAAAGAGAAAGGGGAGAAGCCATGCCATCCGGAATGAGACCGGAGGTACTTCTCCTTCTCTGAAGGACCTACGGAGAAGCCACTCTCTTGGGACATGTGCCTCTCTGGACTCCACAGTGACTCAGTGTAACATGGCACATGTTCCCCTGAGCCACTACATGGAGGCTGAGAACAGTGCACCCTAGACCCTGAAGGGAAGAGCTGCTGCGAGAGGATTGGGACTCAGATCACAGGAGCATATTCTAGAGGGATGGAAACCTGTTTGTGCAGCTAGCTTAAGAGCAGATAAGGATATGGGGAACTTCTGCACAGTTTTGACGGGGGAACCCAAGAGTGGGAAAATATTGGTTTAGGGTGATAGTTAATGGGCCTAGCAGTTAATGCATGTGAAGAGATATTGTTTCAGGAACTGCAGGTGCAGCCACTCTGACTCCAGGTGACCATGGGCATTTCTACCTTTCTGCTTCTGGAGGCTTGCAAGCAATCAAGATGGTATCTGAGACACTTTACTCCAGAGTAAGATGACCACAACTGCAGACAGAGATAAAGCCCATCACCAAGGGCACAGATAAAGACCGTGGCCTAAGGTGAGGATGCTGCAGTTTTTTTAAGCCAATTAATTTTTTCAGAATTGCAAACCCCTTACCTACACTTTGTTCTCTTATTAAAAAGGGGCATTTTAAAATGGAATTTAAGACTGTTGGTTGGGGTACAAATCCACCATCTTCTTAGATCACTGGCCATCTGAATAAAGCACCCCAAAGACTCAATCCCTGTCTCTGCTTATTGGGTCTTGTAGGTGACAAGCAGCACGAGTGTTGGCTTTTCTGGTTTCAGTTTTGGCCTGTAGCAAGGGAGGCTCTGGGTCTTGTGGAAAAGGAGGGCTCTGAGCAAGAGTGCTCTTGCTCACTCCCAAGGTTAGAACCCTGTTAACCAAAACCTGTTTTCTTTAACACTAATTGTTGGTTCATATGTAAAGGCACCAAGTGGCTGAGCCCTGGTTTGCTCTGGAACGTCCCCATTCCACTTACCAAGGGATTTTCCTAACTTCTTACTATCCTGCCTCATTTTTGTTAACTTATTTATTCTTTCTTTGCCTTGTTACCCTCTTGCAGTCAGTCACAGAGTGATGCCTCTACACACAGATATGCATATTATCCTCCCTGACCCATGGCTCAAGTGTCAGACAAGCCATCAACCAGTCTTCTCTGCCAGAACCACAGTAATGTCCACCCTAGCCACAGGTCCACACGCTACTCACCTCCTTTTATATCACCACTGTGTGAGCTAAAAACTGTTAATAGTTCCCACCTTAGCTGGTGTGGCTCAGTGGATTGAGTGCTGTCCTGCGAACCAAAGGGTCGCCGGTTTGATTCCCAGTCAGGGCACACGCCTGGGTTGTGGGTGAGGTCCCCAGTAGTGGGTGCATGAAAGGCAACCACACATTGATGTTTCTCTCCCTCTCTTCCTCCCTCCCTTCCTCTCTCTAAAAATAAATAAACAATATCTTTTAAAAAACTGTCAATACCTTCCCCCTACCTTCTAAATTCTTCTTCTAGCTGAGACAGATTTTCAGGAGAAAATCAAAGTTTAATACATGCATGTGGGGAATTCACAGAGGTGTGAAAATTCCACAGACATTGGATATATGAATGAGACGACATTGGGTATATAAGACATTTTTGGACAAAGGAGAAAGGTGGAGACAGGGTATTCGATTTTGGAAGGGAGAATGAGCAATTTACAGGGAGTTGAGGAAGAGCAGAGCACGCTGGCGGGAAAATCCTTGCTGGGAGCCTCAGAAACAATGGGACCCAGCAGGTATCTGGCTAAGAGGCTCCAGACCCTTAATTCTATTAGGCTAAGGCAGCATCTGAAGCAGTTTCTCTATCTGAAGCAGTTTCTCCGTCTGAATCTCTTCAGCAGGGAGAGGGGGAGGGTCAAAGTTTCTTTCAGAGTGTTTTGTTTCCTACTGAATGACTTAATATCAATATCCCGGAAAGCAGCTTCAGGGTAGCAGAATTGTGGTCCCTTCATCCTATTATTTCCACCTTCCCCAGATAATAATTGTTTTTGACTTTTGAACATGCCCCCAATAGAGTAGGTAGATTATCCAAATAATTTGAACTTTTAGATATATCACATTAAGATATAGTAGTTTGATTTCTTGAGTGCTTGCTATTTGCCAGGCCCAATGTTAATATAATACCTCATTTACCCTTCATGACACTTTAAAAAATATATGTATTATTATTTTTCTTAATTTATAGGTGAGACAGCTTTGATTCAATAATTTTTCCAATAATTTGTAATCATAAAATGGGAGGGCAAGTACATCAAACAATGAACAGACCCACAAAATGTTTAACCATTATAAGGATGAATAACTAAGTTTTTAGTCTGTCTGGCATTGCTTACCTTCTCATAATAATTGATTTGAAATTTCCAGATCTAACTGCTTTTTTCTTTACCTCACTTATATCATCCTCATGAAATATTGCTCATTATGGAACACAATTAAGCATTCCTTTCTGTGTAATTTTGTGATTATGTTAAACACAGTGGTTGTATTTTCAAAGATAATTACAACCATCTAGTAAAAAAAGAATTATGCATTGGAGATGAAACTAGCAGTCAAACATCAAAGAAATGCAATTTTTTTCTACAGGAAATAGTAGTTTGAGTTTGATATTGTTTAAAAGTCTATGCATGATGCTGGTATCATTACATTTTTCTAACTGTGTTTAAATTTGGCAAGTAGCCAACTTTCATAGCATCCAGAAATATTTTCTTATGATCTAATCTATATGTGGCCTAAATGCTTTAGATTTTACTTACAGCAATAAATGTTTATAAATTCAATAGCAGCAAAACTTCAGCACAGCACCTTTGAGTCTCTTGAGACATGGAGGCATTAACGTTTAATGTCTCAACAAGTAAATTCACCTGTATAGGAAGTTCAAATTATATTACAGAAAAAGGTAAAGCCTACTAAAGTGAGATGGCTTCTGGAAGCCATATTAATGGAAATCTAAAACTTTAATGCACAGACTGCATTTTGATTACTAAACCTTATTAATGTGGCAAGCTGAAATGATCTATTACTCTTCAAGTTCCCAAGAAATACCACACATGCATTATTGAATTTTGATTCAAAATTTGTCAGGCATGCTTACTGCAAGTCCAAAAACTTATTTGGAAACACAAAAAAACAATACAAGTACTTAGTTAAAAAAATAAGAGGATAGGTCTTCTGAGAATAAGATATGTTAAACCCCTTCAAACACAGCGTGTACTGTGTAAAGCTTTACAGATTATGAAGTGGGACAAAAACCTATTTCACTTTTACTTTACAAAGAATTGACTAGGACAGATTTGTTTTCCTTATGGATAATACAGATGCTAAAAATGTTACATTTACTTTCATAATGAGCTATTTAATAGAATACAAACAAGATCTTTCTTTTTTTCCTCTGAAATAAGTTCTCTTTAATGACTAAAAGTTTTCTAGCTAGCAATTTGTGTAGCCCTGTACCCTTCAAGGTTAATAGGGTACTAAGCTGATTCATCTTTTCTTAAAGTAATTGAATACTATCATTATGGGTCATTTATTTTTATTTTATTTTATTTTTTAAATATATTTTATTGATTATGCTATTACAGTTGTCCTATTATCCACCTTCATTCACCTCCACCCTGAACACCCTCTCCCACCCACATTCCCCACCTTTAGTTCATGTCCATGTGTCATCAGTTCTTTAGTTTCTACATTTCCCCTACTATTCTTGCCCCCGCCCGTCTATTTTCTACCTACCATCTATGCTACTTATTCTCCGTACCTTTTCCCCCTCTGTCCTCCTCCCACTTCCCTGTTGCTAACCCTCCATGTGTTCTCCATTTCCGTGGTTCCATTCCTGTTTTAGTCGTTTGCTTAGTTTCTTCTTGTTTTTGTTTCAGGTGTGGTTGTTCATAATTGTGAGTTTGCTGTCATTTTACTACACATGTTTTTTATCTCCTTTTTCTTAGATAAGTCCCTTTAACATTTCATAAAATAAGAGCTTGGTGATGATGAACTCCTTTAACTTGACTTCTGGCCAAGATGGAGGCATAGGTAGATGCACTGTGCCTCCTCGAACAACCAAGATAGGGACAACAACAATATAGAAACAAAATAACAACCAGAACTGACAAAAAATTGAAGTGTATGGAAGTCCGACAACCAAGGAGTTAAAATTGGATGCGTTCATCCAGACCGGTAGGAGGGGTGGAGTCGGGCTGGGTGAAGGATGCTGAGCAGAGAGCTGAGCTACCAGGGCACCTCGCAAGACCGCAGCAGGCAGACCCAGGGAGCACAAGCAGCGGTGGATGGTGGGCCCCGTCCAGGGGGTGGCGACCAGCAGACCCAGCGAGGCAGCCATTGTGAAGGCACTTCAAGCAACTCAGAGTCCCAGTGCCAGGAAATAGAGCTTTAGGTCACTGACTGAAAAGGAAGGCCCCATGGAGTGCACAGGCCCACCCACACTGGAATTGGTGACAGAGGAGTCATTATGGGTCATTTAATTTAAGCAACAGCACATAGAAATGGCAGAAAAAAAATGCAATGCCTCAATGTGTAACCAAAGAAATGATAATATTTTTTCTAATACAGCTTGAGGATAAAGGAAGTTCACCTGATTCAAAGGTGAATTGGTGTTTGAATAAACTAAGTAAATTAAAAATAATTTATTTGAAATCTTTTTTTGTCTTGATTTTTTCAACACAGTTGTTCATATCTTTATCATAAACTCCTAGTTTAAGAATATAGTTTAGCAGTAATTAGCTACAAAACATATATTTTTGAACATGTGGGCAGAATATACATTAACACTATCCACCTGAGAGTGTTTTTTGCTGTTTAGTTTAAAATATACTATTGATAGTACAACTAACAAATCAAATTAAATAATGTTTAATTTCAATGAAACAATATAATTACTTCCTATGGGTCAAGTTAAATTAAATTTAAAAAGCTGCACCTTCTATAGTAAAACTGTTTAAAACTAATAAAAATTTTTAAGCTTACAGAGCTTTGAAATTTAAAAAATAATTTTTCCTCACAAATCTATTCTGAACATCTTTGCAACTATTCACACTTATGTGGAGCTCTTTTTAAAGCGCTTTCATAATTATTATTTTATTTTCATCATTCTGAAGCAGAGAGAACTTTACAGTTTTAAAAGGAATTTGACATAGGTTATCTCACTTGATCCTCATAAGAATCCTTATCATTTGTTGGGGATGATTCTATTATTCTTAATTTATAGATTAAAAAAAAAAGCTAAGTGAGTTTAAGTTGCATAAGGCCACAGCTTTTAAATGGCAGACATGGGACAAGCTTAGGTTTTTCTGACACTGAGCTTGGTAAAGTTCTCTATGTCTCTGTTTTCTCATCTGTGAAATGAAGTTTTAGGCAAGATGATCCTTGTGGTACCTCATGATTCTCAAATTCCATGAATTTTTGACTCCATGGCCAGTCTTTTTTGTACTATGACACATTTTCCAATTTATTTTCAAGATTATTGTAGATTCACATGCAGTAGCAAGGAACAACAGAGAGATAAATCCCTTTTATACTAACAGTCTCCCCCAAAATAGCATTTTGCAAAGAAGTAGCACAATATCACTGCCAGGATACTGATATAAAATCTAGCAATATTATTTAGATTTCTCTAGTTTTCTTGTTATGTTGTAAATAGTTCTATTGTTTTATCTCATGTACAGGTTTGTATAGGCACCAACAGAATGAAATATGTCTATAGTGACCTTTTCAAAAAAAGTCTTTGTCAGGTTTTTGATTCAGACTATAAGTGGCCTCATAGAATAAATTGGGAAGTTATCAATTTTTTTAAAAAGATTTTGAAAACTTGTCAATTCTTTAAATGTTTGGTAGAATTCTACACTGGAACAATCAGCTTAGAACTTACTTTCTCAGGAGACTTTTAATTAATAATTCAATGTATTTTATGATTATCAGCTTACTCTGATAGCTTATTCCATATTGGTTGATTTTGGGTAGTTTGTGGTTTTGGAGGAATTGGTGTATTTGTAAGTCACCAAATATATCTAAATAAAGTTGTTTTTACTATTCTTTTTATCATTTTAATGGCTGCAGAGTCTGTAGTGATTGCTTCTATTTCATTCCTTATATCCTCTTTTTTAATTTTTTTCAGTTTCACTAGAAGTTTATCAGTTATTGATTTTTCAAAGATTCAACGATTTAATCATTTTTTCCATTTTCAGTGTCATTGATTTCTTTTCCTAGTTATTTACTTTATTCTTGCTTTTTAAAAATGATTTTGAAAAGATTTTATTTATTCATTTTTAGAGGGGAAGGGAGGGAGAAAAAGATCAATGTGTGGTTGTCTCTTGTGTGCCCCCTACTGGGGGCCTGGCCCACAACCCAGTCATGTGCCCTGACTGGGAATTGAACCGGGTATCCTTTGGTTTGCAAGCCAGTGCTCAATCTACTGAGCAACATCAGCCAGGGCTGCCAATACATTTTTATTTTTTTGGAGTCTTTGTATTGCCATTTGGTCTACTTTGCCTATTTTCTCAGGACTTCTACTCTTTCTAGCTGTTGCTGCTTGCATAAGAACAGGTTTCCCAAGGCTGGGTCTATGGGGGTCTTTCTGGTGGAGAGGAGTCCCCTGATGCCCCTTATTGCCTTTGTGCCTGGTAAAGGAGTGTCTTAGCCATCCCAAACCCCACCTCATATACGACTGCGTGTATGCGTCTGTTTCTCTCTGTGTGTGTCTGTTGGTGTGTGTTTACTAGGAGGAGAAGAGTCCTGCCCACAGAAACAAGATGTCCCCTAGTGGGCCACATGTTATGGCTGTGCTCTTTTCCTGGACCTGTGCCCCTGTGTCTCTGAGTTTGGGCATACAGGGGTAAAGGAGCTCCCAGGGCTGGGTTGTTTGCTGTGACTGTGTCCTTTTTTTAGACAGTGCCTCGGTTGTTGTCAACTTACAAGCTCCTCAGCCCTGGCATGTGCTGTGATTTAAACTCCTGGCCCCTCTCTCTCAGTGCTCACTTCTGTTCAAGCAGGGTAAGAGAGTCTCAGGAGCATGGCGACAAAACAGGTTATCTAACTGGCCTGCTTGCTATGACGATGTTCCTTTTTCTTATTTTGCCTACCTGCCCTAGTTGGTGTCTGTGAGCAGGGGACAAGAGTCTCAGGCTGTGAGTGCAACAAAGCTTCCCAGACTGGATGCTTTGTTCTAGGCGTGTCATTTTTGGTGCTTTACCTAGACTGCCTGCTGCAGTGGCTCTAAACAGAAGAGGGGAGTGCTTCTCCTGGACTCTTATTTTTAGTTTGGTTCCCAATCCACCAAACAATCTTGTTTACCAGTGTAGCCAGCTTGGATTTGTTTTGTCAGTGGGACTTCGTCAAAGGAAATGGTGGGAAAATGAGTCAATCTGGGCTGCCTTCGGTTTATGTCATATGTTTGAGGTTGGAAACCACCAGTTCTGGGTAGCCTTTCTGTTGTGGGCAAGGGCACTGCCAGCTGGGCTATCTCCAGTCTGGGGATCTTCAACCAGTTTCTCTTCTTACCACCTTTCATAATCATCTCTGCTTGCCTCTTGCACCATTGCCAGCATGTGTATTTACTAATGATTAGTGGGAAGAAACAGCATAAAACACTTTTGTGTCATTGGATTGTGATGGGAATTCTTACACCATGTATTTTTAAGATGAAATAAATAAAACACAGTGGAGCTAAGCAACTTGTTCTAAATCTAGCAGAAAGTTAGTTAATAGTATAGTTGAGACTAGATTTTAGTTCACTTGACATTCATTATTTTGTCCAGCATGGAACCTAAATCAGCTATTTTATGCATTTATAGCTGAAATAAACTTAGACAACAAATTATGATATAACTTTATATAAATTATATTTCTGTCTTTTCTCTCAATCTGAGGCAATAAAGTAACATTAAGGTAATGATTATTATATAGATAATAAACAAAATTATTCAATCATATAGGCACTGTTATGCATATGCAAAACAGAATATGATCTATTATTAAAGTTGGGGCTAAAAGTAATGCTATTCCTTCTACCTGCTAAGTTCTTCTAGCTGGACTAATATACAAATTAACAGGAGAAAATCAAATTTTAATATATCACATGGGCATGAAAATTCCAAGGACAGTGAGGCAACATTGGCTATATGTGGCATTTTGGCTAAACTAGTAAAAGGGTGAGGGGTGGAGGTAAGAATGAGCCCATTTACAGGTAGTTGAGGAAGACCAAAACAAACATGGCAGGCAAATTATTCTTATAAAACTCAGAAACAATTGGACAGAGAGGGTATCTAGCTAACAGACTTCTGCCTGAGCCCTCCTATTTACTATCCTGAAGTCCTCTTATTTTCCTTACTTAATTCAAATCAGGCTAAGGCTAACATCCTAACATTTCCTTTCTAAAGCAGGTTTTTCTGTCTGAATTGCTTGGGCAAGAAGTGAGAGAAGGTCAAAGGTTCTGAGTTTTTTGTTTCTTAATAATCAACTTAAAATCAATATCCCAAAAGGCACAGTTTTTTGGGGTGGCCAAACTTTGGTTCTTTTCATTAAATACCTTAGCATTTTTATCTTTTTTTTTAAATGGAAGAACCTTTAAAGAACTGCCATTTATTAAAAATAGTCACAGGGATGTAAAATACAGAATAAGGAACAGTCAATAATTTGTACAAACTATATATAAAATTACAGGGTACTACAGCTACCTTATAGACTTATATACTTGGTAAGGTATATAACTGCCTTATCACTATGTTGTATATCTGAAACTCATATAATATTATTTGTCAACTGTGATTAAAAATAATACAGTTATAAAACATCACCCAATCTAACACTCATATTTTAGTTTAGGATACTGAAGATGCAATAGATAATGTGTCTTTGCTTATTAAGAACAAAACTTAAACTGAATTAAAATGTAGGTGTTTTATTATTGGAATAAGCTCTATCACATAACAATGTCATTCCATTACTATGGCTTGAAAACCTGAGAGAATTTGAAAGATGTTATTTCATTAGTGATTTCATAAATTTTCCTTTGGTCAACTGGAGTACTTAAAATTTGATTTTAATTTATTGATTTTAGAAAAATAGAGAGAGATATTAATTTGTTGTTTCACTTTTTTATGCATTCATTGGTTGATTCTTATATGCGCCCTGATTGCAGCTCAAACCCGCAAACTTGGCGTATCAGGACAACACTCTAACCAACTGAGCTACCCAGCCAAGGCTCAACACAATATCTTTGAAATGATTAATTTTACTTGTGTATTAGTAACAAAGCAATATCATAATAAATAGTATGCTTTAAAATGCACAGCTGCATATATATCTATATCTATGGTAGATAGTAGATAGTGTATTTGTACTGTTAAGCTTCTTTATGTGCAGAAGGTAATTCTGGTTTTGTCTTTTTAAAAAATTAATTAACTGACCATATGCTTTGTAAATTCCCCTCAATCACAGAAGTCAATTTAAATCAAGGAATATGCTATTAAACTTGCATAATATCATTTGGGACAGCCAGCAGCTTAAAGTCTCAAATCCAGTCTTTAATATTAATGTTCATTTTTAGTCATTGAACTAGACAGAAATTAAAAAGTTCTCAAACCCTCATTTGTCTTATTGAACTTGCCTTTTCAGTTGATTTTCAGACTGCAGTTCCTAGTTTGTTAAAAACAATGCACCATGTATCATACTTTTATACAAATGATGACATTAATCTAACAGCCTTATAGATCTTTGCTCCTTTCAAACTGCTTTAAAAATAATTCCTGCCACTATGCACCCTGATACATGCAGATTTGTCTAGGATCTGGAGCAGATGAATTAAACATAAATGCAAAAAATGTGAAAATTATTGTTGTGTCTTGAGTTATTATCACATTGTCTCATATCTCCCACCATAAGACAAAGTACTGCACAAAATAATTGTTGAAACAAGAACTTTCATTATCAAGTTTTTGGTCACAATGCTATTTTTCCAGTTGTATAGATAGAGGTTTACAAATGATATCTTTATCCACTGTGTTTACTCCGAGGCTTTGAGCTAGCAGTTCATGCATATTAATATTGATTTATATAATCCACATACCATTGAAAGAAATGGGAAAGTTCAATAAGGTAGACATTGAAATTAAAGTTTATGCAGCTATATCAGAGCTCAGTTGAATTTATCAGCATTTTTAAGATTATTGTACATAGCTTTACCTTCTTAAATTGCAGACATTATGGTTTAGAAATTATCATCAACCAGAATCATTTCTACTGCTTCCTTGCAAAAAATTCTTGCCAGTCTGAAACATTGTGACTCCAGTCTGCAGATTTCAAAGCAATTGCATTATTTACTCTGTCTATTATCATGTGTAAAACTGTACAATTCTTTGTAGAAATTTTATAATTTTCAATTTTATAGGCAGAGCCTTGGAGTGGCTACATAAACTACTCCAAATTCGGTACATTGTTTTTTCACCCTGCAGCCTTGTTGAACACATTTATTAGTTTTGATATTTTGTTTTAGTGGAACATTTAGAATTGTCTGTATGCATGAACATGCCGTCTGCAAATACACATTTACATTTTCCTTTCCAATATTTTAATGGTGGATTTTCTTCCTCTTTTTTATTTTTAAACAGTTGCCCTACTGAGAATCTTAAATACAATGTTGAGTAGAAGTGGTAGGAGCAGAATACATTTGTGTTTATACTAATCTTTGGAGAAATGTATTTGGTCTTGCACCATTAAGTATGATGTTAGCTGTAGGATTTTTATATAGATGTGCCTTTTATTAGGTTGAGAAATGTTCCTTCACTTCCTACTTTTTTCAGTGTATTTTTTTTAATTTTGAAGGCCTGTTGGGTTTTGCCAAATAACTTTGTCTCTATTGAGAAGGTTTTATCTTTTATTATATTGATACAGTATATTAAAATAAATTTTTAGATGTCCAACCAAACCATGAAATCTAGAGACAAATGCCACTTGATTATAATATGTAGTTCTCTTAATATATGATGGATTTACTTTGGTAGTCTTTTGTCCAGGGTTTTTGCATCTATATTTATAAGGTACTTTCACTGTACATTTATTTTCTTGTGATATACCTTGGTTTGGGTATAAGAGTAATAATACTGGCCTTATAAAATGAATTGAGCTCAGTAGATAGAGCAGTGGCTTGTGAACCAAAAAGTCAATGGTTCAATTCCCAGTTAGGGCACATGCCTGGGTTGTGGACCCGATCCCCAATTGGCGGGTGCAAGAGGAAACTGATCCACATTTCTTTATCACATCAGTGTCTCTCTTCCTTTCCCCCCTTTCCCCTCTCTCTAAAAGTAAATAAATAGCCCTAGCTTGTGTGGCTCAGTGAATTGAATGCCAGCCTGCAAATTAAGGGGTCACCAGTTTGATTCCCAGTCAGGGCATATGCCTGGGTTATGAGACAGGTTCCCAGTAGGGGTTGCTCAAGAGTTAACCAGACTTTGATGTTTCTCTCCCTCTCTCCTTCCTGTCCCCTCTCTCCAAAAGATAAATAAATAAAATCTTTAAAATAAATAAAAAATAATAAGATAAATTGAGATGTGCCTCTTCTTCTTCTGTTTTTTTTGAAGTGTTTGTCAAAATTAATATTGCTTCTTCTATAAAAACTTGGTAGAATTAACTAGTCAAGGCACTTAGGCCCGGCCTTTTCTTTGTGAAAAAATGTTTTATTACTAACTAATTTGACAAATATATTTACTTGTTATGTCTAGTTAGATCCTCTGTATCTTCTTGAGTCAGTTTTTATAGTTTATGTCTTCTAGGAATCTGTTTATTTCATCTAGGATTTCTTATTTTGTTGGAAGACAATTTTTCACAATATTCTCCTACAATAAGTTTTATCTTTCTATGGGTGGTAGCAATGTTATTTTTTTAATTCCTAATTTTAGTAATTTGAGTTGTATTTTTATTTTCTTGGTCTGCCTAAATATCTGTCAATTTTGTTGATCTTTTCTTAGAACAAACTATTGGTTTTATTGATTCTTTCTATAGTTTTTCTATTCTGTATTTTATTAATTTCAGCTCTGTTATTTATTCCCTTCATTTTGGTAATTCTCACACAATTTCAAGCCTTTTAATTATGACTTGTTATGGTAAACTGTCATCAATGATCTTTGATGTTACTATTGTAATTTTGGGGGGTGCTGTGGCATCCCATATAAGATACTAAACTTAATGTGTGTTCTAACTTAAGTATTACAAGTAACTGCAGATGCTGTGGAAATAGCCAGAGAACGAGGATTAGAAGTGGAGCCCGAAGAGGTGATGGAACTGCTGCAGTCTCACGGTAAAGCTGTAATGGAAGAGGAGTTGCTTCTTATGGATGAAAAAGAAAGGGGTTTCTTGACACAGAAT
>CM052552.1:34896731-34918079 GCA_028533065.1 Trachops cirrhosus | reverse complement strand
ATATAAGATACTAAACTTAATGTGTGTTCTAACTTAAGTATTACAAGTAACTGCAGATGCTGTGGAAATAGCCAGAGAACGAGGATTAGAAGTGGAGCCCGAAGAGGTGATGGAACTGCTGCAGTCTCACGGTAAAGCTGTAATGGAAGAGGAGTTGCTTCTTATGGATGAAAAAGAAAGGGGTTTCTTGACACAGAATACACTCCTGGTGACAATGCTGTGAAGATAGTTGAAATGACAATCAACGATTAGAATATCATATAAACTTAGTGGATGAAACAGCAGCAGAATTTGAGGACTGGCTCCAAATTTAAAAGATGATCTGTTTGTAACACTATCAAACAGCATCATAAGCTATAGAGAAATTACTTGAGAAAGAAAGAGTCAATAGACATGGCAAACTTAATGGTTTTATTTTTAAATATTCGTACAGCCACCCCAACCCTCAGCAACCACCACCATTGCACTGAAGGCTCAGATAATGGTTAGTAGTTTTTAGAAACAAAATATTTTTAACTAAGGTATGTGCATTTCTAAAACATAATGCTATTGCACACTTAATATATTACAATATAGTAAAAACAGAACTTTTATATACTCTGGGAAAAAGTTGTGTATGGCTGACTCTATTGAATTATTTACTTTATGGTGGAAAACTGAAATCAAACCTGCAATATCTCAAAGTTATGCCTGTATAAACCTTCTTCAATTGACTTTGCTATTTTATTTTTTGTCATTGTTGTTATTCTTTTGGATTTAGGTTACTATCTGGTGTTTTGTTTTGTTTTATATACCAGTGGTGCTTGGGACTGCTCACCTCCATTGTGGTATTATTGTCAATGTATTATATTTTTGTTATAAGCTCAAAGATATTTTTGGAAACCACCCTGCCCGGGTTTAGAAGCTGTAATCCCCCCATGGCTAAGGCTGAGTGAGTGACCTTCCATAGGCCACTAAGGAGACAAAGCTTATCTCCTTGGCAGGGGCATTGCATCTGCCTCTTTTACTTCACCCTGCCTGGCCCCCAGTGAATGATCAGTTAGTCAATGACAGGTAAGATTCCCCAGGGGGAGAATGACCTAAGATAGGCATGATCACAGGGCCTCCAGGGAAGGACTTGGGGGTCTATAGCAAAAGGGAGTGATGGACCCTTGCCCCTTGACTATGACAAAGCCTGAGTCTTCATCCTGTCTGTGAGAAATCTCCTAATCTCTTGGCTGCCTTACTTCCCCTGCCCAATTTAAGCCTGAAACAATGACAGAGGGCAGTGCAGCCCTGTGCTGGAAAGGGTGGGCTCCCCAGGTGATCAGGCCTGAGAAAGAATATGTAAAATCCTTCGAAACCTGCTTTTCTAAGAATGCTCTTAATTAAATGATAAGGGTCCAAGCAGGAAATGTGTTTGTTTCCCAAAGTTTTGTAGCCCCTTACCTAACAGATCCTGACTCAGAATAAGCTCTTGTAGCTCTTTGAATGTTATCTATTGTTTGATCCTTACTGCCTGACAATGATTAATGAGCTTTACCTGTATTCCTGTGCAAAATGAACCCAATAAAAGCTCATTGAGGAAAAGGCTCTTGGCCCTTCTCCTTTGAGAGACTGGCCACCTTTCCCCCCCAAGCAGGTCATGTATTGATAGACTTATTCTCATCTGTGGCAGCCGGGGGTGGGGGGGGAGGCTGCAGGCAGAGCACCCCCACAAAATATAATTATATACATATTGTTTTGTATAAGTCCTTTTAAAATCACTGAAGTTAAGAAAGAAGAAATATGTATTTATAATGCCATTTTATAATATTATTAATTTTCCTAGTGCTGTTTCTATTTTTGTATAGATTAGAATTGTTATCAGGATTATAAGTTTTCAGTCTAGAGACTTCCTCCAGTATTTCTTATTTAGAGATTTTGTTTATTTATTTTTAGAGAGAGGGGAAGGGAGGGAGAAAGAGAGGGAGAGAAACATCAATGTGTGGTTTCCTCTTGTGTGCCCCCTACTGGGGACCTGGCCCGCAACCCAGGCATATGCCCTGAAAGGGAATCAAACCAGCAACCCTCTGGTTGGCAGGGCGGCACTCAATCCACTGAGCCACACCAGCCAGGACTCATTGTTATATCCTTTAACTTTTCTTCTTTTAACCCTTGCCATACTTCATTTTAGACCTCAATATATACAGCTTTTCTTCAGTTTTAGCCTCATCCAAATTGCAACCTCTCTCTAAAATTCCCTTATATGAAACTAGTAGTTCAGATATCCAATCCCGTACTTTCTATTTCTGCCTATTTTATTGCCCTCAATTTTTCCTGAGATGGGAGTCCCATTTTTCCTTTCTAGTTTTCAGGATATGATAGGTCCAGCTAAGCTTCAATGTATTTTTTCCTCCCACTGTTGTCCCTAACCCCCTAGAGACTTGGATCAGCAGGTCAAGGCCTAGTTTTCTTATTATCCCTGTTGTCTCTAGTCACCGTTCTCCAAACTTGAGCGCAGTTTTGTTTCCAGAGGCAATTGCCCTAACCAATGTTCATATCTGTCTCTTTTTTCTTGCATACTATATCCATTTTATATTAATGTAAGCAAAAAAGATCCCATGTAAATATTATAAGTAATACAAGTGTTATTTAAAAGTGCTATTTAAATGGCAAATATCTTCACTGAAATTTGATAAATACTGGTCCTGATGTGTCCAACAGAGTTTTAGGCAGGTGGTGGAAACTCAGTGAGGTTGGGTAGTTTTTCTTCCAGATGTTATGTTTCATACTTAAACATATTAATGTTGCATGGGTATAATTAGGCAATCAGATCTTTAATTTATTATACCTGCCCTCTCCTCAATAAAACTGAAAGATTTTCAGTATGCTCCTTGTATCCACTTTTCAGGAAAAAAATGCTACATAAATAAGAAAGAAATACGAGTGAGATGAAAGTGGATGAGTACTATTACTTGTGACTTTTGAATAGCTAAATAAATCTTTACTGAAATTTTCAAAGCCAATATGGGTAAGAAATGTAAAGAATGAAGACTTGTGGGAGAGGGATTATGTGAGGAAGAACTTTTTGTTGTTTCATCTCTTGAGTGGAGAAAAGTTAATGTGATCCATATATATTTCTGGATACTTAATTTGTTGTACTGTACTACACTTGGAAAAGCTGTGCTGTTCTTTATATGTATCCAAATATGTAAGCTATGATTTTCTAAATGTATTCTAAGTGTATAGAAAGTACTCTCAAACATACAAATAAGAACACAATGCTCAGTCTGTGACAATCTTTAACGACATCTTGAACAGCCTGTTACAGTCTTTAAAAAGGATGTACCTTGTAGCTATGACTTTCAACGTTAGTGATTATCCAGTTCTCTCTTCTGCTTCATGCTCCACAGATTTCCCAGATGGTTTACTCTTATTAAAACACCTGTCTATGCCTCTGAATCACATTCAAGTTAATGATTTTGACATTAGGTCATATTATCTCTTTCCATCTTTGTTCATTGCTCTTGCTTCTTTTCTTTTTTTCAGACCGTCTTAGGTCAGGTTCATCAGGGGATAGACTCTGAGTTAGAGATTTATGTTCAGGGGGTGGTTTCTTGTTTCCAGGGTGTGGCTGTGGCACAACTGACAACAAAACCTGAGAGAAAGTGAGGGAAACAAGATTCCTTAGAGGCACAGTTTTAATGAGAAGCAGTTAAGAGAAAGATTTTAGACATTTTCAGGGTAGCTCTGGAGCTGATGTAGCACTTCAGAGATGTTCTTAAATGACAAGGGGCCAAGGTTTTGTTACTTCACATTGGCCAGTAATTGGATGTTGGCTGGCACTGGGGAAGGGGTATAACCTTGGGAGGTGCAGCTACCTTGGTTGAGGGCAATTATTTGGGATGGCCACTGGGCAGCAATTTCTTAGGGTTTGAAACATGAGTGAGTGTTTCAGTCCTCAAGAGGTATACCTCAGTGACATACAGAGTGATGTACTACAGTATACGTGTAAAAAATATGTCAAAAGTTTTCTTTCCTCTTCCAGACTTAGGTTGGAAATTTTCTTTACACTTTCTTAGATGCCATTAGCTCTTACAGACACTAAACTAAAGGAAATCTGTATTTACCAATTCTCTTTCCTTTGGTAAATATATATTTAAATCATTAATATATGTTTAAATATACACTTAATATATATTTAAATCATTAATGCTACATTTTAATAAATAGCTGGCTGTCTATAATAAAGGCTAAAGTGTATGGATATTATTTAAGATCATAACTATTTAGAAATTATATATCAAGAACATGTATTTGTTGTTACAACATACTATGTGTTGATAGAATCACCTTTAAAGGTAAATCATTAAGAAATGTTAGTGCAACTATAGCTTTACATTCACATACTAGGGATAACCCCCCCAAAAAATGGAATTTATTTATAAACAAATGTGTATTTTTTCTTATGTATTTAAACTTCAGTCACCTTCAAAGTATGCTCCATTTGATGCAATACTTTGGAGATATTTTTTTCCACTGTTCAAACAGTTTTTGAACCCGTGATTTTGATGCCTTTTAGTGCTTCTGCCGTTTTTTTGTTTCACCTCTTCCACATCGGCAAAATGTTTCCTATTGAGGACTATTTTCATTCAAGAAAGCAAACAAAAGCAAAAAAAAAAAAGTTACTCAGGATGAGATCAGGTGAGTAGGGAGGGTGGGGCACGAAGGTCATACTGTTTTGGGTCAAAAACTGCTGAACACTCAGTGTGGTTGTGGGCAGGTACACTTGTATATCACCCATCATGAAATGGGCAAATGGGTTTAGTCTTCAAAAAAAATTCACTGGAGCCAAAGTCAGCCTCTCACAACAATGCCAGCTGGTGTGCTGATATAGATGGGCTCCTACATGAGCCCCACTCTTCAGAAGATAATTCTGCTTTGGGGTGATCTCCTCTTGTATATTGCATGCACTATATTTATGAAATGAAATGATATTTTAAATTATAACATTTTCTTGAAAAATACATATTAATTACAGTAAAACATCATGAATAATGTCAAAAAGGATATATTGCCAAAAGCTTAGTAATGCTAATGCATTTCAACAATATTAACATAGTTTTTGAAACTTTGGCTTTAACTTTGAACCTCTGATGTTTTTCTACCCTCTATTCATGGATAGATAGTCTAGTTTTTCTCAATTAAATAATACAAATATCTTATTTGTTTTCATTGTTGTTTCTTTTGGGGGAAAATATTGCTTTTATTATGATAAATTAAAAACATATATAACTTAGAGAAAATTATATAATGAGAAATACATGTATCCATGACCCAACTTAAACATTTGTCACTCTCTAGGAATCCCTTTAGATTTTTAATTTTTTTAAATTTTCATTTATTTATTTTTAGAAAGAAGGGAAAGGAGGTAGAAAGAGAGGGAAAGAAACATCAATGTATGGTTGCCTCTCACATGCCCCCAACTGGGGACCTGTCCCGCAACCCAGGCACATGGCCTGACTGGAAATGGAACCAGCAACCCTTTGGTTCACAGGCCAGTACTCAGTCCACTGAGCCATGCCAGCCAGGGTTACATTTTTCTTTTACAAAGGGCTTTCCTGCAGCATCCCATGGCTGTGCTTTGAGAGTCAGGCCCTTCCTCACACAAGAGATAGTGGCAGCTTTGAATCTATTTCCAGAATGCTTCTTTTAAAAAAAGTGAATTATTTTATTCAACCATTACATACATAAAACAGTGTGCAAATCAATTGTATAGCTTGATGATTTTTTAATAAACTGGATACACATGCATAATGGCCACTCAGGTCAGGCACAGAATATTACCAGCATTTCAGAGCCCCCTTGAAATTTTACATGGATTCTGTTTGAATGTGTTAGTTTTGCTTGTTTTACAACTTTATATAGATGACTGAATTGTATAGTATGTACTATTTTGTGTCAGGCTTTTTTCTCTCCACATTGTGAGATTTGTTTTGTGGAGTTTTAGTTCATTTATCTTCATTCTGTCACGTGTCCCATTGTATAATATACCACAATTTATTTATCCACTTTACTGTTGATAGACATTTGGGTTGTTTTCAATATGGAGTTATTACAAAAGCTGCTACTATAAATAATCTTGTGCACATTTCCTATGCTTGTGTTTCTGTTTAGTATATACCTAGGAGTGGAATTACTATGTTTCATGTTTTGCATATAATGAGCTTAAATAAACATTGCCAGCTTCTATCCTGGTTGTTTCTTTTTACATTCCCACCTGCATACATAAAAGTTCAACTTATGCCACATCCTCACAAGGATTTTTAATTTTAGTCATTCCGGAGAATGTGAGGAGATACCACATTGTAATTTTAATTTGCATATCTCTGATGACTAACAAGTTTGAGTACCTTTCCATATATTGCCGTACTGACTTTTATAAAGTCTCTTTGAATATCTTAGCCATTTTTTATCGGTTTGTGTATCTTTTTAAATTGAATTTCTCATTGAATTACAGGATTATTAAATATATTTATTGAATTATTCTTGATACATGTTGGGAGCCAATCCAACCCTGCTGTATGACACAGTCACAGAGGGAGCCGTGAATCTGCACAGTGGACACGGCAGGAGAAAGCACTGTGCTTTCCTCTGTTTAATCATTCTATTGCTTCCTTTGCTTGGGGTCAGTATGATCTCATTTGGGACTGGGACAAATGGCAATTCCACTGAAAAAATAGAGTTCTTAATAATTTACAGTGAAAAATAATAGTCAAACAGAAAGTACCCCCCCTCCGGAATGCCCCCCAAAATGGTATAAGGTCATCAGGAATGGGAATGGAGGAAACTCCTTGACCCAATACTCACACCATCTTCTGTTCCCACCACATTAGGTAGAACTTGAGCCCCAGGGATTAGAAATAGATCTAAAAGGTCCGTTTGGTCAGCTCTTTATCATTTTCCATTCACTACTACCCCTAGACCTGCAGACCCACCATTGCCCTATACAGGCATTTATCATGGGAAATCTAGGTGGGTCAATATTGGAAGACACTGGGTAGACTATTATACCCTCCCCTTTATGGAAATCCTTAGGAGATCTGGCCCTCCATGGTGTTTATTACCTAAAGAGGAAAGAGAAAAATGTTGGAGACAAATAATAATCATGCATCAAAATCAAGGAAGTGAGTTTGCTGCACAATGGACTAAGGATCATAAAGACTATTACCTAAACAGAAAATCAGGCTGGTAACCACATAGCCACAAATGTCTTCTGCGTGGCCTCTGCTAAAGAATCAAAACAGTCTCATGCCAGCCCTCATGCCAGACGTGTGGCTGGTTCAATATAACCAAGGATCATGCCCAAGCCCTGAGAAATTAAGGTGTTATATAATGTGGTCAGACGCTTTACTGATAGATTAATAAGATTACAGCTAAAAACTTGCAAAACAAAGCCTAACTGCAATGCCTATCTGGTTTGTAATATGCATGTATCATACTTCTCCGGAACACCGACAAAGCAAATATACATTGCGAAAACCCATCCAGATATAACCTCACATACCACAAAAACTTGCAAAAACATAAAAATAAAGCACTCTGAGGCCTTTCAGAGATGCCAGGCCGACGAACTTGAAACTGCACCTCTGGTGTCATTCTTCCACCGACGCTGGCCCTCCTCTGGGTACCCCTGGACCTGCTGGGACTGGACCCCGGCAGATACACAAATCTTTTGTCAGACATTTGCATTGCAAATATTCCCCTCAAGTGGCTTGCCTTTTCACTGTCTATCTTAATGGTGTTCTTTCATGAACAGAAGTGTTTTTGTTTTTCCCTATCTGGTACTTTTTATATCCTATTTGTGAAATTTTTGTTGATCTCAAAATGAACTGCCCTATTTTCATCTAAAACTTTTATTGTTTTTCACTTTATATTTAGATATCTAATTCACCTGGAGTTGCTTTTAAATGCAGCTGTACTGTTTTCCTGGATTGATCGTTATTGTTGATGATCAATTCAGCAACATGTGTGTCATGAGCATCTTTCCTGCCCTGCACTGCAGCATGATTTTCGTCATCAGTTGTAGCCTATCGTTCCATTGGCCAATTGGTATATGATTATGCCAATGCCACACTAGTACTATTGCTTTCTAATAAGTGTTGATAGTGGGTGGGGCACCTCTTCCAGCTTTGTTGTTCTTCAAGACTGACTTTGACTTGCTAGTCCTGGCCCTTTGTACTTCACATGCTTTTTAAAATTATAACTTGCATTCAATGTTATTTTGTATTAGCTATACATGTTCAGCATAGTGGTTAGACAATCATGTATTTTTCATAGTCTTTCCCCCAATATTTCCAGTACCCACCTGGCCCCATACATATTTATTACAATATTATTGGCTTTATTCCCTATGCTGCACTTTATATACCCGTGACTATTTTGTAAGTGCAATAAAATATCACCTTACACCTTTCAGGATGGCTGTCATCAATAAATCAATGAACAGCAAGTGCTGGCGAGAATGGGGACAAAAGGGAACCAAAATACACTGTTGGTGAAAATGTATTACTGCAACCAGTAAGGAAAAGGTTACTGATTTGTACTTCTCAATCCCTTCACCTTTTTGATCCAGTCACCCAACCCCCTCCCTCTGGCAACCACCAGTCTGTCCTCTATATCTATGAGTCTATTTCAATTTGTTTGTTAATGTATTTTATTCTTTAGATCCTATTTCATTACTGGTAATTGGTCTGTTTAGATTTTCTCTTTCTTCTTGATTCAGTTTTAGAAGATTGGATGTTTCTAGGAATTTACCATTTCTTCATTATTGTCCAATTTTTTGACATATATTTGTTTGTAATGTTTAATTCTAATCCTTTGTAGTTCTCTGGTATTAATTGTTACTTCTCCTCTTTTACTTCTAATTTGATTTAATTGAGTCCTTTCTTTTCTTCCCTAATGAGTCTGGTTAAAAGTTTAGTGATTTTGTTTATCTTTTCAAAGAAGCAGCTTTGATTCCATTGATTTCTTAGTTATTTTAGACTCTATTTTATTGACTTCCACTCTGATTCTTATTATTTCCATCCTTTGGACTTCGTTTGTTGTCCTTCTTTTAGCTTCTTCAGATGTAAGGTTAGATTGTTTATTTAATATTTTTCTTTTTCTTTTTGTTTTGATGTAGGTTTATATTGCTATGAATTTCCCTTTTAGGACTGCTTTTACTGTGTCCCGCAGATTCTGAGTTGTTGTGTTTCTATTTTAATTTGTCTCAGTGTAACTTTTGCTTTCTCTCTTGATCTCACCATGAACCCATTCCTTGTTTAGTTATGTGTTATGTGCCCTCCATGTATTTGAGTGTTTTTCTGTTTTTTTTCTTTTAATTGGTTTCTATTTCCCTACAATTATAGTCTGAAAAGATGTTTGATTTAATTTCAATCTTCTTAAATTTATTGAAACTTGTTCCTGTCCTACCATATGTTTTAGCCACGAAAATGTTTATGTACACTTCAAAAGAATTTATAGTCTTCTGCTTTGGGTAAAATGTTCTGAAAACATAAATTATATCCATCTGTTCTAGTGTGTCATTTAAGGCCACTGTTTCCTTGTTGATTTTCTCTCTGGAGTATCTATCCATTGATATCAATGAAGTGTTAAAAGTCTCCATCTCTGAATGTATTACTGTTGATCTCTCCCTTTTTGTCCACCAATATTCGCTTTATATATTTAGGTGTTCCTACGTTGGGTGTGCACATGTTTACTAGGATTATATCTCCTTATAGGATTGACCTTTTTAGCATTATTTAATGTCTTCCTTTATGTCTTATTACAGCCCTTTTGTAATATTTTAATATTTTTTCTGTGATAATTATTACTACCCCGTTTTCTTTGGTGGTTGTTTCCATTTTCATAAAATTTTTTTTCTATACTTTTACTTAAGTCTGTCTGTGTCCTTTATTTTAGGTGGGTCAGCTGTATACACCATGTATATATATTTTGTTTTTTTATCCATCCAGCTACCCTATGTCTTTTGATCGGAGCATGGAATCCATGTACATTTGAATGGATTATTGATAGTTACAGATTTATTGCCATTATAATCTTTATAATTGTTTTCCTATTTTTCTCTCTTTTTCAACGAATCCCTTAAATATTTCTTGTAAAATTGGATTGATGGTAATAAACTTCTTTATTTTTTAATTTATTTTTTAAAAGATTTTATTTATTTATTTTTAGAGAAGGAAAGGGAGGGAGAGAGACATCAGCTAATTGTCTCTCACGTGCCCCCTACTAGGGACCCGGCCTACAACCCAGGCATGTGCCCTGACTGGGACTCAAACTGGTGACGCTTTGGTTTGCAAGCTGGCACTCAATCCACTGAACCACACCAAACAGGACTCTTTAGCTTTTTCTTGTTTGGGAATCTTTCCATTTCTCCTTCACTTATTTATTTATATTTTTAGAGAGAAGGGAAGGGAGGTAGAAAGAGAGGGAGAGAAACATTGATAGGTTGCCTCTTGCATGCCCCCAACCGGGGACCTGGACTGGAGCCCAGGCATGTGCCCTGACTGGGAATCGAACTGGTGAACGTCTAGTTCGCAGGCTGGTACACACCCAGTGAGCCACACCAGCCTGTACTTCAATTTTAAATTACAGCCTTGGTAGGTAACGTAATTTTGGTTGTAGGTCCTTATTTTTCATGAACACTTTGCATGTTTCATGCTTATCCCTTCTAGCCTAAAGTATTTCTGTTACGAAATCGGCTTGCAACCTTATGGGAGCCTCCTTGTTGGTAACTCTCATTTCTTTGTTGCTTTTTAAATTCTCTCTTTGTCTATAACCTTTGCCATTTTAATTATGATTTGTCTTGATGTGGGCCTCTTTGGGTTCACCCTGTTTGGGACTCACTGCACTTTCTGGACTTGTGTGTCTTTTTTCTTCACCACGTTAGAGAAGTGTTCAGTCATTGTTTCTTCAAACAGGTTCTTGATTCCTTGAGCTGTCTCTTCTCTTTCTGGTACCCCTGTGATGTAGCTATTGTTACTCTAGATGTTATATTTAAGTCCCTTAAACTACGTGCATTTTTTTAAATTTTATTTATTTATCGTTAGAGACAAAAGGAAGGAGAGAGGGAGAGAAATATGAATGTGTGGTTGCTTCTCATACGTCCCCTGCTGGGAACTGGCCTGCAACCCAGGCATGTGCCCTGACTGGGAATCAAACCTTTGGTTTGCAGGCCCGCGCTCAATCCACTGAGCTAGACCAGCCAGGGCAAACTACGTGCATTTTTATGTCTTTTCTTTTTATTTAGAGAGAAGAGAAGGGAGGGAGAAAGAGAAGGAGAGAAACACAGATGTGCAAGAGATACATCAGTTTGCCTCCTTACTGCGCACAACTGGGGGCCTGGTCCACAACCCAGGCATGTGCATGTGACCAGGAGTAGAACCGGAGACCCCCTGGTTTGCAGGCTGGCGCTCATCCCACTGAGCTACACCAGTCAGGGCTAAAGCATTTTTTTGTTGTTGTTGTTTTCTTTTTAGTTTGCTGCTCTGATTGGGTGTTTCCTGCTACATTGTCTTACAAATTGTTGATTCGATCCTCTACTTTATTTAACCTATTTTTCATCCCATCTAGTATATTCTTCATTTCCAGTAGCATGTTCTTCATTTTTGACTGCTTCCTTTTTATAGTTTCTATGTTTTATTTTATTGTTTATTTTATTTTGTTTAATTTCTCACAGAGTTAATCTCTTCTTTCCCTTTGTTCCTCGAGAATCTTAATATTAATTGTTTTGAGCTCTGCTTCTGGCAGACTGCTTGCCTTTATTTCATTTAGCTCTTTTTCTGGGGATATCTTTTTTTTCTTTTATTTGCATCATGTTTCTTTGTCTCCCTATGTTGGCTGCCTCTCTGTATTTGTTTCTTTTCATTAGGTAGATCTACTATGTCTCCTAATCTTGATGTAGTGTCCTTAACTTGTAGATGTCCTGGGGGCTCAATGACACAGACTCCCTGATCACCTGAGTTAAGTGCTCCTGTAATGTCCATTGTGTGGGTTATGTGAGCTGTACTGTTGCAGTTGAACCTTAATTGCTGTTAGGTGATTTGTGGGCAGTGTTGACCTTCAGGCTTACTATTAGAACTGACCCTGACCCCAGTGTACAAGGTACTGTGTGGAGTGTGAGCCCAAGAGGTGGAATTTACCCCAACCTAGTCCGGTTCCTGCTGGGATCTCTTTTTTGGTTTGCTGTTTGTGGAGCTAATTGGATATGGTATGAACCTCTGCACTAGGAGTTTTTGTTCTGGTTCCATCCTCTTAGCAGGGAACTTGGTACAGGTCAATATGAAGCATTGCCTGTCACCAGACCTGGATTACCTGTTAGGAGCTACAAAGTGATACATTGTTTGTATCCCTGCCTCTTCTGGGCTTAGGTGCACATGGGAGGGGACAAAGTGCATATCAAGGCTGGTTTCCACCAGTGCTGAGCCTGGAGCAGGTAACAAAAGGCCCAAGGCACCCCTAGATTTGTCTCCACTTGCCAGCTATTAGGCTCAGTTACTGAAAAAGCCTCTGGTGGTACATGGATTGTGTGACGTAGGTTCTCAATGAGTTACCATATAAGGGTGAGTGGTGTTAACTAGGTTGATAGATGTACACACTTGGTGCCAGAGCTGGGTCTGAGGCCAGTCAGCAAATATCTCAGGGTATATCAAGGCCAGCTGCCACCTACATGGGTCCCACTGACTTTTATGGTGGGATGGGATCTCACAGAGTCATCAGGGTGAAGCCAGTAGAATTCATCAGGCTAAAACAGATTAAGATTTGGCCATGTGGAGAAAGAGCTCTGAATAGGAATGGTGGTGCTGGTCAGTGCTTGCAGGGAAAATGGACCTCTGTGAGAACCTTTCAAGACAGTTTACTGTGGGCTCAGGCTGGCAGCAGCCAGAAGACTCCCCCACAGGGTGCAAAATGGGTAGGGTGGGGCCGTAGCCATCGGGAATTGAGAGGTTGTTGGTAGTGCATCCCCCCAGTCTGATGTTGTATGGAAGAGCATGTTTTACGCAGGAGAGATGGCACCTGTGGGCAGTATAAGACTCAGCACAGGGACAATGGTGGCTGTCCCTCTACCTCTATCCTTGAAGCAACACAACCCAATTTCTCCCTGTATAACTCCATTCCACTTTGAGGCATCTTCCTTCTACCAGAGGCCAGGGTGAGTGGCTGCAAATGAGATTTGGTGTGGTGGCCCTTTAAGAGGGCACCTGGGTTTCTAGTAGATTCCCATCTCTCTCTGACTCACAGAATTCCTGCTGATTTCCACAGCCAGATATTATATGTGCAGCTCTTCCAAGCACCAGAGCTCTGCACTGGGAACCACTAAGTGGGGTTGTGTTGCCCCACTCCACAGGTGAAATCTTTGCAGCTGGGATTTCCTCCAGATTCTCAAATGCTGCACTAGCCTTTTCTGGCTAGTGGTTGTGAGACTAGCCTTTTCCTGTCTCTGCTTTTCTTGCCAATCTTGATGTGGGTTGTTCTGTAAAATCTTCGTTCTAAGACTTGAGTTCAGCTAGACTTTAGCTGGTAATTTGCATTGATTATTCTGTAATTTTGTTGTAATTCTGGTTTGGTCCCGGGAAGAGGTGAGTATGGTTTCTACCTACTCCATTGCCTTCTTGGATCTTCTGTTGTTGTTGTTCTTATTTAAGGTACCTCTCATTGTCACCAAGAAAGAGTATGTATAGTCAGCAGAATATGCAGATAAAGTTAAGTTTTGAAATATTTCATTTATTGAACATTTGAAGGTTAAGTTATTTGGATTCAATAAGCACAGACTGAGAAATAGTAACATATGTAACTTACATCAATAAAAGTGTTTGGTAAAGATCAGAATCATAAATTCTTAAATTATCTCAATAATCATTTCATTAAGCTCTGTGCATTCACACATTTATACAAATACTTTATGCCAGTTAACTATATTAAACTCTCAATGATGTTGTATTGTGAGTCTATTGAAGTAATAGAAAGTGTCCCTTACTAAAAATAACAAAACTTGTCCTGGCTGGTGTAGCTCAGTGGAGTGAGTGCCAGCCTGTGAACCAAACGGTTGATTCCCAGTCAGGGCACATGCCTGGGTTGCAGGCCAGGTCTCCAGTAGGGGGCACATGAGAGGCAGCCACACATTGATGTTTCTGTCCCTCTTTCTCCCTCCATTCCCCTCTATCTAAGGATGGATACATAAAATCTTTAAAAAATTAAATATTTTAAAGAATAAGAAAACTTCCTAACAAGTTAACAAGTTATAACTTTGTTATTCACTCAGTTTTCTTTCAAATATGAAGAACTGTGAATAATTTGAGGTATTACTCTGCTTTAAAGCTGTGAAGTTGACCTGGCACAGTTTTATAGATGCTGACAAAAGACATGAGACTCCTGGGTCATAGACAAAGCACTTTATTACTCATGACAAAGCAGGAAGCATCAGTTTTATTTTTTTTAAAGATTTTATTTACTTATTTTTAGAGAGAGGGGAAAGAGGGGAGAAAGAGAGGGAGAGAAACATCCATGTGTGGTTGCCTCTCACTTGCCCCACTAGTGGACACCTGGCCTGCAACCCAGGCATGTGCCCTGACTGGGAATTGAACCGGTGACCCTTTGGTTTGTAGGCCATGCTCAATCCACTGAGTGACACCAGCCAGGGCAGCGTAAGTTTTATATTCACATTTTAAACTTTACCCTCCAAGTCACACAGGATTCATACAAATTGCAACAGATAGATATTATGTAGGCAGTGGGTTTGGGTCATAATTGAGGAACCTTGAGTTTAGGAAACTCCCAATCTTACAAGAAGGCTGGTTGGAAACTTGTCCAAAGTTTGCCTTTGAGGGAGACATTATGTTTATTACCCTAGTTAAGAATTAAATATAATATACTCTCTGCTTTGGAGGGAGACACTGTCTCTAGTGTTCAAGGTTTTTTTGCTATACAAACATCTGTGAACATTTATGAACAAAAGCTGTCAGTGCCTCTTCATGAGACATAGAATCAGGGCAAATTTTCTCTTTAAAAATCCATTAACATAAGCTATATTTTGTCTTAGAAAAGTTTGATATTTACAGGTTTAAACCAAAGTTAAGTTAATGTCCTCCTTCCTGTCCCTCAGGCCATATCATTAGAATCATAGACATCATGATACACACCCCTTGTCTTAACCCCTTTATTTCTATTGACTGAGTCAGATCAGAAAGTTTCTATGTAAAGCAAATGGTATGTAAATATGCACATTGAAAGTATGAATGGAGTCAAATATTATTTGATAATTCAGTGTTTTAATTTTAGAAGATTCCCCTTAATATGTTGCTTGTTTTCATTTAAAGTTTCTTGCCTAAATTAGAATAAAATTATTACCATCCATGTAATACAGTTTGAATCTTTTAAAAACTTGAATTTTTTCTGATTAAATTATTCTAAAACATAACTTACAAAGAGATATCCAACATCCAAATAACTGATAAATAATAAGATACAAATAGAAACTTTGTTGTCAGATACATTTTTTGAAATAAATAATGCAGGAATGGGTGAAGATATGAGGGGATTAAGAAGTACAAATATGTAGTTACAGAACAGTCATGGGCATGTGAAGTATAGGATATGAAGTAGAGTAGCCAAAGAATTTATACACATAACCCGTGGACATGAACAATGGTGTGGGGATTGCTTGAGGGAGTGGGGGGTGCTGAGTGGAAGGGGGCAAAGGGAGAAAAATTGAGACAACTGTAATAAGCTAATCAATAAAATATAATTTAAAAAATCTAAGAACATAGTCTTACATTCTAATTAGTCAAAATTTGAGAACATTACAATGGTAAAAGGCTGCCATCTTCAGGGGTCTTTAATTAGATGTAAAAATGTATTAGGGAGGAGGAGAGGGATGGGTGGGCAGGCTGGAATGGAAATAAAGGATAGAAACTGTACTGAATAAACTAAAATTAAAAAAATTTAAAAAAATGTATTATATTCTTTGTTGAATAGATAATTTGCTGGTCTTGGTGAGGTTAATGTAATCTATTATTACAGATGCTAGTTACTGTGTGCATAGGAAATAAAGGTATTCTCCTATGCCCATATTTTAAAGTATAACATTTTGTGAAGGAATTTTGAAAATTACAAGTATGAACATTAAAGAAATAATATATATGTTTGTTCCTGTATCTTTGAGATAAAATAGATAAACCTATGTGATGTTGAGTTTGTGAATTTTCAAAGATTTGCAGTTAAAATTTGGAGTCTATGAATGGTAACCTGACAGGAATGAAACCAACTTTTTAAATCTAATTATTTTAATTTTGTCCCCAGGAAAGACGAAGAACAAAATAATTTTATTTTATTTTTATTGATATCTACCTCATGACATATTTTTGTAAAAATGTGTTTTATGTCTCATGCTTTCTCAAGATTACAAATTCAAATGGCATGCATTTTTAAAAAGGGAGAAACTTGATTTGGTTGCTTGAATTGTCTCAACAAGTTTAATTGTTTACTCTGATTCATTATTGATATTGAATAATTGTATCTATGATTTGCCTCCAGATGAAAAAGAAAGACCTTTGTTAGATACAGCCTAAGTAGCCTCTGCTTTGTGAGAGTTTAGAATTTATTTAATAGAGTACACCTATGGATTGGACAAAGATTTTACACATACATACTTACTAAATAAGGCATAATATGTAACAAACCTCTTATTAAAGTAAGTTCCAGTTATATTATCTTATTATATTATAACAATAGCACACACTTGCTACATGTGTGACCTAGGAAAGTGATTCATTTTTTTGGAAACTTTCTATGCATTTAATTTTACCATAAAAATATATACATGCAAGATAATTCTGAAGTAGAACACATGCAATGAGTTTAACACAGTGCTTCACACATAGTTAATGACCAATTAATGTAAGCTGACTTAGAGATGAAGTTATGAAGTTTGTCTGCAATCTTTATGACTATGCAGATCAAATGAAAGAAGAGGTATGAAAGTTGGAGCTGGAAATAGTAGGATAGGGAACTTCTTAAATATGTGTGTCTATTTGTGCATAGATGTAAGGAAGGGAGTAAAATTTTCATGGTAATGGTAGGCAATAGTGAAGAACTTATTCCAGAAAATATTAGTCCTGCCTGATGTGGCTCAGTGGGTTGAGCACCAGCCTGCAAACCAAAGGGTCGCCTGTTTGATTCCCAGTCAGGGCACATGCCTGGGTTGTTGGCCAGATACCCAGTAGAGGGTGTGTGAGAGGCAACCACACATTAATGTTTCCCTTCCTCTCTTTCTCCTTCCTTTCCCCTCTCTCTAAAAATAAATAAATAAAATATTTTTTAAAAAGAAAAGATTACCATTGTATGCTCTCCATTTAATATTCATTTCTATCTCAAATTATTTCACTTATATCAGATTATTTTATTTTATAAATTTAATTTTTACTTAAATTACCAAAATTTCTATGTAAACATAGCATGTTTATAATATTTGAACCTTTTTTTCTAGATGCAATATTTTTTACCCAGTTGTAATAACACAATGCAACTTACAATGTTTTTAAAATGATTTTTATTGAATTTATGGAGAACAGTCAGATGATAAATTTAACAGAGTCCCTAGAAACACTTGATAGGGCTTTGTCTGACCCTTAGCGTATGTTTGCTATCATCAGGTCCTATAAACTTGAAATCTGATAAAATTCACAATATTTCTATCAGTAGAAATGATGTTAACAAAGTACAGATATTTTCTTCATTGATTTGCTGACTAAATACAGATCAAGGGCCTGATATTCTGGTGAGCTGTTACTTTTTTTTTTCTCAGGCTGTATCTTTTTGATATATCCAATTGTTTTGTGTTTCAATTTGCAACTCCATCTAACCCTACTAAGACTTAAGCTATGCAAATTTGTATCAGTTGGGGAGCCACATTTTGAATTTTAGAAGTTAAATTTTAAAAGAAATTCTTTTAAAAGAATTTTAAAAGTTGACCTTAGTCCTCCAGAAAACTGCAGGAGTGGATTCTCAGTTCAACTAGACTGTTGAAAGTGCTCCCACAAGTGGGACAGAGATACTTCCAACCATCGTCAGTTAGTGTGATCATCACCCTCAAATCATCCTCAGAAACTTTGTTATGAAGTGCGTTTTCAAATTTGGTCTGTGGAAATTTCTCCTTGTTAACATCAGTTGATGTGGACATTTTTTTGCCTGCCTTTCTCTCACAGATGCCATTGCAGAAGCGC
Source organism: Trachops cirrhosus (assembly GCA_028533065.1). Classification (NCBI taxonomy): domain Eukaryota; kingdom Metazoa; phylum Chordata; class Mammalia; order Chiroptera; family Phyllostomidae; genus Trachops; species Trachops cirrhosus. The sequence goes on along the minus strand of CM052552.1, from coordinate 34,899,837 downwards.
ACCCTCAGGGGTCTTCTAAATGTTGTGGTTCTCTCACCATTCCTGGAAGTATTGGAGCCTAAGAGAAGTGCTCTAAATCTTGGCTTTACACGTGTAGTATTATGATGGCCTAAAATGTGAGAGAAATATCCCTCACACACCATGCGAAGAAACATTCTTCGCCTCTCATGAATGTTAGTAAATGGTATTCTCCAAGAAAATGAGAGCTGGAAAGGGATTTTGTAATTCATGTTGACATAATAGATCTTTCCAGTTTCCCTCTGAATGTTCCCTGAGTTGAAACTTGGTCTATTGGGCGAGAGAGTTATTGGATTAGTTTCATTAATATTTGCTAGTGGTGTATTCAGAGGGGTAACTCTCCCTAATCCTGACATAGCAAAGACCTCTTTACTAGGAATGTGAATCTCTAATAGATGGGAATCTTCTTTTAAATCTTCTTGAGGCTCCTCTTCGTTCTTCTCTATTTCAAGCTCATGGTTTTCTGTGGGTTGAAGAACAGCATGCTCCTGCTCATTTGCTGTGTCTAGCTCCAGATCCATTGGGTTGCTTTCAACCTGAGCAATCATATCTGATTCAGCAAATGCAGGCTCTCTATCCATACTAAAGTCATTTGGAGCCTCATCTTCTGAATGTTTGAGAATGTTATCAGCTTGATCACTTTCTTCTTCAGTAGGAGAAGACATCCTGGGTTCTAATTATGAAAAAAGACAAAGATCTATTAAATTGAGGAATGTTTTAATTCATAACAAGTCAGTTCTTTAGCTGTGGCAAAAAGCACATAGATGTGCTATTCCTGAGTTTTTCATACCTTAAGTATATATTATATACTATATATGATATAGTATAATATATGGTACATACTTATAAGTATATAAATAGCAGGACCCTTCATAATACCCAAGGGCAAAATCCATAAAGAAGACACGAACATTGTAAACATATATGTACCCAACATACCAGCACCCAAATATATAAGGAAAATCTTGGATGACTTCAAGAAAGACATAGACAGCAGTATGCTTATACTAGGGGATTTTAACATCCCACTCTCAAAAATGGATAGATCTTCCAAACAAAATACCAGCAAGGATATTGTAGTATTGAAGGATATACTAGATCAAATGGACTTTATATATATATATATATAAACTTTCATCCCAAAAGAGCAAAATATACATACTTTTCAAATGCATATGGAACATTTCCAAAGATAGACCACATGACAGGACACAAAACAGGCCTCAACAAATTCAAAAAAATTGAAATCATAGCAAGCATTATCTTGGACCACAGTGGCTTGAAACTAGAAACCAACGTCAAGAAAAGAAACTCAAAAAGAGTCAAATCCATGGAGACTGAATAACATGTTATTAAACAATGAATGGGTTAATGAGATCAAGGAAAAAATCAAAAAGTTTCTGGAAACAAATGAAAGTGAACATACAACAGTCCAAAATCTATGGGACATGGCGAAAGCAGTCCTGAGAGGGAAGTTCATAGCAATACAGGTCTATCTACAAAAGATAGACAAATTTCAAATAAATGACCTAACCTTACATGTAAAAGAACTAAAAAATCAAAAACAAGCAAACCCCAGAGAAAGTAGAAAGACAGAAATATTTGAGGTCAGAGTAGAATTAAATAACATAGAAACTAAAAGCACAATTCAAAGGATCAATAAATCCAGGAGCTGGTTCTTTGAAAAGTTAAACAAAACCAACAAGCCTTTAAGCAGACTCATAAAGAAAAAAGAGAGAAGACCCAAATAAACACAATAAGAAATGAAAGAGGAGAGATTACAACTGATACCACAGAAATACAAAGGATTGTAAGAAATTACTATGAAGAACTTTATGCCAAGAAATTTGAAAACCTAGGTGAAATGGACAAAATCCCATTTGCTATAGCATCAACAAAAATAAAGTACCTAGGAATAAACCTAACCAAGGAGGTAAAAGACCTGTATTCAGAAGACTACACAACACTGAAGAAAAAAATTAAGAAAGACACATAAATGGGAGCATATATTGTGGTCATGGATTGGAAGAATTAGCATCATTAAAATGTCCCTACTACACAAATCAATTTATAGATTCAATGCAATCCCTATTAAAATACCAATGACATATTTCACAAATATAGAATATTTCAAAAATTTATATGGAACAATGAATGACCCCATTACCATACTTCATTTGCTGTAAAGTGAGTCCCACGATCAAAAGCAATGATGTATGAAGTATTATGATAGTGTATAAGGCATCCTATAAGTTAATGAGCAGTAGTTTCAGCAGAAATATTGCATTTCTCTAGCAAAAAAAAAAAAGAAATTTTGCTTTCTCCAGCAAAAGAAAACTACTGTTTTTTTCTCCCAGGCACATCTTTCCTCCCCTCTAAACCATATGCTTTGTTTAAAACAGGGGGTGGGGGACATCCAGCCAAGAAGGAGGCATAGGTAGACACACTGTGCCTCCTCGCACAACCAAGATAGGGACAACAACAATTTAGAAACAGAATAACAACCAGAACTGACAGAAAATTGAACTGTATGGAAGTCAGACAACCAAGAAGTTAAAATAGACACCTTCATCCAGACCTGTAGGTGGGGCGGAGTCGGGCAGGCGGAAGGAGAGGGGTTGTGGCAGGAAGAGCCTTAAGATCCTGCACAAAAGACCACAGTGGGAGGGCCCTAGGCGTGCAAGTGGCGGCTGGCAGACCCTGGCCGAGGGATGGCAACCAGCAGACCCAGTGAGGTGGCGATTGTGAAGCAAGGCACTGCGCCCAACCCAGGATCCCAGTGCTGGGAAATAGAGCCTTGGGGCACTGATTGAAAATACCTGTGGGGGTTCAGGCACAGGGAGAGATTCCCAGCCTCACAGGAGAGGTCACTGAGAGACCCACTAGGTGCACAAGCCCACCCACATGGGAATTAGCACCAGAAGGACCCAGTTTCCTTGGGGAAAGTGGTGGAAGGGACTGAAGTCTGAAGGAGACCGGAGCAAGCGCCACTGTTTCCTCTCGGACCCCACCCCCACATACAGAGTCACAACCCAGAGACTGCGTTGCCCCACCCTGGTGAACACCTAAGGCTCCACCCCTCATCCAT
>CM052552.1:34848651-34896231 GCA_028533065.1 Trachops cirrhosus | reverse complement strand
ACAGAACCACAGAAATGGAGATCACATGGAGGGTTAGCAACAGTGGAGTGGGAGGAGGAGAGGGGGAAAGGTACAGAGAATAAGTAGCATGGATGGTAGGTAGAAAATAGACAGGGGGAGGGTAAGAATAGTATGGGAAATGTAGAAGCTAAAGAACTTATGACACATGGACATGGACTAAAGTTGGGGAATGTGGGTGGGAGAGGGTGAGCAGGGTGGAGGGAAGTGAAGGGGGTAATGGGACACCTGTAATAGCATAATCAATAAAATATATTTTTAAAAAAGAACCATATGGAGTATTCTATTCAACAGCCTAATATGTTTTTTTTCTCAAAATAATTTTGTAATATGATTAATTGGAGATGACAATTTTTTTAAAGTACATATAAAACAGTATTCTATGGCATCACCCTATTAATAGACAAGTTTTTGAAAATTATCTTTAGGCACATTCAATCATAAGTATGGACTAAAATTGATTTACTATACTTTTGATTATAAAATATATAAATTGTCTTTATTTTTTTTAATTTTTTAAATTTTATTTTATTTATTGTTCAAGTATAGTTTTCTGTCCTTTATTCCCATTCCAGCCCACCCACCCATCCCTCCCCTCCTCCCTCCCCTTTCCAACCCCCTAGTTTTGTCGATGTGTCCTCTATATTTGTTCCTGTAAACCCTTCCCATTCTCCCCTGGAATTCCCTCCCCTCTCCCCTCTGGTCACTGTCAGCCTCATATGTTTTTTAAAGGTCTGGATTGAGTTTTGAAAAAACCACAAGTCCTAAGTCTTCTTTCTTGCTTTGTCTTGTTTTAATAACTCTGACAAATGCATATGCTTATTGAACCAATATAGTAATACAGTATTTATTGTTATGGTTATATATGTGTATATATACATTATATATAAATATATAGAATTACTAAAGGAGTATTTCATTGTTTATTAGACAAAAAGACAAAATTGTTATATTTCACCAAAATAAATGTAAATGTGTCTGATAGCTTATAAAGTGATAATGTTTATAATTCTTAATATAAGACACATTTTGAAGCATTAACTGGGTCCTTGAAAAAGTACAATATTATAGTTATGTATTTATAAAAGCTAATTTTGTAAAAAATGCTATAAAATAAAACCTATAACTAAGTACCACAGTGGGTGTTTTCAAGTATTCTCTCTTCTGATTCAGATTTTACACATAAGGCCTGGTAAAGTTTTTAACACACATATATGGAATTTCAAATAAATGTGGCTATTTTGAACCTTTTTCAATCAGATTCAACTGGCCTTCAAATTGAGGAAACTCATATTCTAATAAAAAGTGTGTCCTGCAATCCCCACATGCTTTGGGAGGGATGTTTTTGCCCTTCTACCAAAAGTTTGAATCTTTTACACCAAATTGCATTAATAACTCATCAGCTCAATCAAAACTTTGCCCATGAATGGATCATGTCATCTTTTTTTTTTCACATAAACTCTTCAAGATGCACTGCTTCCTTTGAGAAACTTTAAATTCTCTTGCCTCCCCCAAGTTGTTAATTTTACTTTAGAAATGACTTTGTCACTCAAAAAGTTTAGTGACCAATAGAACAAGGAAGTTTTCTCCACTTGAGAAATATTAACAGGAGATATTGAAGGTCTGATCCAAAAAACAAGCCTCAGAATAACAGCTCTCTCAAAGAATCATAAATCAAGCACCCAAAACTAACTTTAAAATAGTTCTAAATACTGTAAAAAGGATACATAAAGAAGTACTTACTTATTATTTTTAAGTTGAATTTATTGGGACGACATTGGTTCTGCATCAGACTTCAGGTGGATAAGCCAACAAAACATCATTTGCACCCTGCATCGTGTGCCCATGGCCCCAAGCAAGGTCTCTTTCTGTCCCTATCCTCTCCTTTGCCCACCACCACCTACCCCCAGCCCTTCTTTGCCCTTGCCTGTCCCCACACTGCTGTCTGTGTCTGTGGGTCATGCTCTTGTGTTCCTTGGCTAATCCCTGCACCTTCTTTCATCCAGTCTCCCCTGTCCCCTCCCTTCTGACAGACAAGTACTCATTTAAAAATCCTTGTATTTTCTTTGTTTAATTTCAACTTACCCTGTCTTTCTGTTCTCAGTAGTATGGTAGTATAAATCACTCCAAAAGTTGTGCTTCACTAGGCCAAACTGGCTGGCCTCCTTTCCTTCTGTGCTTTACCTCCCCACTTATACCTCCTCCAAAGTTCTCTTGACTCTACATCATAATATCCACAGAACTCCGCAACCCAGCAACCAAAGGGAACCCTGTGAAGGGCCTGGGAGGAGGGAAATAACTGCCATGGCAGACCTGGAATTGGGTTTAGAGGGCAGAGGAGAAGCAAAGGCTGTGGATACCCACAAGTTTATTGTTTTTCCCTCATCACAGATAAAATTCTAGCCCTGGCTTGTGTGGCTCAGTGGATTGAATGCTGGGCTGTGAACCAAAGTGTCGCTGGTTTAATTCCCAGTAAGGGCACAAACCTGGGTTGCGGGTCAGGTCCCCATTAGGGGGTGCACAGGAGGCAAGCACACATTGATATATCTCTCCCTCTCTCCCTCCCTTTCTCCAAAAAAACCCTAAAATCTTTATAAGATTCCATGTGCTGTTCTCAAAATTAGAACTCAGTAAAGACAGGATTTCCATATAAAATAGGGGATGCTCAGTAAAATTTGAATTTCTGATAAACAATAAATGTGGTATAGATTTTTGCATAGATATGCACCAAATATAGTTAAATATGTATTGGAATATTAGAAATATATTATTATATAGTAATATATAATATATTCAATGTGAATATATGTAGTTTCTAAATATAAATATATATTTATATATTAAATATAGCTGGTAAATATATTGTTATATATCTTTATATATTAAAAGTGCATACATTTGAATAGGGCTATGTGTGCTAAAGATATTGAATCAAAAACTAATCTTCCATTATAGGAAACACTGAGGACAGGTAGTTTCACTATAAAATTCTATCAAACAATTAAGAAACAAATGATGCAAATTCTTTACAGTTTGTTATAGAAAGTAGAAGCAGACCAATACATATCATAAAAATAGATGCAAAAATCCTAAACTAAATATTAATAAATCAAGCTGAACATTATATAAATATAATTAAAACTTTGAACACTGGTAAATATTGAGGTGCTTAACATCGCATCAATATTTCAGAATACATTAATGTAATCCAAATCACAAACTAGGACACATATTGTGATAAAGTTATATCAGTAGATACAGAGAATGTATTGAACACAATCTTACTCCCATTAATTATCAAAACTACCCAACTCTCCACAAATAAATAATGCAATGGAATTTACTCAATGTCATAATGAACGCCTACACAAAAACTACAGCTAACATTGCATCAAATGATGCTTTTCCTGTGCTTGGGAATAAAGCGAGAATATTTTCTTTTACTACCTGTACTCAATATCATGCTGGAAATTCTAGTTAACCTGGTAAGACAAGTAAGGGGAGTAAAAGGTCTACTGATTGAGAAGGGAGAAATAAAAACGTCTTTGTACTCACAAGACATAGTTGTCCATGTTGAAAATCCCAAAGAATCAACAAATCTACTCCTGGAAATGATAAGTAATTACACCAAAGTATTTAAATACAATTTTAATATACATATGCTGCTTGCTGTGCCATAAACCATCAATGAACCACTTGAACTTGAAACCAAGAAATTACTATTTACACTAGTAACAAAAAAGTAAAAGAATCTGTGGTAAACTGAACAAAATATGCAGAAGTTATATGTGAGAGAAACCACAAAATTTTGAAGGCAGAAAATTTTTTAAAAATCTAAATTAATGGAGAAATACTCCTTGTTGCTGGTTAGGAAGGCTGAATACTGTCAAGACGTTAGTTATCCAAAACATGAGCCATAGATTCAATGGGACCCCAATTAAAATCCCAAAGAAATAATTTTTGGATATCCACCAACTGATTCCAAAATTCGGAATCATCTTAAATCATCTTAAATCACCTTCAATAACTGGATAAATAAATAAGCGTGGTATAGCCATACAATGAAATATTATTCAGAGGTAATATAAGAAAATGTGGTATCAAGCCACAAATAGTACAGTTAAATAAGTCAGTGAAAAAATACAGTGAAATAAGTCAGTTGAAAAGGCTACATTTGGCATGATTGCAAGGATATGGCATTTTAGAAGAAAGTGAAGTTATGGAGATAGTAAAAAGATGCTAGTTTGGGGCAAGGGAGGGAGAAATAGGTTCAACAGAGGGATTTTTTATGGTATTGAAAATGTTTTTTATGATACTGTATTTGTGGATACATATTGCGTACTTCTCAAAACCATATACCTGTATAACACAAACGGTGAAACCTATGTAAACTATAGACTTCAATTAATATCAGTGTATTTGTATAGGTTCATCAATTGTAAGCAACACAGATGCAAAATATTAACAACAGGGAAAGCTGGCTTTCTAGTTAAGAGGGAGTTAATGGGAAATCTCTGTACTTTTGGATCCTGCTAGAAACTCTCTTTAGTAGTCTGGTTTAGAATAATGTCACATTTTCTAAATTCTGCAAGTTTTTTTTTTTATTAAAGTGTTTCATATGTCATAGTCTTGTTGCCCTTAAGAAAGTGACAGATTTCTCAAAGATAAGGGCTCTGGATAGTTCTATAGTTCCTACTATACACTGAATCACTTTTAAGTAACTCTTGCTGATTTTGGCAGCTCCCTGAAGTTTTACTGTTGAATAATCAAAGAGAGAACTCATTTATATGAAAAATGTACCATAGTGAATCAAATATTTTGAAGATTCATTTTACTTTTACAGCTTATACACATTTGGATCTTGACCAGAAACTTGATAGAAATATAAGTATTTCCCATGTTTTCTTAGCAAAACCAAAAATAAAACAAACAACAAACTTGATACAGCCTATAAAACCAGAATGCAGGTTTCTTTAGCAAATTATTCACTTATACCCAGTGGGTAAAATGCATCAATTGAGTTTACAACCAGGCAATTGCCTATATGTAGGTCATTAAAAAGTCATGTACAACATGTGTCCAAAAATTAGACTCTGATCCATTTTTAACCTCAGAGGTTAATGAAATGAGAATATTGATTTTTCTCATAAAAATCATTATGATGAAAATTAGCAGTTTCTCAACACATGAGGGGTGACATAAAAAAACTGGAGCTTATTTATTAAAAAAATTGTGTGCCTATTTTTACAAGTTTAAACTTCAGTCCCCTTCAAAGTACTCCCCATGTGATGCCATATACCTGTCATACATCTTTGAGCAGATGTTTTTTTCCACTGCTCAAAACTGTCTTTGAATGCATTGATTTTGTGACTTTTAGTGCTTCTGCAGTGTTTTGTTTCACCTGTTTCACATCAGCAAAACATTTCCTTTTGAAGACTTTTTTCATTGGGGGAACCAAAATAAAAATCACTTGGAACGAGGTGTGGTGAACAGGGAGGGTGGGGCATGAGGGTCATGTCATTTTGGGTCAAAAACTGCTGAACACCCAGTGTGGTGTGTTCAGGTGCACTCCTAAATCACCCATCATGAAATTGGCAAATGCATTGTCTTCAAAAAACATTCACTGGAGCCAAATGCAGTTTTTCACAACAATTCCAGCTGGTGCACTGATGCAGATGGGTTCCTAGAACACTCACCTAGTGGGGAAAGCCAGTACTATGAGTCTGCTATCCAGAAGATAATTCCAAGTTTTTTTGGGTCCCCCTCATATGGTATTGTTATGAAGTGTTTTGGGAGAAGTAAAGAAATGTTTTTTTGAAGACAAAACTAAACTTTCTATTTTGAACACTGTAGCTCTTGAAACATATAGCATAAAAAATTAAAGAGCTATTGAAATACGATTCATACCTAAAATTTAATTTCAAGTATATTAGTTTCTTTGTTATTTTCTTTTGAATATCGGGGTTGAACAATCACCAGTTTTTATCATGCTTCGTAATTTTAGTCTAATTACCTGACATTTGATGGTGCTAACTTTGGTTATATATGATCATTAATAGGAATGCATTTTTGGTTCTGACTGGTGTTACTTAGTTGTGGGTCGTTCTAATGTGGACCCCAGCTCTTGGGATCTGTGACATTGTGGATGGGGGAGAGACATTCACACAGACTACTGGGTCCTGTGAAGGAAAAGGGTGAGCAGCTTCACTCTCAAGGGGAGCAAAAAGCTGTGGCCTCCACCATGACAGGCCTTTATTTCTATCTCTGGGCCCATTACAGGATGGTCCTCATTTACTATGCACAGATTCGCTTTAGGGGGCTACCTTTTACAGAAAACAAAGGAGCTAATCACATCACAGAAGAGGGATATTTGCAAATGAAAAGGGAAAAGTAGTTGAACCAGTTACACTAGTCCTTGGAAGGTTTAGCACAGACTTTAGGAAGTTACAGTAAGCACTTGCTGTCTCAATTCAGGGTGAGGGAGTTTTAGCAAAAGCAAGACTCCAAGTGACCTAGGCACATTGCAGGCCTGATTCCCCATGGGAGAACCTATCCATGGGCATGGTCCTGTGCATCTGTAAGTGGGAGCTGGGCCCACGTCACGCAGAACGGTCTCCTACATCGTTCCACAAACAAAGGGTCGCCAGTTCATTTCCTGGTCAGGGCACATGCCTGGGTTGTGGGTTTGGTCCCTGGTTGAGGCGATGTTACTCTCTCACATCAGTATTTCACTCCCTCTCCTTCTCTCTCCCTTATGTGTTCTCTAAAAATAAATTAATAAAATCTTTTTTTAAAAAGAATGCATTTTTGTTTAATGCATACAAGTGTTATTATGAAGAAAAACTATTACTGGAGTATTGTCCTAGGTTAGTTAGATGGACAAGTGCTAAATTTTAACTCCACCCAAGTCATCATTTTCAAATAGTTATATTGTCTGTTTTGTTAAGATAAAATTACTTATATTATTTATCCAACATATGTTTTGGACTTAGTAATGGTGAAAACCTCAACTTTCTGGCTTATCATTTATATCACAATCTATTAACTGTAGCAAAACTTTAAAAATGACATATAAGCAAGAGATATTTATGATTTGTTTAACATTATTTTTAAAATATTAATAAATTTAGCGCCGGCTGGTGTGAGCACAGGCCTGTGAACCAGAGGGTCGCCAGTTCCATTCCTAGTTGGGGCACATGTTTGGGTTGTGGGCTGGGTCCCCAGAAGGGGACGTGCAAGAGACAACCACACATTGATGTTTCTCTCCCTCTTTCTCCCTCCCTTCCCCTGTCTCTAAAAATAAATAAATAAAATCTTTAAAAATATTAATAAATTCATACAATTTTTCTTTAGAGGCATTCCTTTTTAATATTTAAAATTATTTTGTCTTCTGTGCTATCAGTATTTCATATTGGCCCCAAACCTCTAACACCATGATTTAAAATAGGAATAATATCTGACCTTTTCTCATTAGGTGGAATGAAGAAGAAAATGCCCCCTTTACTCAACGTTGTTCCCATCTAATAGAGCCTTATGGAAAGTGTTCTTTCTTATCCCCTATCTAATATAACCATTGTTTGCTTTCTGTGTATATTTGAATCTGCAACAAAGAAATTATGGGTCATTGCCAACACTGCTTTTGTTCATCAACAAAGTAAAGTTAATGTTATGTTTAAACACATATGTAGTTTTTTATCACTCTTCCATATGTGGAATAATAGACTTTGCTTATTTACCTTGGTGGGCAAGGCCTTACTCTATTATTCTATTTTCTGAGGTCATTGTTTCAGACAGCTTCTAAGAATTCTCTTCCCAGGTATAAATATCACTGGACTCCATGTTCCAAAAATTGGATTTATTTATTTCAACCTCTGTTACATTTATTTCACTGAATAACAATAACACAGATTTACCTGGAGAAAGAGAAAAGTCTAGAGTTATATTTGTTTGTCTTAAAATGGCTGGTGAACAAAACATACAGCTATAATATATTCATTACAAAAGACATCATGTAAAAAGAAATAAAGGAAAACACTTCTAAAGGTATTTGCAAAATAACAGTCATATTGGATAGATTTATAGTGGCAAAATGTTTAGAAAATGCTCACAAAGGAATAGCTAGACAGCATTAAAAGTTAATTCAGATATTTTTTGTTCTGACCAAAAGATCATAAAATCTGATACAAGAATATAACGAGAATATATGCCCATTTATCTGAATTAGAAAATACAGCAGAATTGGTTTATTTCTTTCAGTATTTGTATTGAAAATGATAAAAAAGTACTTTATAAAAAAGTTTGAGAACTCTATGCACAATTCATTGTTTCTAAATATAGATTTTTATAGCCAAAATATTTATAATTTTTGAACTCTTCAAACAGTACTTAAGGTCATATTTATATAAGAAAACATTCCAGGAAAGTTTTGCTACACTGTCTTGAAATAACTTCTATATCAAATATATATTAGAAAGAGTTTTGAATTGGTTATTCATTCTCACTTACCTACTTTTTGCCCTAAGGGCTCATGAAACTATCCTTTGTGTCTGAACCCTAGTATATCAGAATATGTTCTGAATTTTAAAAAGTATTCTGTATAAAAAAGGAATAAAAGATATCAGAATATTAACAAAATTTCAACATTAATGTAAGGTAATCATAACCTGAAATATTTGCCATTTATTGAAAATTATTATATAATAGGAGAAGTATTAAGACTATTATTAATGATTGTTTCTTCAAATAGTTCTAATTCACTGAAGATGCTTTTGGTGTATAAGTTATTTTGCGAATTGATGGCTATAACATCAGGAATAATATAGATAAGGTAATAGATTTGTTTCCCAAATCTCTGAACATCAGTATAAATATTCCATTCTTCTTAAAGTTTAACTAGTGCAGCTGAGGCATGTAATAGTATGTCATAATAAGTAAATAGAGTGTCACAGTAAACGAGTGGAACTTTTCAACAATACATACATGAGATGAAAAAAATAATTTCAGACATAAATGATACACATTCACAATTGATTAATTCATAAATACACCATTTATGAATGGACTAACTATTTATGAATAGACTTTGAAGGACTAACTATTAGTGCAGTGGTCAATGACTTTGTTATAAAAGATATCTAGTTATCAGTAAGTAACCTACTACATTTTTTTCCATGAAACATTGGGTTAACTACTAATTATTAATTCTTATTTTACTCATCTATAAAATGGAAATATTTCTATTCAGCTCATAGTTCTATTGTATTTGGTATGTAAAAACTATATATAAAGTATACATATTATATATAATAGTACACATAATATTATATATAATATAATATTATATTATGTATTATAATAATATATATTATATGTAACATTATATGTGCTATTATATAATATAATAGTATATATAAAATATGATGGTATATGATATATAATAGTATATGTAACACATATAAAGTATATATAATATTTATTAAATAGTAGTTATTGAAAGCTATCACATTATTATTTATAATAATAGCATGAAGTGGAATGTTTTGATGGTGCTGATTTCTAACAGTGGAAAATTGTAACAGTGGAGAATTATAACCCACCCACCACTCTAGTGATGTTGCTGTAAGTGAGGACTCTGACTAATGTGGAGCTTGTAGATGAACATGTTTGTATTAGATCCTAGGAACTAACTTCAAAAGACACAGACCTCAACCCTCAGGCATCCCAGCTCCAAGAGATTTGCTGACCTTCAGCCATGGAGCCAGGATGATGTGAATCCAGGATGATTAAACCAGGATGATGCACTTGGGCCCATCACTTGCCTTATCAGAGTGGACTGTGCTCATCTGCACCTAAAGAACTTTGCAACCCTCTCCCTTGATCTCTTTGCTCTGTTCCCCTCCCTCCCTGTGAACACTCCTGAAAAGAGGAGATGGGCTTTGAGACACAAGTCTCCCCTCATTCAGGAGATGGGCTTTGTGACATGAGTACCCCTTTTTCTCAGGGAGATGGGCTTTGTGACAGACACACATGTTCCCTGGAGATGACTTTGTGACATGAGTCCCTCATCTTCCAGTAGATGGGCTCTGAGATATGAGTCCCCCATCTTCCAGGCAATGTATTTTGAGACATGAGACCCCCATCTTCCAGGAGATGGGCTTTGAGATGTGAGTCTCCTGTTTTCCCAGGAGACAGAATTTGAGATGTGAGTCCCCCATCTTCTAGGACATGGGCTTTGTGACATGAGTCCACATCTTGCAGCAGAGTGGCTCTGAGTCACAAGTCTCCCATCTTCCCAAGAGGTGACCTTTGAGACATGTGTCCCCCATTTTCCAGATGGGCTTCTTGACACAAGTCCCTCATTATCAAGGAGATGGGCTGTAAGACACTTGTCCCACATCTTCCTGGAGATGGTGTCTGAGACACGAGTCACTCATCTTCCCAGGAGACAGGCTTTGAGACAGGAATTCCCCATGTTCCAGGAAATGGGTTTTGAGACCTGAGTTCCTGTTTTCCCAGAAGATGGGATTTGAGATGTGAGTCCCCGTTCTTACAGGTGTGCAGGACTTGGAAATAAACCACTTTAGGTAACATCAGCACCTGTTCCTCGAATATTGGCTTTCATAGTGGCAGGTAGTGGCACCTGCATTCAGTTACATCCTTACCATTCAACATAAATATGAATATAATTAACAATATTGTCCTTAACATGTTCACTGGTATCAGAGCCAAAATATATTGTCTGAATTTAGAAATCAACAAGCAAATGTTGGTCATTCCTCAATAACAAAAATAAGTCACACGAACTACAGCAGCACATGCTTAACCCATTTAGAAACTTGTAATGGTCAAAAAATAACCCCAGCTTGTTACAATCCCCAAAGCTGATCAGTCCTCTTAGGGGAGAGATTTTACAGCAGCTTTTGTATTTGGCTAAAGAGTGGGAGAAGCAATATATCATAATTGATGTAGAGCTAAACTTTTAATCCAATACTTCATTATGCCAAGTTTTCAATAAATTTTCAACCAAGTTGAAAATTTTACAGTTAACACCCATGGAAGAAACATCCAGGTTCTACAATTAGCATCCTGTTATATTTGTATTATTATATACCTAGACACCTGTTAATCTCTCTATTTATCCATCAATGAGATTTTTAAATGCAGTTCAGATTATAATAAGCAAAATTTGCATGCATTTTAAAGGCTGAGTATGAACCAACGTAAGTTATTATCTGTACAATTTCAGAAATAAGGATAAGGAGTCTTCAAATTTTCATCACCCTTTTTTTCTCCTGGCTTTCACCAGGTTCTCATGAGAAAGATTGTAGACAAGCCAAGAAATCTAAGAGAGAAGAGCTCTGAGATGCAGATGCTCAGAGTTATCTGAAGTAGGAAGTCAGAGTGAAAGAGTACAGATAAAATGTACAGACATTCTAGGATTTCTACTGGACACAAATTACCACCGGAGAATGTCGGGAATGTCGACATTAACCTCTTGTACTATATTACAGGTGCACAGGCCCTGCCGAAATTTAAAGGCAAGAAAGGAGAAATGTAACACCACGTACATTCTGAGTCATATGTTAAGTATTAGAGAATGGTATCCTCTAACTTGTAGAAGGGAAGCTAACCGAAACCCACCGGTGAAACACAACTACATGAGTTCTGCCAAAAGACAAGGAAAAAAAAACTCAGAAAGAAAACTTTCTTAGCACTTAGATCCTTAGTGCTCATGAAGTGAAAGTTCTTGTTACAATTTCAAATCAGGTGAAGCTCACAGTGAAATGAATCTAAATTTTAAAAAATGGTGAAGAGGATTAAAAGGTACAAATTTAGAGTTATAAAATAAATAAGTCACAGAGATGTAATCTACATCATAGAGCATGTAGTCAGTAATGTCATAATAACTATGTACTGTGACAGATGGTTAATAGACATCACTGTGATCACTTCCTAAGGTATACAGATGTTGAATCACTATGTTGTGCCCCTAAAACTAACACAATATTGTATGTTAAATATACTGTAATAATAATGGTAAAAAGAGCCCTGACTGGTGTGGCTCAGTGGGTTAAGTTCCAGTCTGAGAATAAAAAGGTTGCTGGTTTGATTCCCAGTCAGGACACATGCGTGGGTTGAGGGCCAGGTCCCCAGTAGGGGGTGCACAAGAGGCAACCATGCCTTGATGTTTCTCTCCCTCTCTTTCTCCTTCCCTTCCCCTCTCTCTAAAAAAAAATTAAATATATAAAATCTTTAAAAAATAGTAAAAAGAAACAGCAAATAGTAATTTCAGATCAACTACACAATAGAATGTCTTCATCTCTCACTTTAACGCCTTGAAGGAAGAAACAATAAGCTCTCTCCTGAGAATAAACATTATTTCCTTTAATACCTATTGTCCTTTTGCATATCACAAATGTACAGAAGTGTTTCAATGGGCAAATTAGCAGACAGGACACAACAGAAAAAAGAAATGGTGAACAGATCAATACGAGTTTTCAAAGTGAAACATAACAAAATAAATAAAGGAGGTAACAAATGGGAGAAAGCACTTGCAATCTGTGGCACAACACTAAACATTCTAACATTTGAGTAACTGAAGTCAAGAAAAGAAGAGAAAGAGAGAGACAATGAAGCAAAATAAATATTTGAAGGAATAATGGATAATAATTTTCCAAAAATCAAAGAAAACTGTGGAGTTCATGCAATCTTGGAGTTCAAAAAGGCCAAAGAGGAATAAATAAAAAGAAAAGCACAACTAGACAAATCACACTCAAATTTCTGAAAAAAAAGATAAAAATAAAATCATGAAAGGAGTCAAAGGGTAAAAAATCAATATACCACGTAAAGGGAACAATGCTATGAATAAAAGCACATTTTTTTCATTACAAACAGAGGCAAAATAAAATAAGCAGGTTTTACAGTGTTAAAATAAAACATCTTTAAAATCCTGACAGGAGAGTGCTGTCAATGTAGAATTCTATAATGAGCTTTCAAACATAATGATAAAAAAGTTATTTTCAGAAGAAAAAAGAAAATTTGTCTTTAGCAGACCTGTGCTGAAAGAATTAATAAATTAAACCATTTAGAATGAACACAAATAATGCTAGATAGACATTTGGGGCTGTGGGAAGATATTGAGCATTAGAAAGAGTACATATGTCAATAAATACAAAGAGATATTAAAAAGTCCATACACATATGACCATATTTTTATGCCTACATATATACTTAAATCTCATAGAAAATGATTGAGTGAAGTAAAAAATAACAATGTAATAAGAGTTTATAGCATTTTTAAGAAATAAAATACATGACTCAAAAACAAAAAGGAGAAAAATAGTAACTAAAAACATATACAGGGTCCGGCAGAAGTAAGGCTGCTTGAGTGATGTTGGTAGGGTAATCATATGTATGTCCTAATTTACAGTTTTAATTTGAACATTTCACCTAAAATGTCACTTGGTGTACTTGAGTGTGGTATTGTCATCTTACAGAATTACATGCTCACAATTTTGTAATAAAAAATTTTGTAATGAAAAGGGGCATTATTTGTGCTGGACTCTGTATATTTATAAGGTTTTATTGCTTATAAAGTAGTAGAATACTTTTCTAAAAGTAGATTATAATAAGATATATATATATATGTATATGTATGTGTATATGTATGTATGTATATAGCAAATCTAGATCAACCACTTAAAAATGACAGAGAAGACATAACTGAAAATCCAATGGAAAAACATCATGGAATACTAAAAATATATACAAGTTTACCAAGGCAAAGCTACAAAGGGAGGATAAAAATGGTACAAGGTTTGTAGCAAGCCTCTGGAAAGAAAGAGAGAAAATAAGAGAAAGAGAAAGAAAGAAAAAAACACAGAGGGAGGAAGGGACAGAGTGAGGGAGGGAGAAAAAGATTGATCACTTTTACTAACACTAATCAGAGAAAAAATATGTCTAGTTAACAACCCCAGAACCTCTGTGAACTGACTATACTATGAGATATAAAGCACGTGCATTATTTCATAATTATACCCAAATATTTACTTGCCATATGCTCAGAATTTTCACTATACATAATATAATTCTATTCCATGCATACACCAACTCATCTGTTACTGTGATGTATGTTTGATGAGAATGCACACCACTGTAGCTCTTTCACTTTCACAAGTTGCCAACAAAATTTATAAGCATGGAGCTGGCATTCAAAATAGATTAAAGTTTATATTGGTTCTAATTCACCTGCTAGTTTTAATGGTTGATGTTATATTTCCCATTTAAAATTGCTTCTGGTTAAAAATTATGCAGGCTCACACCCTTTAAGGATATAGAGCTTATTAGCTATAATGACTACTTCAAATTGGTGTTATTCATTACCAGTTCCTTATATTTACAGTAGTGAATTGTTTGACATATAACAAAGACAGATAAAACAATCTGATTAAAGCTATCAGGCAGTGTTGTAGAACTTCTAAATTGAGGCTTATTAAGAAATAGTGATCCCATTTTTTTCTTTTTCTCCATCAACCTTTATGAATTTGCTTATGTTAAAGATCAAATGGATATTTTCCACAAGATTTAAAGAGTAACTGAACTAGAAATAGGGGATATTACATCATATACATCATTGATGCTAAGGTCCCTCAACTTGAAATCATTTAGAAGATTGTTTTGTTAAAGCATTGTGTAAGATGACTCCACTCCAGGAAGAAAACAATCCAATTAAAAAGTAGGTAAAGGACCTGAACAAACAGTTCTAGGAAGACACAGAGAGGGCCTAGAGACATATGAAAGGATGCTCAGTATCACTAGCCATCAGAGAGATGCAAATTAAAACCACAGTGAGATACCACTTCACACCAGTCAGAATGACCATCATTAACAAGTAAACAAAAAACAAGTGCTGACAAGAATGTGGAGAAAAGGGAACTCTCATGCACTGTTGGTGGGACTGAAGACCGGTACAACCACTGTGGAAAACAGGAAGGAATTTCCTCAGAAAACTAAAAATGGAACTGACTCTTGACCCAGGAATTCCACTGCTGGGATTATACCCTAAGAACCCCAAAAACACCAATTCAAAAGAACCATTGCACCCCAATGTTCATAGCAGCACAATTCACAATAGCCAAGTGTTGGAAGCAACCTAAGTGCCCATCAGTCAATGAGTGGATCGAAAAACTATGGTGCATTTACACAATAGAATACTATGCAGCAGAAAGAAAGAAGGAGCTTTTACCCTTTGCAACAGCGTGGATGGAACTGGAAAGCATTATGCTAAGCGAAATAAGCCAGGTGGTGAAAGACAAATACCATATGATCTCACCTTTAACAGGAACCTAATCAACAGAACAAACAAGCAAAATATAACCAAAGACACTGAAACAGAGAACAGGCTGACAGAGACCAGCGGGGAGAGGGGATGGAATTTCAGGGGAAAAGAGGAAGGGTTGGCAGGAACAAGTATAAAGGACACATGGACAATAACAAGGGGGGTAGAAACGGGAGAGAGATGGGGAGGGTGGGGGGGTGGGATGGGATGGAAGTAAAAGGCAGAAAACTGTACTTGAACAACAATTAAAATAATAAAAAAAAAATTAACCAAAAGGAAATCATTCATAAGACTTCATAGCAATAACTGTATATACCTTTATGTTTAAAGGGGTAGACTAATCTTTTGGAAATATGTTACAGGCCTTTAGTTTTTCTTTTTTAAATAGGGTAAATGTGCTTTTTATCTAAGGTATTTTATTTTAGAATAAAAGAAAAGTATGACTTGTTATGAAAAAGAAATAAAAGAATCCATGGATAAAGCCAAAGTGGGTAGGATCCAGGGTGGGAGGCCGGGGTGTAGGGGGTGTGGGGGAGAGAGGTGGGAGGAAAATGGGGACAACTGTACTTGAACAACAACAAAAATAACAGTTTATGTTGCATTGAGAAAAAAAAACATCATGCTGGCAATAACTTTATTCACTTAGCCCTGTTGACATGATCTTGAGGAAATGATTTCTAATTTAATTCTTTACACATCACGATAGCAAGACATCTTCAGCTCTTTAAAACACAATTATTCAGACACTGAAAACTATATTAGCCATTTTGTTTATTACAAATCCTTTTCAAAGCCAGGTTTTATTTTTGTTTATTTGTTTGGGTTGTGTGGGGAGATTAAAGTACAGCCATATAAATATACTGAAGCTCTCTATAAAGAAAGAAATATATATATAACTTTATGTAATATATAATAAAATAATATTTCTATATAAAAAAGATTATTTTACTTTGTAGCAGAAAGCTATCGCTATAGCCATTAGATGATGATATACTTTAGAACTAGACCTACAGTCTACTAAGAATCCAGATTAGGGATGTTTTTAAAGGTACTATTAATATTGCACATCTTTTGGAATGTGATAATATTTAAAAGAAGAATCAGCTGAAATATTTATTTATCACTATTTAAATTTTCTCATATTCATCTGTTATAATATCACAAACACACAGCATGCGTATATATATTAAAATCCTTAATTTTATGTGCTACTAATGACTTATTGATAGACATAAGAAACAAACACATTGTCGACAAAAATCAGTGTGACTAAAATGATGTCACAATATTTTTTTAATGTTCGATTTTGGTTTCACCACTATTTCAGCATGAAGAAAAATTAGTAGTCTAAAACAAAGGCCATATTTTTATCTTTCACAAAACATTATATCAGCAGAATAATGCAGTGTATAAAACTGATGAGAAATTGAAATGTTTTCTGATGTTGAAGTACTGAAATAAAGTACAATGCAGCTGATGTTGAATATCAGTAATTATATTGTGAGATTCAAAAAGCAATAATGAACATAAAAAGAGTAATAAGTAAGTGGTTACATGTAACATAATATTTCAAATATTAATAACTCTTCTTTACTGGTATTAAAATAGAGAAAATTTAGATATTATAAATAGCACTACAATGAACATAAGGGTGTGCATATTCTCTCTGACTGGTGTTTCAGGATTCTTAGGATATATTCCCAGAAGTGGAATTGCTGGGTCATAAGGCAGTTCCATTTTTAGTTTTTTGAGGTATCTCCACACTGCTTTCCACAGTGGCTGCACCAGTCTGTATTCCCACTAACAGCACACTAGGGTTCCCTGTTCTCCACATCTTCGCCAGCACTTGTTGTTTGTTGATTTATTGATGATGGCTATTTTAACAGGTGTAAGATGATATCTAACTGTGGTTTAATTTGCATTTTTCAGATGATTACTCATATTGAGCATCATTGCATTGGCCATGCATATGCATCTATATGTCATATGTATGTCTATTTGTGTCCATACTCATTTTTGAATTGGATTGTTTGTGTTTTTTTGGTGTTGAGTTTTATAAGTCCTTCATAAATTTTAGATATTAATCCCTTATCATATATGTCATTGGTGGATATGTTCTCCTATTCAGTGGGTAGCTTTTGCATTTTGTTGATGGTTTCCTTTGCTTTGCAAAAAATTTTAGTTTGATGCAGTGCCATTTGTTTATTTTTTCTTTCTCCCCCTTGTCAAGAAGCTGTATCAAAAATAATATTGCTGCAAGAAATGCCCAAGATTTTACTGCCTATGTTTTTTTTGTTTCAAGTCTAACATTTAAGTGTTAAGTCCACTTTGAGTTTTTTCTTGTGCGTGGTGTAATTAAGTGGTCTAGTTTCATTTCTATATCTTACTCAAAATAAATATGATGTATATTCTGCTAATTTAACTTGTATAAGGTAAACTGTAGAGTAACCACCAAGAAAATACCTACAAAAGTACATTGAAATGTCAATGAAGTTAAAATATCACACTGATATATATTAATATGGTGCAAAATAAAGTAGAAAAATCCATGAGGCACATAGAAAAGAAAAAAGAAAGCAAAACAGCAAATATATATCTAACTTTATCAATATAGTAAAAAAGGCAAATAATTAAACAATCCAATAAAAAGGCAGATATTGGCAGATTTATTTTTTAAAAAAAACAACATCCATCTTTATCTGTCCACGGTAGAGATCCTTTGTGTCCAAAGATACATAGAGGATGGCTGTGAAGGGTGATGAAAACAGATATAGCACGTAAACAGTAACCAAAAAAAGAAAAAGAAAAAAACATTAAATGACTATTAATCTCAGACAAAAATATTGGGTTGGTTAAAAAGTTCCTTCAGTTTTTCTCATAAAATTAAAGACACATTTTTAATTTTCACCAATAACTTCATTGATTTGGATATTTTGAGTATGTTGGCTCCCTCCTGCTGTTGACTTCCAATGGATAGAGGCCAGGGGTGCTGCTAAACATCTTCCAATGCATGAGACAGTCCCACAGAAAAGGATTATTTGGTCAAAATGTCAATAGTACCAATAAAGTTCACAAACCAGTTTTGACATGTTTGATCAGACACAGCCCCTTCTCCATACACTGCACACTTTTTTGCATTTCAGTTGCATTTTTACCTTTCTTGAAATAATAAAGCATAATACATCAAAAATGTTGCATATCCTCTTCCATCTTCAATATTAAAATGGCTGCAAAAAATTCACCAATTTTGAAAAGTTTTCTTTAAATGCATGCTGATATGACAGCTGTCACAATACAATCTAACAAAACTGTTTTGAATGAAGTAGAGACAACTAAGCTCTACTAGAGCCATCTTAGAGGAAAAACCAAACAAACTTTTTCGCCAACCCAATGTATTTTAAAGCCAAAAACAACTAAATATAAGAATAGATATTTTGTAATTAAAAAATAGCCAATCATCCAGAAGGAGCACAAAAATACATGTAACAAAAGCTTGCAAAATTCAACAGAGAAATAAATAACACAATACAATATTATCTTTAATGCTCCTTTTTCAATTGTTGATAAAACAGCCAGGCAGAAAATTAAAACAAATATATATATATAGCAAACTTAACAATGCTATTATCTTACCATATATAACAGGTATACACAGAACACTTCACTAAAAAGAGCATAATGTATGTTTTTGTAAAATATACATGGATCATTCTACAGGATATATCGTATGGTAGACAATAAAGCCAGCCTCAATAAATTAAAAAAAAAAAAAACTAAATTCACACAAAGTATGCTCTCTGAGAATAATGTAACTAAAATAAATATCAATAACTATGGAAACTCTAGCATATTTACAAATACAGAAAATTAAACAGCTCCAACACAATCCCTATCTACATCTCAGATATTTTCTTTACATAATTTGACAAACTCCTCCTGAAATTCGTGTGATAAATCAAGGGACTCAGAAAAGAGACAACCTTGAAAAAGAGAAAAGTCTGAGGATTCACACTCACCACTGTGAAAATTTAATTCAAAGCTACCTTAATCAAGACGGGGTAATCCTGGCAAAAAAAAAAAAACCAACAACAATATAACAATTATTGAATTAGACTTGGAGGTCCACAAATAATCCTTCACACTTATGGTCAATTCATGTGCAACAAGGATGACAAGGCAATTTCATGAAGATAAAATAAATTTTCAACAAGTGGTGCTCGGACCACTGAAATGCATTTAGACTCTATTCTCACTCTATACACAAAATTTAATTCAAAATGCACCATAGACCTAAATATAAGAGCTAAAACTGTAAAACTATTAGAAGTAAATATAGGAGTAAATTTTTGCATCTTTGGGTTAAGTAAGGACTTCTCAATTATAACACTATAAACCCAAATATCTAAAGAAAAAATAGATGAATTAGACTTTATCAAATTTAAAGCTTTTGGGAATCAATGCACACTATCAATAAATTAAAAATGGGGTAAAACATTTGCAAACATATGTGCAATAATGGACTTGTATCTAGACTGTATGAAAAACTCTTACACCTTAACAATAAAATAAAAAAATAGTTCAATTAAAATTGGACAAGAGACTATTTAGACATTTCTCCAAAGAGGATATCCAAGGGCTGGTAAACACATAAAAAGATGCTCAACAACACTAGTAACTAGGAAATAAAAGTTAAAACCACAGTGAGATACAATTTCACATCCACTAGGATGGCCATAATAATAATTAAAAAGTAATAGCAAATGTCATCAGGGATGTGACAAAATTGAAATGGTCACATCTGGCTGGTAGAAGGGTAAAGGCTGACTGTGAAAAAGTTTGCCAGTTTCTCAAGAGGTGAAACAAAGAGCTACCATGTAGCTGACCTATACATCCCAGAGTACATACCCAACAGAAATAAAAGTATATGTTTGCACAAAAAGCATATACTAATATTCATAGCAACATCACTCATAAGCCAAAAGGTGGGAACAAATCAATTGCCTTCAAATAGGTGACTGTATAAACAAAATTTGACATATCTACACACTAGAACATCATTCAACAAAAACAGGACAATATATCTACTGATACATGCTACAACATGGAGGAAAATCAAACATATTTTGCTAAATAAAAGACATTCATCACAAAAGATCATATATTGAATGATCCTATTTATATGAAATATGCAAAATAATCAAATCTATAAAGACTGAAAGTTAATTTCTGTTTGTCTAGGGCTCAGTAGTGGTGAGATTGGGATAAAATGAGAGAGTGACTGCTAACATGTACAATGCTTCCTTTTGGAGTGATGAAAATTTTATAAAATTGATTGTGGTGATTGTTATACAACTTTGTAAACACACTAAAAATAATTGAATTGCACATTTAAAATGGAATATCGTTTTTGTAAATAAATGAAGCACTTTAAACAAACTGTTATATGGATTTAAATAAAATTATTTTTATAATAAGGTAAATTTTGGTCATTAGAGACAGCACAATAATTTGGAGATGATGTTATCTAAGTCACTGTGAATAACTTTGGAGAATTTCATGCCACTCTCTTCAGGGGTATGATCACAGGTGTCAATGAAAAGATTTATAATTAGAAGCAGAGAAAATGATACTTAAAATTGGTTTTTAGATATGTAGGATGCGAAAGCAAGCGATTAAAGGTCCAACACTTACCTGACTTTTTATACTAAAAGTTAAGTAGCCAAGAAGTAAAGATTTTTGTTTGAAGCATAATTCATGTGAAGTTAATTTTTTCACAGCAGTATACATGCAAGCAAACAGTACTTGCTCTGCATGTAAAGTTAGAGATTTCAATATATTATATGATCATATTGCCTATAATGTTCAAAACCATGGTTGGTTCCATAATCTTATAATAGTATATTTATTAGACAAAAGCAGAATGAATAAAATAAAACACTCTATGTTCTGGAATATGCTTTTAGAAACCATGTAGTCATGCCTGTTGTTTTTAGACAATAACTTAAAACTACCTGTACTGAACTGAATAGTGTCCACCAAAATTCATGTCTACCCTCAACCTCAGAATGTGAACTGGTTTTGAAATAGGGTCATTGTAAATGTAATTATTTAAGGTGGGGTCACACTGCAATGAACTCCAGTGGGCCTTAATGAACAGTCCTTATAGGAAGAAGAAATACAAACCTGGAAACATAGAGACACACAGGGAGAACGCCAAGTGGTGGTAGGCAGAAATTAGTTATGCTGCCACAGACTGTGGAACATCAAGGAATGTTGTCAAACACAAAAGATGGAAAAGGCAAGAAATGATTCTCCCCTTGAAGTTTAAGAGAGAGGATGACCATGTACATACCCAGATTTCAGGCTTTTAGCCTCAAGGACTATAAAGCAATAAATTACTCTTGGTTTAAGTCACATAGTTTGTGACACTTTGTTATGACAACCCAATGAAATTAATATATTACAGACAGATCTAAAGAGTTACAACAACAGAGCTAATAAATTCTCCTATTCCTTAAAACATATAGCATGATGTTTAACTACAGCTAGTGTCAGGAAGCTGTCCTTTATATCATACCCAAACCTGACTTCTTATAATTCCATCAATGTATTTAAAACCATTCAGTCATTTTACAAAATGCTTATTGAGTGTCTGCTATGTATGGGACATTTTATGAAGCGAGGACTTTAGAAGTTTAAAGATAAATATAAGAGACTATACCAAAAATATAAGTGAAAGATTATTTAATTTTATATATTGATTTTGACTTGACAAATCAATGCAAAGAGACAACTTCATAAGTGATACTTCTTCATGATAAAGGCATATCAACTTAAATTCCTACATTTGCATATCACAGAAATCCAAAATCAATCTACATGGAAAAATACAAATAAAACTACATTATGACTAACAATTCCATTTCTAGGTATTTATCTAAAGAAATCCAAAACACAATTTTGAAAAGATTTATGCACTCCTTTGTCCTTTGAGGCATTATTTACAATAGCCAAGATATGGATGAGTGGATAAAGGAGATGTGATACATATATACAATAGAATATTACTCACCACAAAAAAGAATGAAGTCCTGCCATTTGCAACAACATGGAAGTACTATGCTAAATGAAATAAGTCACAAAGAAAAAGACAAATACCACATGATTTCACTTAAATGTGGAACTGAAAAATCAAAACAAACAAAACAGAAACAAACTACTAGATACAGGGGAGAAATTGATGATTACTAGATGGGTTGAGGGCTGATGGAAGGGTGAAAAAGGTAAAGGGATTAAGAAGTACAAATTGCCAGTTATGGTAACAGTCACAGGGAAATAGGGTACAGCAGAGGGAATATAGTCAATACTATATTGCATTATGTATGGTGTCCTAGGGATACTAGACTTCTTGGGCTGATCACTTCATAAGATATATAAATGTCTAATCACTGTGTTGTACATCTAGAACTAATATAATACTGTATGTCAAACTCAATTTAAATATTGATAAATAAAAAATAATAATAATAAATAAGTAGGAAAACAATGCCTGGCAAAGAAAAATCTTCCAAAAATCCAACTGTTATTATAAAAGGCAATACAAAGTATGAAGCCAATGACATCTTAGCAATGAAAAGAAATCAAGATAAGCAAATGCATTCCTCTCTGTTGAACCAGATGGAGGTACAGTTGTTTAATGTTTATGAGGCTTTGTGTCTCTTTTAGAATGGTCATAAGTGTGTATAGCATAGTTGCCTGGTACCTGCTTCAGTGTGGACTAATTAGAAAGTTATGAAATCATCTGTGAGTTTAACAAATAATTATAAGGGTTAATATCGATCACAGTTACAATAAATTCTTGTTTAGTAAGTGTGGTCATAAAGAACACTTTCTAGTAAATCACATACTGAGTCAGTAGAGATTTAGCATATACTCTACACAGTAATCATCAATTTCCAGAGACTTAGAAGAAAAAGCTCACATGAAACTGAAATTATACTGAGTGTAATTCAATCATTTTTGATGATTCAGAAGGCACTTGAGTTTCTTCTATAGCTTCAGGTTCACTAGGTACTTATCACAGTTGTGCGGATACATTCTTATTCTGTTTCTGGGTAAAAGACTATAGAAGAGTGAACAAGTTTTGTATTGGTATGTAAACATTATTTCTATATAATTCATCATTTCATATGGGGCATTGTACATTGAAAATACTGAGAATAAAATGGAACTGGAATAAATATTTGAAGTTGTTGTCAGTGTCTTGAGACCACATTTTGAGTTCTGTGGTGTTTGAAGAAAGATAAGCTTTCATCTGGATGTTCAGTAAAACACATAGATTTTCAGTTGAGGAATCACTGAAACCTGAAAAAGTATCGATGAAAATTTTCTGATAAATGAGAAGCTAAAGCAACTCACTACTTAAGTAGAATAGATTGCAAATGGGCATCTGTCAGATTCCTCTGCAGCATTGCTGTTCGCAGCCTTACTCCTTTTCAGAAACAAGAGAAATCTCATATCTCCAGTTTACAAAGAATTATTCCAGAGCCAGTTATCAATTTATTGCCTTCAAGCTTGCAATCTACCTTTCTTTGCTGTGCATTGTGATACTGGACCTAGAATTAATAAATTTTCCTACTTTTCCACCTGACATGATGTTTTGTCAATAAATGGTTGTATAGGGAAAGTACATTAAGAGACGCATTATTTTCTCAGTTCCATTTTGCCTTCACTGCTTGTTTCTCTAGTAAGTGGTCTGTAGTATGTGGACACTTAGTGACACAAACTTTCCCAACTATTTCAAGTAGAGCTCCCAAGAGTAGCTTACCAGAAAGTCTTTCAAGAAGTTCAGTTTTGGCCCTGGCTGGTGTGGCTCAGTAGATTGAATGCCGGCCTGAGAAACAAAGGGTCGCCCCTTTGATTCCCAGTCAGGAAGGGCACACGCCAGTGATCTGGGCCAGCTCCCCAGTAGGGGGCGCATGAGAGGCAACCATACACGGATGTTTCTCTCCCTCTCTTTCTCCCTCCCTTCTCCTCTGTCTATAAAAATAAATAAAATCTTTTTTAAAAAGTTTTTTTTTAAAAAGTTCAGTTTCGTTGTCACACTAGTGGGTGGTCTCCTGATAACCAGCCTCAGTCTGAAGCAAGTCTGTGAATTCCACCTACCATCCAGTGGTCCACTGCCACACCCATCCCAAAGAGGCCTGAATCTCAATTTTGGGTGGAGGCCAGTGGTGGTGAGGATCTTCCAATCTCCTTTGTATACTGTGGTTAACCCTAAAGGTAATGGATTCTGCCCATGTGTGGTATACTTGCATATTTGTTTAGTGTTAATTACACTTTAGTATTATTCTCTTCTAGGTAGTTAGTAATATGAACTAATAATTCATATTAAGTGGAGTTCCTTGATCAAATGGCAGTGATGTTTCTGTCTCCTGGATCCTTATGATATACATTCCTTTGCTCAATATTATAAAATTCTGATTTTTTTCTCTCTACGTGTATATATTTTTTAAATAGTTGCAACAACCATGGATTTTAATAACCTTGAATGTAGGTAGACCATGGCAGAGAACCAAAAACAATTAGAGTCACTATAGAGACTGCTATGACAACTGTGCTTCTAGAAATATTTTTTATGATTTTAAAGCAAGTTTCTTGCCATTTTTCCCTTCCAATGTAGTGTTTACTGATTGCATCAGTTTTCTAGGGCTGCTATTACAAATTACCACAAATTAGTTTGCTTAAAAAAACAGATTATTATTCTATCACAATTCTGAAGGCTAGTCTGAAACCAAGGCATTGGCAAGATTGGTTGGCCCAGAAGCTGAGGAGACATCCATTCATGCCTGTCTCCTAACTTCCAGTGGTTGACAATTGTTGGCATTTGTGGGCGTGTAGAAACCTCACTTCAGTCTCTCTCCCATCACATAGACTTCTCCCTGTGTGTGTCTGTGTCCACATTTTTCTCTTCTTATAAGAATAAAAGTTATCAAATTATGGTCCTCCCTAATCCAATATGACCTCACCTTAATTCGATTATATTTCAAAAAGGTGACACTCACAGATACCTTGGGCTAAGACCTCAATGTTTTGGGGAACACAATTGTACCCATAATAGATATCTCTCTGCTTTTTCCAAATGCATGTCCTTCCCATGGGCAAAATTCACTCACCTTCTCACATTCCCATTCCTGTCTCAACTCTAAAACCAAAATATCATAGAAATAGAATTCATTTGGAAAGTTACACATCTCATCTTTTAGATCATCTAAAGCAGTTACGGGTGAGACTCTGGGGATGGTCCATCCTGAGGCCAGGTATTTCTCCATCTGTGAACCAGTGATACTGGGAAACAAGCAATCTGCCCCCAAAATACAATGGTGAGACAGGCATAGGTAGATATTCCATTCTAGAAAAGGAAAACATGGGAGACAACAAGTGGAGGGGGGCATGCCCCCTAAGCAATTATCAAATGCAACAGGAAAAATTCCATTAGGTTTTAAGGCAGGAGAAGAATTCTCTCTGGGTCCATCTAACCCCTGGCCTCTCTGTCTGTAGAAAGTCCATCATTTCCACCCACTCAGCCCTTAGTAATGGTCAGGCCATCTTTTGCAGCCTGTCTCCTCCTTGCAGAATGCCATGTGTTTTACATCTATCCCTCATTGCCTCCTGTCTGTCCCCTTCAGTCTGAGCTGGCAGTATTTCTCCCAAGATGTTTGATTGAATCCATGAGCCACATATCTCATGGGTCCAGCAAGGTTTTCCATGCACATTCTTAGTGTTCTCTCCTCAGCCCATTTTCTTTTATGTTTTTTTCTTCCATTTTTTACTTGTTCTTCCAGTACAGTCGTCTCCATTTCCCCCCCGCCCCTTCCCCCATCCCACCCACCCCCACCTCCCACCCTCAATCCTACCCTGCTTTGGCTTTGTCCATGGGTCCTTTATACATGTTCCTTGATGGCCCTTTACCTTCTTTCCCCATTATCCCTCTCCTTTTCCCCCTGTCATTACTGTCAGTCTGTTCTTTATTTCCATGTCTCTTGTTCTATTTTGCTCACTTGTTTGTTTTGTTGATTCAGTTCCACTTATAGGTGAGATCATACGGTATTTGTCTTTCTCTGACTGGCTTATTCCACTTAGCATAATGCTCTCCAATTCCATCCATGTTGTCACAAAGGGTAGGAGCTCCTTTCTTTCTGCTGTGGAGTATTCCATTGTGTAAATGCACCATAGTTTTTTTTTGATCCACCTATTGACTGATGGGCACTTAGGTTGCTTCAAACACTTGGCTATTGTAAATAACACTACTATGAATATCTAGGGGTTCCATTTTCTTATTTTGTGCAATATAGATAGACTGAAATTTTTCTAAATCATCGAGTTCTGGTTCCTTTTGTTTAATGCTTCCTTTCTTAATGTATTTGTTTCCCCTCACAGTTGACTATAAACAGTGAGGAGAAAGCACCCTGAACTTTGAATACCTCACTGGCAAATCACCTTAGCTTCTAAGTTCAACCTTCCACCCAACAGTAGAACATGATTCAGTCAGACTTTCTGTTACTTTATAATAGGATCACCTTTTCCTCCAGTGTCTAATAACAGGTTCCTCATTTCTGTCTAAGACTTTAGCAGAAGCACCTTCACCATTCATATTTCTAACAAAATTCTGTTCATGATGATATGTATGTATACAATAATATAAATATGTAGTCTTAAAGAAAGTAGAAGATGTACAGCCATCCTGTCTTCTTTCTGAGCCCTCTACAAGGTGATCTAAGGATTGTGTTTTGTTTTACTTTCATGGACATAAAAATTTTTCTTCCTCTTCCTATTATGAACAATACCAAAGTAACTTTCATACTTTTAGGTATTTGTTAAAACAGGACTCTACTCCCAATATCAAAATTTGTATTAGTTTCCTAGGACTGCAATAAGAAGTCACTACAAACTGGGTGACTTAAAACAATTTACATCAATTACCTCACAATTCTGGAGGTCAGACATTTGAAATCAAAGTGTCAATAGTGCTTGCTCCATCTGGGGGTTCTGACACAGACTATTCCATGCTTCTCTCCTAGCTTCTGGAAGTTGAGGCAATCCTTGGCGCCCTTGGCTTGCAGATGCATTATCACATGGTCTTGTTTCCTATGCATCTCTCTATTTCTTTGTGTCTTCTCTTTTCTTCTAATACAGAAGCTAATGATGTTGGTTTTAGGGCACACTCTAATACAGTATGATTTTATTTTAACTTTATGATATCTGGAAAGACCCTACTTCCAAATAAGGTCCCATTCACAGATACTTGAATGTCTTAGTCCATTCTGCTATAACAAAAATATCTTACATAGGCTTATAAACAACAAATATTTCTTTCTCACAATTTTGGATACTGGGAAGTTCAAGATCAAGATAGATGCAGTATCTGTTGACAGCTTGCTTCCTGGTTCATAGACAGCTCTCTTTTTTGTAACTCCTAGCATGGTAAAAGGGGAGCAGAGTCTCTCTGGTGTCTCTTTTTACAAGGGCACTAATTCCATTAATGAGGGCTCCACCCTCATGACCTACTCACTTCCCAAAGGCTCCAAACTAAATACACATTGGGGGTGATGTTTCAACATATACATTTTGGGTGAACACAAACATTAAGCCTATAGCACTAAGGTTAGGATTTTAATATAACTTCTGAGGAGATAAAATTCAACATACAGCACTGCTTATATACATAGTTGTATTGGAAAAACATGCATTTACTCCAACTCTTGCAAAGGATTAGTTTGCCTATACTATTGTTGAAGTTTTTCTATTCTGAAGTTATCTTAGCCTAACTATATCTGCTTTCATTATTTCTTAATCTGCAAAGGGAATCTGGCTGGTCAGAGCTATAGCTCAGAGGCAAATATGAGAGAAAATATAGTAGGGAAAACTATAGCAAAATGATATCAGTCAGTAAAATAGTTTTTTTTTGAATACTCAAGGTACCTTAATTTAGTCACCAAGTAAAAGAAATCAATCACTATAAGTAACCAACTTTATATATTAAATGGAATTCACAACTCAAAAAACATAAAAGAAAATTTCTGTTTTTTTTAAATGCAACTAGAATGATTTATACATGTTGCTTTTTCAAAACTAGAAAATTATCTCTCTGTGATATAGTACAGAACCAGCTTTCTTAAAATCTTATTACTGAACATTCAATTCCATTTACAAAGAGCTTCATCCCAATATGTTTTTTTTTTATAAAATAGAAGGAGATATTGTAGTGATAATAAGGCTCTCACTCTAGCATCCTCTTTAGAATCAAGGGAGCCCTTCAACCCCTTTGCTAGCAAGATCAATTATTCATAGCGAAGACAAACCCACTTATCTTTGTGCATTTAGTACAGATAAACCATTCAGAGGTATAAATGCATTCATTCTAAAGGAAGGTGGCAAATATATTCTATTGCTTTTCAAATTACTTCATGGTTAAAAAATAATAACATGCCCCTTTTGCAGGGGAAAAAAGAATTAACTGCTAACATAATGGGATATCAGGAGGCATTATAAAGGAAATCTTTCTAAATGAGAAGCAAAGAAAATGTATAATGCTAAACTATATTATGCCTTATATAGGGTTGGGAGTTCCCAGGAAAGGAGAAGCTGGTGTGTGTGAGTCTTACTGGTGCTAAAAATAAATGGCTTATTATGAGGTAGTTTTTCCCCTTGAGGGTTAAGTTTTAAAAAATGTTTATGGATTTTTCAATACATTTATAATGAAAATAGCTTTTTGGAGGCCCATTTGAAGTTAGAGTTGAGCATTAACATGAGGTTAATTTAAGTGAGGGACATGTGACTGACTACTATTGATCTACAAAAGTCAAATCATCTCCCCGTGGAGGCTGCCTGGTTCCATTATGCTTAAGGCTGTTGGCACCATATAAGGGGCAGAGTGTTTGGAAGAGATGACAGAAATGCTCCCAATTATATAATGCATTTAGAGAAAACTCATCAAAATGGTTCCTTAAAATAGTATTAAGGCTATAAAAAAGTAAACTCTAAATTTAATATGTCTCTGCAATGCCTGATAAAATACTTCATACCTTGAAGGATGCAGCTAATAAGTGTTTTATATATGTCTTTTAAAATGTACACTAGCTACGATTGCCTTGTTAAAGGTCTGCAACCTATGTTTCACTACATTTTGACATGTGGTCTATGTGGGGTTCTATTTAGAAATTCACTACCTTGGAATAATTTTTTATCTCTAAACTGTGCTAGTGACTAATATCTGAGAAAAACTGTCCAACTGATTAAATAGATAATTTCTGAACTGTTAATCCAAGACAAAATAGCTTCCTTAGTGACTCAGTCTTCCTGGGTTGCTAGAACATGAGACTTTTCCATAGTAGTGGTGGGATAAATATATATAATGGATTGAAACTACTTAGGGTGTTCTGGAGGTAGACTGGGCTGCAGAAGTACTCTTCCAGAAGTGTGAAATACCCAATCAATGGTTCCTTTGAGGAGGATCAGCAAATGAGATTTCATGACAGGAACATTGGAACCTGAGATTTAAATCAATTTACCTGGGCCCTGGTTGGTGTGATTCAGTCAGTTATGTGTTATCACACAAAGCAAAAGGTTGCTGGTTTGATTCCCAGGCTGGACACCTTCCTGGGTTTGGTCCTGGTTGGGGTGTGTTTGAGAGGCAACAGCAATGGCTGTTTCTCTCTCAAATCAATGTTTCTCTCCTGTTCTGTCTCTTTCCCTTCCCCTCTCTCTATAAATAAATTAATAAAGCTTTAAAAAATCAGTTAACCCAGAAGTTCTGAGAATCTATGAACACTTGTCTATTCAGCCACAGTACATTTTTTTCAATCCACTTACACATTTAAGACAAGTAACAGTTGGGCTTGCTTAACACACATATTTTTCTTATTTTTTTTTATCTGAATGACACCAGGCTACATAAAATTAATTGACATGATTTATCTACCTATTTAAGTATGAATGGATGCAAGAGAAATCTAGTCATTTCTTTTAACTCTTGTCATTAACCACTCATTTTATGTCCAAGTTTATGCTTTGTAAGCTATAAGACTATTTTACACACCTCCTAGTGAAACTAAAATTAAGATAAGTATTAAAGAGATAAGTTGCACATCACATAAAGCTTGCTATGATGTAAATATTTCCCTTACTCCCCACAGTGCATGTCTGGTCCACATTGTGCCCCACACATGATTCTGACAAGTTATGATGCATCAGTCAATCATTGGCAGAGGCAGAATATCATAGACATAAGGAGTCTCCTGGGTTCTGTCTCTGAACATTGTCAGTTCAGTCATGTGTTGCATATGAACACATGCTTTGCAGAGATAAGACACCTTCAAATGGCATACCAATTTTCAATTCATTTTTTGTTTTTTTGTTATTTTGAATTCTAATCCTTTAATTATTAACCAACCACTGTCAAGAAATATCCATATTATTGTACTGAGAGGTGAGTTTTAGAGAACTAATAATTTAGCCCTGATGGGTGTGGCTCAGTGGATTGAGGGCCAGCCTGCAAACCAAAGGGTCATTGGTTCCATTCCCAGTCAGGGCACTCGCCTGGATTGTAGGCCAGGTCTCCAGTAAGTGGCGTGCTAGAAGCAATCTCACATTGATATTTATTTCCCTCTCTTTCTCCCTCCCTTCCCCTGTCTCTAAAAATAAATAAATAAAATCTTTTTAAAAAGAGAACTAATAATTCAATAATGATTAGAAAATCTCCCCATGCAAAATGCATTTTATTGTGCTAATGATTTTTAAATGATAGGGTGGTATTGCTTTGTGGTTCACAACTCCAGCAGAACACTTACACGAAAGTCATGTGTTACAGAAATAGTTAAGCCTGCCACATATATTTTTGTTCACTAGCTCAGTATAACCTGGAGACATGAGCATTGTATTAATAACTATTGGAAGGCAGTCTGGTGTTGGAGCATTGCCTGAAATTTCTCTGATGACTAAACCCTTCCTTTAGTTGGGCCTATGATTTGTCTCTTCACTGACCAAGTCCAGCCACTGGAGTTTTCATATATGCTCCCTATACCTATTGAAATAAATCGTTTGAAGTGGACAGAATAAGAAGATTAAATTCATGGCAGTAAAAAGAGTGACAATCCAATTCAATAGCTCAAAAGAGGCTCACATTTTTGCTATGCTAAATATGCCTCCCCACTCTTATCGGGCCACTTCACAGCCCTTTTAAAGCTCTCCATGGTTATTTTGACAGTGAAAACATTCTCCACAAACATCTCTCAAACTGCTTTGGAGCATTTATGGGGATATGGAAACTTTCATTACTACTTTCTTTAAAGCTTTGAAATACTTGGAGGAAATAAACACTCTGAGGAAAGTTTACCAGCCTGCTTCTCATTTTACTGTGGATAACGAGAACCTATTGCTGTTAGAATTACTTGTTTATTTGTTCATTTCAATAAGTGTGATTCAGTATTATTAAAATAACAAGCATTAGAAACTTTAGAGAAATTAGTATTCAGTTGGGTAAACTCCTGCTGATTACCTGTTGTATTCTCTCTAATTGTGTTTCAAATGCAGCAAACTATGTATTACTTGGCATTTAATTGAACATGACCTCATAGTTACATTGTCAGGATATTTAGTACTCATACTGATGATTCTGAGCCAAGGATTCAGGTGCAAGTGACTTATTAAGGGAGCACTCCCAGGAAAATCAAGGGAAGAGTCAGGACATGGAAGGATCCAAGAAAGGCTGCGATTTCAGGTGAAGTCAGAGATTCAACTCAGTATCTCTGGAGCCACATTCATGAACCTGGGGCCTACCTACAGAGAACTGGCCTGCTTAGAAGGACTCCTTTTAATTCTTGAGCCAGAATCCCCTATTTTTAATTTCCACTGAGCCCCATATGTCATGTAGTCAGCCCAGCCTCATAGTTTTTCTTTTTTCCTATTTCCAGACAAAGATGCTGAAGACCTAGACCTTGCACTCTCACTTTTGTAAGTATTTGGCTGCAGACAAGATATCCAGTACCTAAGGGAACAAATCTTTGGCACAGAACTTGCTAAGAAACTGAGAGATGGCACATGGATTTATATGCGGCACCAATGTTGTTACCTATGTATTGTTAGAACTCTGGGTCATGTTGTATCCCGACAAACGTTTTTTCTGTGCTTACACAGACATGGGTAGGTGTGTCATTTTCACAATGGCTAGAAAGATAGATCAGCAGACTGACAGATTAACCAAACTAGCTCAAATTTCACAAATTTATAAATGTTTAGTTCTTTATTTTGATTAATCTCTTATCTGCCTGCATTTATTCAATAGTTAACATCCCACCTATTGTAGCTTTTTTCCTTGATTCCACCTGCCTGGTTCTCTGGCCCAAAGAAATACACGAACAGGAATTTTAAGTATAAAAAGACAAAATAATTGTAATATTGGCTGGGCATGTGAAACATTCCAAAGAGCAGGTCGCATCCAAGATGAATTGGTAACACATAGGTATGAATAATGTTCGAAGCTCTCCGAGCGACTCCAGTGTGCAAATAAGCTTGAGAACCATTGAGTTACATTCTAAAATACTTTTTAGAGCAATTTAGTTTTAAGTGTGTGTAAATAAAGTGTGTGGAAGAAAAGTTTAACACTCTTAAAATTATATATTAACTGCTGGAAATGTGTTAACATCATTAGCCTCTGATATATTTACCCTCTGATTCATTACCAAAAGTTAGAATGTAGATTCCACACTGCAGAATGCATCTGTACTACAGTAAAAAATCATTATATTCTTAATGAAAAATCATACCTTCTTTATATTCATGTTCTTCCCTCTTTTGTGATCATAGAATTGTGCGCACATCAATAAGACAATCATTTCCTAAAACAAGCTTTTACAAGTTAAGAAATGATCTATTAAACTGCTCTAGATCCTCTCATTATCTCAGAGTTTAACACCCATACCCGAGAAACCATTATGAAATGCCAATATACAATTCATGTTCTACAATGAGGAAACTTGTTACTTACAGGAAAAGGAATTAACCATTGTGTCATTCCAAAGTTTTTACAATTAAAAGTTTTATTCCTGGAGGAACTACAAGACAATTAAATGAAATGCTAACAACAAATTAAATGCTTTATAGGTCAGTCATCCCATTAGGTCTCTTTAGGGAAGCCGTTCACATATAACGCATGCCATAACCTATTTGCATAATGATTCTATCTTAACTGTGCCGTCTGCTCTTTTATGGCATGTTGTTTATACTGACTCATGACTAATATAGGAGAGATGTAAAGTATGTAAAAGCCGCTATGTATGGCAGATAAAATTGGCAGAATACAAGCATAGCAAACTAAGCATATTGAAACTGACAGCCTTTAAAAGCCATAGATGTGATTTGACATAAAACACATTAAGACTATGCCTTCACAGGCAAAGAAAAGCAGAGGGTTAAAGTAGTAATATAGGTAATTTGAACTAAAAAAGAAAAACCTCCTATGGAGAAAATTAGCATTTAGTTGCCTGATGTCTCAATGTTTTTCATCTGCATAGCTTGAATGAAGTTTGGATTGTTCAACCTTTCATTGCACTTCATGTATGTGCACACAAGCATATGTGGCATTTATAAATTTAGAAATTTTTGTCAGACAACAATACATTTTATGGTAAAAATATATTACTTTTACTTATATAACTGGATTTTCCTGTTACATTTATTCTAAAATATGAAGAAATTAAGATTGTAATATCTGGGTATGTACCCTGTGCCCACCTTACTGACCTTCATTTACCTTTGAGTTTCTAATTTCTCATTTACTAAGTGATGCTGAAAAGGTTGATCAGAAGACTGAATAATCAAAATTTACATCTCTTCTATTGACTTGTACACACATTCACTACATATATGCATATATTACATATATAATACAAACATACAAGTATATTTCATAGAGGACATTATTTTAATGCAGATATATTTTGCTTTGTATTTTGCATTCAATTAGCTTAATTTACTTTATAAATGTAAGTTGTCCAATGTAGTTTTTGCTATAAATTCCATTGTTAGTTCTGGTAATGGACCAAGGTGATTCTTTAAGCCAAAGAAATAGACTCTTACATAAATACTTTCAGGAGCTCTTTTTATTGCATAGATTTTAAAATGTACAATTTGGTGATTTGATATACAAATGTGAAATAATCAAGCTAATTAACATTTTCATCATGTCATAGTTACCTCTTTGTAGGTGTGTATGGTGAAAATGGCTTTGGTATTTGAATAGGAATTGCAGGAAATCTATACATGGCTTTGGTAGTATGGACATTTCACAATACTAATTCTTTCAATTCATGAACACAAAGTATCTTCCTTTTCTGTGCCTTCTTCAAATTTTCATCAATATTTTATTGTTTTTGGTGTACAGATTGTTCACCTCTTTGCTTAAATTTATTCATGTTTTATTGTTTTTGATGCTATTGTAAATAGGATTTCTTTTACAAATGATTTATTCTTAGTATTTAGAAAGCAACAGCTAAATTTTATATACTGATATTATGTCTTGCAACTTTACTGAATTTTTTTATCACTTCTAAGATTTTTATGGTTGATTCTTTATGGTATTCTACATGTATGATCAGTCATCTTCAAAAGAGAGTATTATTTCTTCTATTGCAATTTGAATGCATTTTATTTCTTTTTATTGTCTGATTCCTCTTGCCAAGATTTCTAGTACTACATTGAATTGAAGTGGCAGAAGTGATCCTTTTTCTTCTGTTCCTAATCTTAGAGGACAAGCTTTCTTGAGTAAAGTATTCTTTGTGGGTAGGTTTTTTTCTTTCGGCACTTGAAATATATCACCCTACTCTTGCCTGACATACAAGGTTTCTGCTGAAAAATTCACTTAAGAGTATTATAGGTGTTCCTTGTAATGTTACATGTTTTTTTTCTCACTTCTTTCAAAATTTGATCTGTCATTAACCTTTGTTATATATGAGGGGGGACATCCAACAAACAGAATTATCTTCTGGAGAACAGGCCCCTTTTAGTACAGGCTTCCCTCCCTGGGTGAGTGTTCTAGGAACCCATCTCTGAATCTGTGTACCAGCTGGTGTGGTTGTGAGGGGCTGCATTCATCTTCAGTGGATGTTTTTGAAGACTGTCATCATGTTTTTCCATCTCCTGATGGGTGATTTATGAGCACATCTGCCCACACTGCACTGAGTATTCAGTAGTTTTTGACCAAATATGTCATGATCTCCATGCACCACCTTCCCTATTCACCCCATCTCATCCCGAGTGACTTTTTCTTTCTTTCCCTGGATGAAAAAAGTCCTCAAAGGGAAATGTTTTGCCACTGTGAAAGAGGTGAAACAAAAAAACAGCAGAAGCACTAAAAGACATCAAACCGATGAGTCAAAAACTGTTTTGAGTTGTGGAAAACAAGTCTCTATAAGTGTATTGCATCAAATGGAGAGTCCTTTGAAGGAGACTGAAGTTTAAACGTAGGAATAAATGATTTTTTAATGTAAATTCCATTTTTTAGTCTCCCCTCTTATGTGTCTGAAGATTTATTGGTGTTCAGCCTATTTGAGGTTCTTTAGACATAATGTATGTGAATGTTCATTTTCTTCCCCAAATTTGGGTAGTTTTCTCTCATTATTTGGTTTAAATGGTGTAGGTTTTCAGGGAATCATAAATATGTGTATTTACTGCTAATATTTTCTTGATTTTGTTTAGTTGTCTATAGGTGTTCTTTTATTGTTTACTGAGCTTTTTACGATAATTATTTTGCATTCTTTTTCAGGCAAATTATAGATCTTTATTGTAGAGGGTGTCATCCTCTGGAGCTTTATTGTATTTCTTTTGTGGTGTTATATTTCCCTTATTCTTCATTTTTCTTCTGCCCTTCCATTTCTTGCTTCACATTTGATCTCTTCCAGGTAGCTCAGATGAAGATTTGGGGGACCAATCAGGCCTTTCTTCTGAATGCATCTGCCCATTCTTCCTTTTCCATTTTGAGTGGGAGAAGTCTTTGGATTGTTTCCCTTCATCTCAGTCCCACACATTTAGATCTAGTGTTAAGAGCCTCCCATTTTCCCAAGTGTCATAAAGTGTTCAAAATCAGGTGTCTTCTTCCAATCCTGTAGAGTCCAGCCAGCTACAGATATCCATGTGATATCTGTGGGGTTTTGTATGTGCCCTCTGCAGAGACTTGGGCTTACCATTTGTGGAAGCTTGCATGGGATGTCTGTGCAAATGCACATGTTGTCCATGGAAGCTTGTGTGCACCTATGGAGTGGTGGAAGTGCATGTTGGCCAATTGCGTGGGAGGTTGCAAGTGAGGTGTCTTATTGGATTTGTGGGTGGGCTTCACAGTGGAGATCATAGTCCAGTTAATAGGATCTGTGGCTGGATTTTGAAGTTTGTGCGGTCATTACAAGGAGCCCCTGCCTCTTTTGCACGATCTTAAGTCCCCTCAGACTCAGCCCTGTTGATCCCCTCAAGGGTCTGAGTGGGGCTATGCAGAAGTGGGTCTCTTGAGCAATGCCTGGCACCACTTATTTCTTATCACTTTCCCTCATAAGAGGCTTGAAGAGGTGTCTCTTGACATTGAGCCATGCTGTCTTGCAGGAGAAATGTCATAGTTACGTTGAAACTTTTTTTACTCTCTTCAATGTGTCTATTCCCAGAAAGTTTGCTCAAACATGTCACTTCAATCTCTCTACTGTACTTCTAGATTCTCAACAAAGGTATACCCATCCATGGAAGATTGTCAAAATCAGTATTTCTTTGGAGGTGTGTGACACAAATGCTCCTTACAAATACACCATGCCTGATATAACAGATGTCACAAATTGGTACTCTGTAGGCTAAATAAAATACATAACAGTGGTATGTTATTAAATCAGCTCACTAGAAATAAATAATAAAGTGATAAGCAATTGAATATTTATAGAATTTATTTCTGTGTTGTAGATACTCTTACCATGTCCAATTTCAAGTTATCAGTGCGATGTCATTCAGGTAACATTGGAAAAAATATGTGAAAAATTGGGTCTCTTTAGCACATATGAGCTGACTACACAGGACCCGATTACATACTTCCAGTTGAAGTCTTAGGAAGTTTTGCAGAGAGCTGCTTAGATGGAAGCACAACTGGAAAACTATATTTTCATATTTACTGTGTCATTCTAACAATTTTGCTTTAACTCTACTCTAAACAATCACAATAACAAAGACACTGTGAGGGTTTGTGCATTTTTCAGGAAAAAAACGTTTTAAATATAATTAACTATCGAAGATTATGTACTCTGTGGGCTTTATTCTAAGGTGCACTGGGTGAAGGCTACTGGTGCTACCTAAATCCAAACTTGAAAGCCTAAGTTGGCTCATTGTGCCAATTATCTGTCTTAATTCTTGGCTTTTTTTATGCTGATATTGTTCACTCTCTCCTTCTGGACTTCTGCTGTTGTCTACTTCATTAACTGCTAATGAGCTGAGATAAAATACAACCTGTTTTTTTCCACATTTTTATATTTGTTTCTTGTAGTCACAGGGGAGTTAAAAATCTGTATTTTTGTATGCTCTCTCAGCTTGGTGCTATTATATAATTTGTGGTGTTGTTAACCTGGGCAAGGTTATATTAATTTTTATTGTCTGAGAAAGTATTTCTTCTGCTTTTATACTTGAAAGATATTTTCTTTGGCTACAGAACTTTGTGTTGAGTAATTTTTTTAGTTCTTTATGGATGCTTCTAGGTTGTCTTCTGACTTGTGTAGTTTCTAACAAAACACCTCATTTCATTTACATAGACTCCACCTTCATGAACTAATTATCGTGCAAAGTCCCATATCCAAATACTTAGTGAATACTGGAGGAATACAAACTTTCCATCTATAGCATGGACAAATTTATTCGGTGCATGCACTTGTTGATTTCAGTTATGTCTACTGTATTTATACCAAGGAAAATTGGGTAACTCAAGGCAAAATTAAAATAAATTAGGCCAAACCTTCCACTTTATTCAATTAACAAAGTCCAGTCACAGATTAAATCATATGTCTAAAATATTAGTACATATTAGCTTTCAATTAAAATTATAATATTTACAAAATGACCAGGATATAAGTTTATTCACATAGGGTGTGTGCTTATTGCCAAGCAAGACTGGTGTAGGTGTAAAGGGAGAATTTCCCATTGTGGTTCTGTGGCATTCATAAATAAAAGCTCAGCCTGAGCCTTGGCTGGTAGAGCTCAGTGGATTGAGCACTGGACTGCGAAGCAGAGAGTCGCTGGTTCGATTCCCAGTCAGGGCACATGCCTGGGTTGCAGGCCAGGTTCCCGGTGTGGGGAGTGCAAGAGGCAACCACACATTGAAGTTTCTCTCCCTTACTTTCTCCCTCCCTTCCCCTCTGTCTAAAAATAAATAAAATCTTTTAAAAAAAAAAGCTCAGTCTGAGAGCACTCCCTAAATAGGACACACACATCTCAATTAAAGGTTAATTATTTTACATATCTAAAAGGTGCCCTCTGAGACCCAGTTTAAAGCAGAAGATTTATTCCATAATAAGTCACCCTTCACTGGGAATGCACAATAAGTATCCTCATTAAGGATGAAGTGTAAAGGAGGTAGCCAGT
Organism: Trachops cirrhosus; assembly: GCA_028533065.1. Lineage (NCBI taxonomy): Eukaryota > Metazoa > Chordata > Mammalia > Chiroptera > Phyllostomidae > Trachops > Trachops cirrhosus. The sequence goes on along the minus strand of CM052552.1, from coordinate 34,857,224 downwards.
GTTCAAAAGGGGCAGAGAAGTAAACACAATAATAAAAAGAGAAGGTTACGAGGCAGTCACTCCCCCGGAAGTTTGTAATTGTGCTTTTCCCACTTTATACCTTTAAAAAAATCAATTTGAGAAACGGGTTTGCAGATCAGGTTGGATGAAGAGAATGAACTGATGGCAACTCTAGAGTGCAAAGATCAGAGGAGTCTGACCCTGCGTGAACAGTCAGGGTTGCTGCGCCTATGTTGTCTCAGGCAGCTTGTTAACTGAGGCCAATGGAAAAGTCAAAAGTGCAGCACTTTGGTGGGAGTGGATAATTAACCCTCTGTAACCTCTATTATCTTTATGTTTAGGTTAGAATCAGTTGCCAATAACAGATGGAGGATTGATGGTAGCAATTTTGTCTTCAGGTGTAATTAACAGGCCAGATGCAGGCTCTGAATGTAAGAAGGGACAAAAGATGACTAATGGTGAGAAATTACCACCCAAACACATACATGGACAGAAGACCTTGGGGATAATTCCTGTGCTGGAATGGCTTGAGCCATTCCCACTCTGTACATTCTGACCCAGTATGATGAGAAATTTTCAATCAGCCTAAGGGAAGAGATCTAACCCTCCAAACAATGTACCACAAAAAATAAATTTGCTGAAACTATTCATTCTCATGCATTGATTCTGTAATAGGACATATTAAATTAAGTCTGGATTAAATATAATTGGAGAGGACATTCAAGACAAAATAGGTTTCAGGAAGTTCCTGAAAAAATAGGTTAGCTATGAAAAAAGACTACAGACATTTTTACTTAAATTCATTTTTACTAAAGCACAAAAATTATATTCTGAACTTCTTCCCTAATCTCTTGCCTCCTAATTCTGGCAAACTGTAATACAGGCAATTGCCTTTCCTGCCAATTTCTGCGTGTGTGTGTGTGTGTGTGTGTGTGTGTATGTGTTTATGGCTATATAAGAAGTGTGCTTACAAATGCATTTTATAAATATAAATTACAACTGGCCAAATCTCTGCCCCAGGTGAACCAGGAACCCTGTATTTATCTAGAGATCTCCAAAAGTTATTTGACTCACCAGCCTACCTGTGCTGACTTGATTCTACTCAGAGACAGACTAACCATGAAACATTGCCCCTTTTCTTTGAATTATCTGAAGGGTTTATCAGTTCTGTCCTTCAGCAACATTCTCCCTTACAATCTTTCCTACACTTTCTCTCCTTGAGAAAGTCTATTGTTATTTTAATTTTTTGCAAGGCATGACTATTTATTGAATTCTGAATCGGGGAATAACATCTAAACTACATATTTGGGGGACCATTTCAAATGGCTGTCCAGAAAGTATCTAGCCATGTAATATGAAAAATAGACATTTACTGAAGAAGATACAAGATACAAGAAACATTGTACATAAGACAATGACACCTCAGTCCCCTTCAAAGGAGGCATCTTGGGACCTCGCACAGTTCTCCCAATCGTCTTCAGCTGCCCCATCGTATTTTCCTGAATCTCATCAATGGTCTGAAATCTCTTCCATTTCACAGGTGATTTTACTTTTGGGAAAAGCAGAAGTTAGAGGGCGGAAAATCTGGGCTGTAGGGGGGCTGAGTCACCTGGGTGATTTGATGTTTTGCCAAAAACTCTGCAGGAGATGTGATGCATGAGTGGGCGTGTTGTCCTGATGAAGCTGCCAATCACCAGTTGCCCGTGCCTGCGGCCTTCTGAATCATCTCAATAATTTTGTTATGGTGCAATGAGTGGCCAGAGGGGAAATAAAGGCAGGGCCCTCACCATTGCGGTCTAACAAAGAACTTAGTCCAGAAGGCTAAGAGCAAAAGCTCACACGTTGACCCAGCAGTCCTGAGCCTGCTCTAATAAGGCTGCCAGGCGTCGTGAACAGCACAAGTAAACTATGATTGTGCAGGCGAGGGTCAGTCCTTGAAAGTCTGTGTATGTCATTTCCACTAGCTGGAAAAGGAAACCCTGAGATGGTGTGTTCATCCCAAGGCCTAGAAGGGGAATGGGAGGGGGACACAGCACCCAGAGAAAGAGCCCATGAAACAGCTTTGGGTAACTGCCTGCCTGCTCACATACACAAGATGAATACATGGAGTCTGGAGCAAGGTAAGGACCCAAGCTAACAGAACCCCACCCACACCTACGTTTGAGTGTCACGTCTCCCCTGGAAAGCTGGCACCACCTTTACCCATCAATCAATGTGTAACTCCCTCACCCCCATTCCACCAACCATGTAAGTCCTCAGAACAAAGGGCTTGCTCTCTGCCTCTTCTGTTGGCCTGGTCGCTCTCTGGCCACCTCTTTCAGCCATCTGGCTTCTAGCCAGCTGGCCCCTGGCCATTGGGTGCTGGCCATCTAGCCTCTGGCCACCCCACTTTTGCCTCCCCTGCTTTGCTCTCCTACTAGAACCCAGCATTAATAAACTTTACTTGCATGCTAGGAGGCTCACTGGCCTGAAATGCTTTATTGTGTCCGTGAGAACTGAGTTTATGGGAGATAATCCTCTAGCAGTTTCCATGGAGGAATGTTCAAGTTTCACAAAAAATGTGATGCAGATTCGTTACTCTACTTGCTCAGTCATTTTGAATGTGATGGCCACACAGTACACACGCTCATTCAATGTCATCTACTACCCACACTGACTAGTACAGTGAAGTTGTCATTGTTCAGACAAGCACATTCCAGTCCACTGTCCTTGGCTGCCAGGCTACATCAATGTCGCACAAACCATTCTGGTTATATTAACAATGGCTGGACTTTTTCCACATAGACTAGATATATAATTCCATTTGTATCAATTAAAACACCAAAAAAATTTTTATGTTTATGTGTTTCTTGCTTCCATTTGATAAAATTTTCCGAGTCAGAATGTACTTTTTCCTTTTTTTATATTAAAGACTCATTTCCCAAATTTATTTTTAAATACTCTTTACTTAGACACAAACTCTTTTAGAGCAGAAATAAGAGAATGTACAGATTCCAATGTAAAAATATCTTATGAAAATCTTTATTCAAGGAGGAATTTATCCAGGGTCATCTTCTTCTTTCAGGGACTTCAATGCCATGTATCTGATAAGGTTCAGGACCCGATTCTCTACATACTTTCAGTTGAAGTCTTAGGAAGTTTTGCAGAGAGCTGCTTAGATGGAAGCACAACTGGAAAACTATATTTTCATATTTACTGTGTCATTCTAACAATTTTGCTTTACTGTGCTCTAAACAATCACAATGACAAAGACACTGTGAGGGTTTGTGCATTTTTCAAGAAAAAAAAAACGTTTTAAATATAATTAACTATCGAAGATTATGTACTCTGTGGGCTTTATTCTAAGGTGCACTGGGTAAAGGCTACTGGTGCCACCTAAACCCAAACTTGAAAGCCTAAGTTGGCTCATTGTGCCAATTATCTGTCTTAATTCTTGGCTTTTTTTATGCTGATATTGTTCACTCTCTCCTTCTGGACTTCTGCTGTTGTCTACTTCATTAACTGCTAATGAGCTGAGATAAAATACAACCTGTTTTTTTCCACATTTTTATATTTATTTCTTGTAGTCACAGGGGAGTTAAAAATCTGTATTTTAGTATGCTCTCTCAGCTTGGTGCTATTATATAATTTGTGGTATTGTTAAGCTTTCCTGTATAAAGAAATCTTCTCACTTGATCTTCAAAAAAAATTTTAAAGTTATTTTCACATATGAAAATGATCATGACAACAGATCTTAGTGCTATATTGTATGCTCCTCTGTGACCTAAATGCCAGCTTTATTATTTTATTGTCTAAAATTAATAAAATGTGCATATCAGAATATGGCTGTGACATAGTCAACTGTAATAAGATTATCTCACTATATTTTTACCTATAATTTCCTCCAAACCACTCAAATTATGTTATAACTGCACCCACAAATACTGTATTTTAAATTATTTTCAATACCAAATAAAAGTTTTACATGGTTAAAAATAAAACAAAACTAGGTTCTTCTAAATTAGCTTCTAACAATCCCATATCTTCATTTAAAATTGCTAGAGTTGTTTTTTCTCCTGGCATACTGTTTGTTTCACAACAAACACCCTACCACAAAGCAAGTATACTCAGTAACACTATTCACCTGTTTGTGGCCTCCTCTCTTCTGTTCCTTGGTTCTTATGTTTAATAACCTGTTTATGTTTCACCTTACTCCTCACCACCTTTTTTTTATCTCTCTTCTGGAATTATTCTTTCTAGTAGATGTTGTTCAAACAGAGCAAGCTCACTATACGTACTGCTGTGAAGCCAAAGAAGTGATGCTTTCTTTATCATTATCAAACCTTTGCTTTCTTGACATCCTCTAAAGTCATCCTTTATAGATTCACTTCATTTTCCCATTCCAATTATCTTGTTTTTCCATCAGTTACACATATCTTGATTTTTTTTTCAGGAACAACTTAGTTTGGGCTGTTCTTGTGTATCTTAATTAGATGTTTTTCCTGCAGTGATTCAATATATTTCTGCATTAGAATAATAGGTTACAGTTAAAATATAAACTCAGACCTCAAAAGTGAAGATAAACAACCAGAAAACTATTGCATTCTGCCTCAGTCCTTGGATCATTTCCCTCAATGACCAATGAAATCATCTTTTGGATCTTGACTTTAAACTTGGCTGGGTTGTACGCATGATTGGAGGGAGAGGCCAAAGGACAAGTCTGTGAAGCACTTAGAACTTTCTCTGTGTGTACAGTTAGCTATTAATGTCTGTGGCAACACTGGGAATTCATACTTATCCAAAACGAAAGGGACTATTTTTATTGAATATATTTATATTTTATACCTACATTTAAAAAAATCAAAATAGTCCAGAAATAAGACAACATAATATCTCCCCTCCCTCTATCCCTGGAAAAATGATATTTTTTTGCTTACTAATATATTTCATGACCATATAATGTAATCTCTTGATAATTTTTATCATAAACTTGCTTAGTAAAGCTAACATTTTAGTTCTTTAAATATAGATCACTGCAGCTCAATGGACTCATTTATGCCACTGTGCTCTGGTAGTGGCCCAGGCTCTAAACTCAGAGCTAAAAAAATATGCCTCCAAACGTGCACAATTTAATGTACACACTAATATAATATATGGTAGCAGATAAAATAGTATGTGGATAAATAATTCTTATTTGTGTTTTTCCTCATCATTTATTCATGTATCCAATATAAACTAAATACCTCTCACCCTGCTGAGGGATAGAAAAGCTGACTTAGACACAGTGGCTGCACCACACATAATATGTTTCAAAAATTCTTTTTAGTTGTGAACTTGAGCAGACACTGGAAAAACATTTTGTATGTAAGAACCACAGATATTACTCTTTTTAAAAGTTCAGTTCAGACCTTGAAAACACAGTGTGTATATAAATGAGGCAATGTGTCTTAAATGCTAAATAAACAAAACACTTTACTAGTGGTAAAATGAAAGAATATGTGCAAATTTTTTTTATTTTCTACAATGACGAATTTTCTTAATACTCTGCTAGACGTTGTTCTGTTTGTATGTTTATTTCTATGCGTTTTAAGTAAAAAGCTTTCTAAGGGACTATGGCATAGGAAAAATATTATTTACATTTTATCCATATAAAGATCAAAAGCAGATATTAATTACATGAGTTTGTATAAATATTACAAATGAAATTTAATTAATTCATTCATTCATTAATAAACATGTAATATAAAGATTTATATTTGAATTCATAAAATGCTAAAGATCAGAAAACAAATTTCATTTTAATATATAACTATTAATATATAACACTGGTTTGTCATGTTTAATCATTTTTGGTTTCTTTGTTTCTAATTTATGATCAATCTATAAATTTAAATTGCTACATAGAGGGGAAATTAGTTTACCAGTTATAACTGATTTGAAAATTGAGACAACATAGTCCTGGCTGGGTGGCTGTGTTGATTGGAGCATCATCCCATACATCAAAAGGCTGCAGGTTTGATCCCTGGTCAGGGTGTGTACTGGAGACAATAATTAAAGTTTCTGTCTCATATCAGTGTTTGTCTCTCTCTCTCCCCCCTCGCCATTCCTTTCACTCTAAAATCAATTTAAAAGAGGCATATTTTAGAGTGAGCATTAAAAAAACAAATCTAGTTTTTAAAAAATCAACACAACACAGAAAGTGTGACAGAGCAGACTGGGACCCTTCACATGCTCAGTCATGAGACTCAGCAATTAGTGCTGGAAAGAGCAGGTCTTTTTTTTACAACATTTCAACCTTGGGAGAACCTAAAGAGCCTCAGCTCAGAGCCCTTCTTTCTTATGAGACCCAACACTGCCCATGCTCTCCACCAGGCTATGAGCCAAAAGCCCCCAAAGTTCCCTATATTTTTATCTGGTCTTAATCTGCCTGTACAAAAAGTTCTCCAGTCACTCTGGAAGGTACCAAAGTTGCTGTCCTCACACAACTGAAGTCTGTCCTTCAGAATCTGGGGTACTAGGTCATCAGCTTCTGTGTAATAGTCCAGAAAAGGCACAAGCCCCCAGAATCCAGATAAAATCCACATGCAGCAGGTAAGGATCTTGCAAGGAAGTCCTTTGCAGTCCAAGAGTCAGCTAGAGCAGGCACTATCACAGCAACAGCATCCCCTTTCTTATTAGTCCAGGACACATGGCCTCCTTCTTCTCTATAAACTACATACCTGCTTGCTTACTTCTCCCTTCTAAGCTGCAGAGCAAAATATCGCTTACTACAGACAACATGCCTCCTCCCTCACTACTACTCCCTGCGTGGCCAAGAGAGCAGAATGGCTGCCCACGCCCAGTTTGAATCCTCAGCCTGGAGCTTCTTCCATAACCGGTTTCTAACTCCTCCCACAATGGGTTACATCTGCCCATTCTCTGCATCTTCTGCCCTTCTCCAGCTGTCATTGTTAGTGGGGGCAGTCATGGCCCAGTGATGCAGAGTGAACCACCTCCAAGCTCTCATGCAAATGCAGCAACAACAGCCCCCCCCCGCCCCCGCACACCACAGCATCACCTGCTAAAGTCATGTGCCTCTCTTAGCATCCTAGAGCATGGAAGGCACAGCTATTTGGCATAACTATGAAGCTAGACAAGTTGCCATAGATATACAAAATCTCCCAATCATGTGCTCTGCTTTTCCCAGCTCCCAAGCCAGGTCACTAGGGGTTTTTCCTAGATTTTTGGGCAGTGGGAGTTCTGGCCCCTTTATAGAAGCACATGGAGGAAGGTAAGGCATATTCAAAAAATATACAATGGTTATGATATTGACAGCAATGTTTTAAATTTGAATAAAAGTTTCTCTTTGCCAAAATATACTTTCACAATGCACTAGCACACTTGGAAATTATCTAATTTCTGTATGTGTTTATAATTTGTTTTCTTTCATGTACACTCTACGAGGTATTGCTTCGAGTGTTTTTTTACTTCAATGCTCAATCCTCAGTTCCTAGAAAAATGTTTGGTGACATAGTAATTACTTAAATATGTATTTGTTGAATAAACTAAAGAAGTATCAAATTTATTTTTAGTTTTGCCATATAATACAGAAAGATAAGATAAATATTATCAGGTTATTTTATGGATAGTCAATTAAGGTAAAGATTAGTAAAGCTGATTCCTTGGAAAAATAAAAACAATATTACCATAAAAATTTTCCCTAATTTCTAAACCTATAATATATATTTTACACTATCTTATCTTGCTTTATATACCCTTCCAACAATTTAATCCTCTTCTGTATTTTGCTTTTTATTTATTTTATTTTTTAAAACATTATTTTATTGATTATCCTATTACAGTTGCCCCATTTCCCCCCCTTTATTCACCTCCACCTTGCACACCCCCTCCCACTTGCATTCCCCCCTTTAGTTTATATCCATGGGTCATACATATAAGTTATTTGGCTTCTACATTTCCTATACTATTCTTAACCTCCCCCTGTCTATTTTATACCTGTCTATCATTTATGCAACTTATTCCTTATACATTTCCCCCCTTTCTCCCTCTCGCCCTCCCTTGCTGATAACCCTCCATGTGATCTCCATTTCTGTGATTCTGTTCCTGTTCCAGTTGTTCGCTTAGTTTGTTTGTTTGTTTTTTAGGTTCGGTTGTTGATAGTTGGGAGTGTCCTGTCATTTTCCTGTTCATAGTTTTGATCTTCTTTTTCTTAGATAAATCACTTTAACTTATTTATTATGTTTCATAGAATAAGGGCTTGGTGATGATCAGCACCTTTAGCTTGACCTTGTGCTCAAGTGCTCGGAAGCACTTGATCTGCCCTTCCATTCTAAATGATAGCTTTGCTGGATAGAGTCATCTTGGATGTAAGTCCTTGCCTTTCATGACTTGGAATACTTCTTTCCAGCCCCTTCTTGCCTGTAAGGTTTCTCTTGAGAAATCAGCTAACAGTCTTATGGGCACTCCTTTGTACGTAACCACCTCCTATTCTCTTGCTGCTTTTAAGATGCTCTCTTTATCTTTAATCTTTGGTAATTTAATGATGATGTGCCTTGGTGTGTTCCTCTTTGGTTCCAACTTATTTGGGTCTTTCT
>CM052552.1:34807776-34848151 GCA_028533065.1 Trachops cirrhosus | reverse complement strand
ACCCTGTGGGTCTCTCCAGTGAACTCTCTTGTGATTCTGGGAGTTTGTCCCACTGCCTCAACCCCCACAGGTGTTTTCAATCAGAGGTTTGAGGCTTTATTTCCCCTCACTGTCTCACTCCCCAGTTGTTCCCCCTGGTTTATCTGTATGCAAAGATGGGATCCCCCACTCCGCCAGTTGCTGCCTCACTGTGAGTCCTCTCTACCCAGATGCCCATCTCTTCCTCTCCTACCGGTCTGTGTGAATGTTTCTTCTTTAACTCTTGGTTGTCGGACTTCCATACAGTTTGATTTTCCAGCAGTTCTGGTTGTTTTTTTTTTTTGTTTATAAATTTTTTGTTGCCCTTCTTTTTGTTGTGCAAGGAGGTAAAGTGTGTCTACCTATGCTTCCATCTTGTCTGGAAGTCCTAATTGGTTTTTAAATATGCTTTAGTTGTAGTATCAATTTCAAATCATTTTTGAAAATTGGCAGCATACTAATTTTTTCAAATAGTTTTCTATTTTTCAATTACAGTTGATGTGCCATATTGTATTAATTTCAGGTATATAACCCAGTGATTAGACATTTATATAACTTATGAAGTGATCTCCTAGATAAATCCAGTACCCATCTGATATAATACATAGTTATTACACTATTATTGACTATATTCCCTATGGTGGACTTCACATCCTTGTGGTTATTCCATAATTACCAATTTGTACAATAACAAAGACTTGCAATGTGGGAGCATAGATTTATATAGAAATTCAAATTGTGTTCTGATTATGAGGTTAAAGGCAAGGGGTTTTTATGAGAAAGGGAAGTGAAATAATCCATGAATAGAAGGAAGAAATTTCTGTTGGTACTAAAAGAGCTAAATCAGGAAATTCTATTGGTGCTGGTAAACTAAATTATTTTTTAGCTATACATGGTTGTGATAATTCTAAAGAATATCCTTCATATTCAATCCTCATAGTCAGGATATCTACTTTCCTATTAGCTTTATCACTTTGCTTTGTGGCAGCATCATAGCCAATGAGTTTTATCCAAGGCATGATTATTGCTATTCGAAATTATTTGCTTTACAGTCCTTCAGAATACAATGCTGATGTGGCCCAGAGTAAAAGTTTTTTACCAGTTCAGGTATTCCACAGGTTTGAGGAATAAGATGTACAAAGCAGTTCCTCTGGATGGCTTCCTTGGCTCTATCTTAAAATGGTTCTATTTACGTTAACCTTTCACAGTTCTAAGTACCAAATGTCTACAATTGCCCATTTCTTAATTTTGGCTTTGTCTTGATCAACCTTTACTAAGATTTGCCTTTCCTAAAAAAAAACCCTGAACTCTGCTTGCCACCAGGCCTGGACAAGCATAAAGTGGAATGCTCCTCCCTTATTAAATGCTCCTGTCAGAACCCATTGGTCATTTTCCCTTGTTTGTTCCAGCTTCCCTTCCAAAAATTCTATTTATCTCTGCTTGCTTCTTCTTTGTCTTCAAAAACAAGTATTTTTTTCTGTTTGATTTTGAAATGCTCACAGATCTGATATCCAAAGTGTATTCTCATTGAAATAACCTTTCTTTTTAATTAAAGTCTCTCCCTGTTTAAGTTTAAATTTGTTTTTATTTGACTTAATAATAAACAATCATTTGAAATTCTAAAGATATTTTGAATGGCTTGGGTTTCGTTTTGGTCCAATTGTCTAGGGAATACAAAATGAGTCTCCCTAGAAAACCCCAAAAAGCAGATGACATAGAAATAGTTGAACCAAATAGAGAAGTTCAAAACCACAATTAGTTATTGCAGATTCGTAATTTAGGAAACTGTTTTTTTTTTTGTGAAAGAACACATGCTGATTTTATTTGTTGTCCTACAACCACAATGTTTAAAAATCTTCATAAAAATTAATATTATGTGGCTATATAGGGAACAATATCTACAGCTCTCCAAGAAATAAAACAAAATTGGAAACTTCGTTTTGCAAGATAGATGAGAATGTAAGAAAAATAAAAATAAGCATCTTTTTGAAGACCTTTGGTGAGTGTTGCCTACTACCAGTAATGGAATATTTCCACAAAAACCAGTGCTCATAGTCACATCCATTAACTATGCCAACAGGCTGTTCAAATTCATCTCCAGTTTCTCTAAGGCAGTGCTTTTCAAACTGTGATCTCTAGTTCAGCACCATCAGCATCACTTAGGAACTTGATAAGAATGCCAATTATTAGGGTTAACCTCTACCATCCAAAAACCACGGGGGGTGAGACCCAGCATTTTGTTTTTACAAGCCCTCCCAGTGATTCTGATGTGTTACTAAATTTGAGAACTACTGTCTTAAAGGAAATTCAACCATAGCTTTCTTTCTGCTTTGTGTTCTACAATGATTTACTCCATTCTTTTGGTCAGGCTGTCTGGATTCCTCTAGACTCCATTTTCCCACTGTGGGTTGTTCAAAAATAATACTCCATATCTCAACAAATGTTGAAAATTTGATCAATAGATAGAGAGAGAGATACAGAGGGAAAGGAAGGTGAAGGTAGCTGTATGGGTAAAGGAGTGATAAATGGGGACAGAAAGAGACTGATTGGGGCAATGGGTGCACTAGGCAGTGTGCACATGATGTGTTATTGAGTTGCACACTTGAAACCTGTACAGTTTTGTGAAACAATGTCACCCCAATAGATTCCATTAAAAATAAATCAATAAAATAACACTAAATGTTTAGACTTTTAATTCTTAAAAAGATAGATTCTAAGACTAACATCACTCAATAATATTTAATATAATTCTAGACTTTTTTCTTTTTTATGCAATAGATAAATATAATATCTATAAGATATTTCAGTAGAACTGACACTGGTATGCAAATTATCATATCAGAAACCCATGCAGTGTTTATCAGCAAAGCAAATTCCAGTCCACAAATATAAAACAAACTGTATAAGAAACAGTGTTAAAACGGTATGAAAGACTTTTGCAAATCAATAAATATATATTTTAATAGAAGAAATGTTGACCAAATAATCTATTGTAGATGTGTTTTTTTAATGTAGCACTATAGTTTCAATGAAAAATTAAGTCATAAATAGAGTAGTGGTGAAAAATAATCCTTTGTGATGAGATTATATGAATTTTATAATGTGTTGACTTCCTTAAATGTGATTGTACATTATATATAAATTAGTTTAGCTTGGTGTTTTTCAGAAGTTGAATGAAATTTTTATATTTTTACCTGTCAACACATTTTGTGAAAATTTATATTGTGTCCTTTTCATGACAAATTCATCTTACAAAATGAGTTTAAAATATCTTTCAACAAATGTTTTCATTCCTTATTCTTAACATCTGTATTTTTAAGCGGGGGGGAAGAGCTGTGAAAAAATTTGATGTGTTTTAATCTATAGGAACAGTGTGTTTTTTTGTAACTAAACAAAAGAAAAGAAAAGAAAACAAGCCCATTATTATGACAGATTATCCAAAAGCAAATGTTTAGAGGACTTGGGTATTCTGAGAGACTACAAAAATTGTATATATTGTTTGAATATGTATAAAACTGTATATTTTTATTGTCTTAGACTAGGTAAGTATATCTTAAGATTATATATTTTAAAGAAAATCCTATAACTTTAAAAAGAAATTAAGGATATGTCAGTTATAATTCAAATAATACTAGTAAGAGATTTTATTAACACATTTAATTAATGTTAATATAACATTGAAGCAGAACATTGTCAATTATATCAGAAGACACAGCAGAAATGAACAAATGCAGAAAAAACAACAGAAAAAGAGATCTAAAGTTGATATAGGCATTTTATCTTCACCAGAATATAGAATTACATGAGGATTAGGCTTTACGGTAATAGATATGTATTTCCTGGAAGTATATGTGCCTATCAATATAAAGTGAGTAGAACAAAAGTTTGCCACCCTGAAGCAGCCTTTTTTGGGGATGTTGATTTTAAGATGTTTGTTAAGAAACAAGACTCAAAAACAACTTTCAATTGTCCACCTTTCCTGCCCAAGAGATTGAGATAGAGAAATCTGCTTCAGAAAGAAGGTCTTTGTTTGCCTTAGCCTAAGTCATCTAATTAAATAAAACAAGAGGGCTTCAGGCAGGGGTCTGTTAGCTAGATATTCACTCTGTCCCATTGTTTCTAAGCTGCATAGCAAGGATTTTTCTTCCATGTATGCTGTGTTCTTTCTCAACTACTTATACATTATCTCTTTCCACTCCTAAAATCTGAGATCCCATTTCCTTCCTTACTCTTTGTTGTTCAAAATATCTTATATACCCAAAGTCGTCTCATTTATATATATCCAATGTCTTTAGAATTTTTATGCCTATGTGAATTCCCTATGTGCATGTATTAAAACTTTGATTTTCTCCTGTTAATCTCTCTCAGATAATTTGATTATTACCCCAGCTAGAAGAAATTAAAGGGAGGGAAAATATTAATTTTGTAGCCATCCTTCAGTAGTTTTATTTTATTTTAAGTTGAAGTCCTTTAAAAGTTTCTAGCAAGCTACCTTTGCCAGTGTGGCTCAGTTGGTTGGAGCGTCATCCCATACACCTAAAGGCCAGGGTTTCCATTCCATGTCAGGGCACAAATGGTCCTTGATAGTTGGTATTGTATAAAACATCAACACTTAAACAGGATGTCCTTGGATTCAAATAGGCCATATCATTTATTTCTACTTTCAGTTTGCAATTTTTAATAAATAAAAATTATGACTGTGTTTATTGGTTCAAAAATTATGTGGTGATAATATTGTCAATAATAACCCTTCTTGCCTCAATAGCCTAGCTGGTAATGGCCCAGGGTTAGGTAGATGTGTCAGATTTCAATCTTGCAGGAGAGCTGGATTTATATTAACTATGGACCAAAAGTTTCCATGCACATTTTGGATGGGAATATGCAGTGTTTAGTGCAAATATGCACTCAACATAGTAAGTTCATTATAAATATGATTGTGCTTAATAATTCTGACACTTAGAACTTTGTGGCTCTGTCCTTGTTGTCTTTTTGTTGTTGTTGATTTTCATCCATGTCTTCTTATCTCATATGCTCATATCCCTTGTCATTGCTTACTGCATGCTAGATGTTGTATTTTCAAAGTTTCTTAAAGAGCCAATTGTAGACCTAGGGTTACATAATCTTTTTCAGATTTGAAAAAGTAATAAAATATTTTTCTTGGGTATGTATTACCTACAAGTTACATATTAGTCTCTGCTTACTTCAGTACCAACGTTGAAATTCAGGATGCTGCCCTGACCAGTGTGGCTCAGTTGGTTGGGCCTCATCCTACAAACACAAATAGCCACTGCTTCAATTCCCAGTTGGGACACATGCTTGGGGTGAGTGTGAGAAGTAACCAATCAATATTCCTCTCACATTAATGTTGCTCTCCCTCTCTCTCTCCTTCCCTTCCCCTCTCTCTAAAGATAAGTAATAAATAAAATAAAGATTTTGAAAAAAAAAAGAAATTCAGGATGCAAATACCTACTTCCCCATACTAACTCAAGGAAACAGCTTGCATTGTGACACACCACAGGTAGCTCCACTTCAGTAGCTATAATGGGATTTCACTGAGCAAAGTTTAAATCTTGAGATTCTCTGTAGATAAATAGTACAATATAAATGCAAATAGACACATTCATTCATTTTAGGTATAGGAAAGATGGTAGTCAGAGATGACCTTCATTATTAAGAAGTTATACTGTTTTGATATTTTTATTTTGAAGTTTAGCTCATTTAATACAAACAAATAAATTTTTAGAATCCATATTTGTAGAATTTAATAAAATGCATTTGAGCATGCATTATAACTTGTATTTTACAAAAATGAGAGTTAGAACATGGAGCATTCTCAGATTTGTCAAAGTAAAATCTCTGAGTTACTACCATATTTCTCTAATATGTTTGAGGTATATAACATGAAATGTACAATAACATTTTGCTATGGGTCTTCAGTTTCAGAAACGTCATTCAAGCTCGTGTATGTGTCATTGTTATGGAAACAACAAAAACAAAAATAATCTGCATGTGTATATAAAGCAAGAATATAAATCCAGAGTTTAAGTCAATAATTAAAAGTTACAGGCACAATGTAGATATATGGATAATCATTTGAAATTTTAACAAACTATACACTAAGTAGCTTTGACCTCTCTAGAAAACATAAATATATACTAATATGCTCTCTGAGAACATGGAACACATTATGCTACTTATTTTTGTGAATGCTAAGTTATAGGAGACAATTTTTTTCTCTTGATTTCTAAAAGTTTCATGGGATCTCATTTAAACTCTTCAATGTAGAATTTTAAAATTAATTATATCTTTTTTCAATGACAAATGGTATGCATTTTTACATACAATGATCACATTGGTCTACAATTTAAAATAAGTAAATATATCGGTATAATTAAGGTTGAAGGATTTTGATAGACATATGAGGTCTGGCCTGAAAGTGTCTAGCCTTGTTTTATGAAAAATAAAGACATTTATTGAAGAAGATCCAAGACACCAGAAACACTGTACATAGGACAATGATGCCCCTTCAAAGTAGGCACCTAGGGATCTCACACAGTTCTCCCAAGTACAGCATGATGTTCCTTCTGCCCTGGTAGTGGAAGCCACAGAATGAATTTTGCCACAACACATTTCATGCCAAGATCATACATCAAAATCTTGGACACAGTAGTGTTTTGGAATCCCCAGATCAGCTTCTAGTTCTCACATTGTCAGTTGCCAATCTTTGTTGATTGCAGTCCACACACATTCAACATTCTCAGGTGTTCTGTTTGTTACAGGCCTTCCAGAATGTGAGCCATTTTCAACAGACTCCTGAATTTGAAGTGTTTGTGCCACACTTTTATTTGCGCTGCACTCATTGCATCATCCCCCAAAGCCTTCTGAATCATCCAAATAGTTTCTGTGAAGGAATGTTCAAGCTTCATGCAAAATTGGATGCAGATTTGTTGCTCTACTCCCTCAGTCATTTTGAATGCGATGGCCACACAGGACACATGCTCACTCAACAGTGTCTACCACCCCCACTGACTAGCACAGTGAAGTTGCCATTGTTCACACATGCACATTCCAGTCCACTCTCCTTGGCTGCCAGGTGACATTGATGTCATGCAAACCATTCTCATTATATTAACACTGGCTGGACTTTTTCTAAAAAGACTTCGTATGTATAGTTTTGTCTTTCTAATGTTATTATTCTCAATTATTTATTTTATCATTGAACTTGTATTTTTTTACTCATTATTTTCCTTAAAATTTAAAAATATTTTATTTATTTATTTTTAGAAAGAGGAGAAGGGAGGGAGGGAGGGAACATCCATATGAGAGAGAAACATCAATTGGTGATCAGTTGCCTTTCAAACATGCCCTAACCTGGACCAAAGTTGCAACCCAGGCCTGTGCCCTGACCAGGAATCAAACCAGTGACCTTTTGGTTTGTAGGCTGATGCTTAACTCACTGAGTCAACCAGTTAGGGCTTGTCACTCATTATTTTAAGAATGGGCAGTATTAATAGAGTTCAGAAGCCAAAACACACACAAAAAATTAGTTCTTGCTTTAGATTTCACAAATTTTAATGTGTTGAATATCTACTAATTGACAGATTTAACATTTTAAAATATATATCTATGTTTATACTTAATGGCGTAGGTAAACCCAGATGCAAAACTAAACCACATGTTAAATAGGTTTTCAGGTTTTAGGAAATTTGTATGTTTTACAGAATGGTCTCAGTTTATTATAGACTAATGATGAATATTTATGTTAACTGTAGGTTGAGCCATTTTTAGTTTTAGTAAGATTTCTATGAATTAAAGTATTCAATATATGAGTAAATATGTAAATGCTTTTGGCAAATTTCAGCAGATTTTTATAATCTCTTTATGAAGAATAAAGATGAATGTGTAAAACTACTATATACATTATCTAATTTGCATTTATATAAGATGTTTTAAATATAAACATGCTGTAGATTTTTAATTCTCCAGGGAAAGGATGTTGGTTAACAGTTTTTGGAGTTTGGTTAATGGGGAAAAAAATCTGGGCTGTGCTATGAAGAATGATTATATAAAATGATTTTTCTCATTTACCATTTAATCATCACCCTAAGTAACAACCATCAAAATTAATATTAAAATAATCCAAGTGCCCTGGCTAGGTAGCTCAGTTGGTTAGAACATCTTCCCAACATGCCGAGGTTGCAGGTTCAGTCTCTGGTCAGGGCACCTACAAGAAGCCACTAGTGAACGCATAAATAAGTGCAACAACAAATTGATATTTCTCTCTCTCTCTCTCCTCTCCTCTTTTTTTCTAAAATCAATAAATTTAAAAAAGATAACCCAAGTAATTTATCTTTATTAGTTTCATTTTTTCTGACCTGTTTTTACTGGGGTACTCCAATATATGTTTTTGATAGGGTTGTGAAAGGGTCACTGATGGGCAATTTGGGGAGCATATTTCTTTGAACTATTTTCTACCTTGCTTAAGGAGGACTCTATTGTCTGCTTAGTCCACTGTTCTGAAAATAATCTGTATGAAATATTTAATATTAAATAAGAATTTGTTAAATTAATCAAATTCCTGACCTCTAGTCTTTCTCTTTACTGGCCATACAGTATACAACATTAGTTTTAAGATCTTACCAGCTTTGTGACTCTGTATCTCAGACCTTATTGTCAGATGTCTACTGTAGCTGCAGAAACCACCAGGGAAAGTATTTATTGATAAAATCATGAGGTTTGTAACATACTTTACCAAGTTGACTAACAATTTAGTGATATGCATCCACCTCAATAACAAAGCAGCAATGATTTCTTTCAGCTAATTCTTGATATTTTACAATTACATAAATGCATAATGTTTATATATCATGCATATCTGCATTGAAAAAGTTATTCTAAACTATGTTACCTAGACATGAGAAAAACTTTTATATATTAAGGGAATGATTTTTAAATTTCTTTTCTAAGTATAACAGTGAAATGAAAGCCCTTCAATGTAAAGTTTATATCTACCTATTGTAAATTATGTGTGTTCATATATGTGATATATTATCTGTAAAGCAATAAACTTAGCTGCAAATTCAGTTAATGATTCAGGTTGCTTTATAGTGAATGCAATTATTTGTATCTTGACACATTAATAGAAATATTAGTGATTTATATAAAGAGGATCTGATTTAGTGTTTGACCTTTCTTTTAATGTTCTACTTCATCAGCTATTTGCAGATTCTATCTGATTTTGAAAATATGAATGAAAATATTGGTTTCTCATCATTTCCTAGGAGAAGCAGAGGTATTGGTAAAACTAATTTACAGTGTTCACTAAAGGCCAGACATTATGAAGGCATCATTTTTCCCACTTAATTGTTTTATTGTTACTTTTAATTTTTAGAAAAAAGACTAAATAGGTGTACCACCTCAAGGTCATTATTTCTGCAGTTCATTATACAACTTGGGTAGGACTTAGAGTTGTTCACTTGTATGTTGTGCCATTTTTGCAGCATTAATCATCTGGATCATGAAGTCCAATTCTGAAGTCCTTTGTTTTCCTTTAAGAGCTGTTCATCTTGAAGTCAATCAGACTGAAGGTTAAAGAAAATCTGAGTGGGTTCATCTGGTAATTGTTAATTATATCCAATTAAAAAGGATCCACAAACCAGAAAACAACAGCAACAAATTTTCTCAGTTTGCAGTCAATCTCTACAAACCATGTGAACCAGAGACTTTAAGACTGATAAGGTGGTTTTGTTTTGTTGTTGTTTTGGGGGGTCTTTTTTGCTTCTTATTTGAAGCTGGGATTTGAACTTCTCGTAGGTGAACGTACGAAAGTTGTTCATGTTGTAGTCATGGTCATCAGCAGAAGATTGCCACCATTTCTTAATTTAAGGTAGGTAATATGTTGTTCTCTCACATTAGGTGGAGAAGAATTTCTTTGATTTCAATCCAAAAATTGTGAGCCACAATGTGGTAGTACATGAAGTCATCCAATTTCTGCAGAGGATGCCATGGGTATCCTGTTGCTCTAGCTGTTCAGCTGCCTGAGAGGCCAGGCAGGCACTGTGCAGAATCATGAGAGTATGTTGTGTTTGAAAGCAATGAAAGCGTTTGCCAAGGAAACTGTGCACCGCCAATGTTCAAATGAGTATAATTGACCTAATGAATTGCATAGCAATATCCCTGCACAGCTTGAAGAGTTTAAAAAGATTTTGTCTTTAAATTAACGTTATTGTCTGTTAATAATTCTTGAAGACATAATTGGGCTTGATCTTGTTTTCTTTGAATAAATTGTCTATTCATGTGAAATGAATCTCGACATCTGGATTGGCTTTGGCCTAATGAGGAAAATATTTTGTTGCAGAGGGTTTTAATTCTTTAAAATTATTTTAAAACATGGTTTCAGAAAAACTTCACTCTCCCAACTACTAAAGTAATTTTAGAAATTAAAACTTTTATCCCTTCGAGAAGCTATCTTTCTGACCAAAAAGGATGGGAGTTCTCTATATCCTGTTTTCTTTTTTTTTATTTTTTGATTAATATTACTCTTTTTTAAAGTATTTTATTTATTTATTTATTTATTTTTAGAGGGAGGGGAAGAGAAGGAGAAAGAGAAGGAGAGAAACATCAATGTGTGGTTGCCTCTCACATGCCCTCTACTGGGGACCTGCTTTGATTCTTGTGTGTGCCGTGACTGGGGATCAAACCTACAACCTTGGCATATATTGGCATATGGGGCAATGCACTAACCAAGTGAGCTACCTGACCAAGAACCTCATGCTGTTTTCTTTTCACTATGAAACATTAAAGTGAATGACTTGCTCATACCCTCTATATTTCCTCATGCATACCTACTTAACTATTGGCAAAGTATGGCTTCTATTTTGCACCTCTACTACAATGACATTTATGAAAGCCAACTATCCTCCTCTTTTTGCCTCTGGAACACTTAATACTTTTGAAATCTTCACTCTTATTAAAATGCTATGCTTTTTTGCCTCATGGACACTGAGATATAGGGTCTCATGTATTCTAATAGTCCTCTTTTTTAGGACTAACAAACACATACGTATACACTTGCATTCATGTGCATATACACACATACACTGCACACACACAAGCATATATACCATGTAATTCAGGTGTCCACAAATAGTGTCAAATTTTTGAAGTTCAACTTTATTGTTGTTTTAAGACACAATTTTTTCTGATGACAGAATACGTTATTTTGCTTATTTATATGTCAGTTCAGGATTTCTACTCTTTCTGTCCTTGAAGGTCATATCTATTTGTACATTTTATGTTATGCCCATCATAACTTATTGGACAGTGCATGCCATTTTCTTTAATTTCCAGTGGCGTGTAATTACAAAATAATGTAAAACATTGCAAAGCTTGCAGCTTCTTAGGGTGAACAAATACAATGAGGACATTTTTATTCTCTACTCTCATGTCTCTAAATTGCAGGGATTTTATTGCTATTCCTCCCGTAGAAGCTAACCATCATGGTTAAGAAGACATGAGTGCTCTTCTCACAGAATATCTGATATGATTATTAGATAATATTAATATAGTGCTAATATCTAATAATTAATATCTACTTACCTTGCTTTTCCATCTTCTTATCCATCCTTTTCTCAGGTGATCTTCATATATTTGTGAGGGGGATGCATTTATTAATTCAGATAACTGCTTTTCCTTGACTCTATCTTTTTCAAGTATTTCTTGGTTAATACTTGGAATAGTAATTGAGACTCTGGAACTTAGGGACAAGAATATAACACAATGTAGTGTCTTTATTTTCTCATTCATTGTATCCTTCTGTGACACCTTCTCTGAAATGGTGGATACCACTAGTTCAGATTTCTGAAAGGAGAGGCTTATGGAGTCAATAGAGATACAGAAAAAATATATATATATAATAAGATATATATTATTTACACTGTATTTTATTCAGAAAACTGAATTAAAGATCGTTCTTGTGTAATTGCAAAGCAGAGGCTTTTTAAAGAAAAAAGTCGAACCTGAAATATTGTTGCTCTCTATCAAAATATTTATAAGAATTATCATGTTAAGATCATTTGACTATTCTATGTTTAGGCCAAAACTCATAGTTAATATTCTGTCATTCTTATTAACAAAAATTCATAGCATTATTTTGAAAAGTATTAACAAAATATTTATACATCTGTATTGAAACACTATCAGTTTCTAATGTGAAAATTCAAAGAAAAAAAGGAAATGCCACCATGAAGGAGAACAGCTAATATGAAAACATAAAATAATTTGTCATTTTTTATAGTAAAAAGAGACCTAAGCGTTAACTTTAAATTATCCCATATGTTCAATGCCTTTGAAGCTGAACCTTGTGTGTGACTAGGTTGACTGTGACAAAAGTCTTTAAGGAAGGGTGACTATACAATTCAATTGTCCCCTCCAATTTCTCAGCTATATGAATTTCAATACATCCTTTTAATTTCTTTCTCCAAGTTTACCCTTGTCTAATCCATTCCTATCATGCTTTGATCCAATGCACTACCTTAAATAACTTCCTTTTTCTCTGTTGTCACAACAAATCATATTATTTCAGGATAAACATTTATGATCTTGGGCTTTTTTTATTTATTGTAAAAATTATGTTCAAGTTGAAAAGTTATCCAAGTGGAAACCATAGGAATATGTTGTTTTAAATGGGGGGGGGCAGCGGAGTAAGACATTTGGGAAAGATTGTGAACTTTCTTCACTCATTAACACACTTTTCATCATTACACTTTTACCCTTTGTCCATAAAGTGATTTCTGTATTTAAATATACACCAAAACTCAAAATATTTATACCCCCTTTGCTCAACACCTGGTACTTCTTCTCTTAGTGTGTGAGAATCTTCTTATTGCTTCTGCATGTATGCTCTGGAGAACCTGCTTGAGTATCTCACAATTACTTCTCAAAATCATTAGGGCTTGGAAATGGGTTTTTAATTGTTTCCTTTTCCATTATCATTATTTTGTCTATGGTAAGGGAAAGAAAACATTGATGAAAGTATGCATGAGAAGCTTCTTCAGTCAACTCTTCACTAACCCTCATTATTACTCATTCATTCATGCATAGCTGAACCTGTGTAATTCTTGGGATAAGCGTGTAACTGCCTATATCAGTCATAGTTATAGTATCATTGACAGAGAATACTTGCTGCTTGGTGGTCACTAATAAGCAGTTACATTTTTATTATATGAATTTTAATATCTACCATGCTGTTTGTTCTTTCTAGGGTATGGATATCTTATAAAAATATTTGCCTTATTGTCTTTTAATCCCAAACTATGGGACCTTGCAAAGTTTTACACCACTATTATTATCTCTCTGTGTCTGTGTTCCCATCTTTGTACAATTTTTTGTCCATCTTTGTAAAATTTTTTGGTTTTATCATCAAAATAAAGTCTTTTTCTAGATCCCAGAATATTATTTCCAAAAACTTTGTCAAGTTTCTGCTAATAAGTAGCTCATATCAAGGATTTCAATGGTTTTTTTTAACTATTATGTTGAAGTCTTACAACCCTGTATTTGTAGTGAACGCAATACTATCCAGTGGCAGCAGAAATTTGCTTAGAACTATTTAAAGTACATTTGTCTGGAAAGTATTCTAAGAATATAAAAATGCTATAATTTCTTTAAAAATATAATACCACTTCTGTGATTTGGTAAGGATAAATGGCATCCAGATATAATGTTTTTGCACCCTCTGTGTCTATACTTTAAATAAAATGGACCTGAAAATAAATAAATCAATAAATAGTGAATGTACAGTGAATTTATTCATTCAGCATAACAAATATAATGATTGCAAGGCAAACTTGAAAGATTCTCTGATTAGTATCTTCATGCAACAGTATTTCCCAAGTGTCTAGGTCCATTTGAACACTGTTCTTGAATCTAAGGCTAGATAAAGTTATTTTTAGGTACTTCAAAGTGAAGAGTAGGTATAATCATTGTTGTCTCCATTTTTGGATGCTTATGGTTGGTATTTACATTATTCAGGGTAAAGCAAGTACAAAACATACCAGTCTGTCCTGTTAATATAGTGTATTTTAATGTTAAAATTATGGTACATAATTACAGTAAAAGATTGATCCAGGTGGCAATGAGAAGAATGAATGAAGTGAGGATACTGAAACTCCATTTTGTGCATCATGCTAAAAAATCAAGGTCCAGGGAATTATGAGAAATTATAAAAAGAGAAGTTGATCTTGTCTGTGCAATTAGTGAAGGCATCTTTAACTAATTTACCTTTGTGCTTGGATTGAAAAGATAATTAGTTTATAGCAAAGTATGCATGTGTATTGAGATGAAATGTAGATAGAAGGGAGGTGTATTTCATAATATTATATATACCATACTTGTACCTTTAAATATATTTTATTCTACTTTGAATTTTTTCAACACATGTGCCATAGATGGTATCTCTTGCTCAGTTAAACACTATTCTCTTCCCATCATCAAAGAATAAGAAATGAATGTGTATGGGTACTGACTTAAAGGGATGGAAGTGTGTGTTAGGAGTGGTGTTAAGCAAAGGACAAAGAAAGTGGGCTTTGCTTCGTCACAAAGATTTAATACCACTGTTGGTTAATCAAGCACAGCTAGCCCTGTTGCCTCTGAGTATTGTAGGCAGTATCTTATACACAGTGTTTCTTTTTTAAGAAAGATTTTAT
Organism: Trachops cirrhosus; assembly: GCA_028533065.1. NCBI lineage: Eukaryota > Metazoa > Chordata > Mammalia > Chiroptera > Phyllostomidae > Trachops > Trachops cirrhosus. The sequence continues at coordinate 34,833,431 of CM052552.1, read as the reverse complement.
TTACTTATTTTTAGAGAGAAGGGAAGGGAGGGAGAGAAATATCAATGTGTAGTTGCCTCTAGTGCACCCCTAACTGGGGACATGACCCGTCAACCCAGGCATGTGCCCTGACTGGGAATCAAACCAGTGAACCTTTGGTTTGTAGGCCCGCAGTCAATCCACTGAGCCACACCAGCCAGGGCAAACCAAGAAAATTATAATAATTGAAAATAACTGTACTGGCTGTTTGTGCTCACCAGAGGCAGCTTTGGTCTAATCATGCATCATGGTAGTAAATTACACTTGTCCTAAATCAATTGTAATACATTCTCCTGAAATGTTTAAAAATATTTGCAGAGAGTCTTCCAGGGTGCTGTGGTTTCATATTAGCAAATGGGACAATATCCAGAGTAAGATATTGAATAGTATTGAACATGTTGTAGTTTTAACTATGGAATGGGAAATAATACTCAGGATATATTAAAAAAAATCTTCAGATTATAACCATTGTTTATTTATTTGAAATTTATTGTCTTTTCTGCTCTATCTTTTGTTTCTAAATTAAGTGGCTTCTGTCAGGAGAAAAGAAGAAACACAATTTAGGGCAGTGTACGGCTAACCCGGGAAAAAGAAAGTGATATCTGTAGTGTCCTTTGCCAGTCTGCAATATAAAATAATACTCATAATTTTACTGCTTACATGCTTGTCAGTAAGTAACAACAGAGACATCTCTGTACTGAATTTTAAAACTTCTGTGATACATAGACATAAAGAGAAGCTACTAATGAATTTGGAAAAAGTATCCTTTTTATAACCTTTCACATATAAACTTCTCAGCACTTAAAGGGGAATTTGGAAAATAATTTATGTTAATTATTGGTTAAGAAAGAAACATTCTCATAGTCTAGTAGTAATTTTTTATCAGGTATATCTCACCAGGCAAGGGAAACAAAAGAAAAAATAAACAAATGGGACTACATCAAACTACAAAGTTTTCACACAGCAAAGGAAACCATCAACAAAGTAAAAAGACAACCCACAGAATGGGAGAATATACTCTCTGATACATCTAATAAGGAGTTAATATCTAAAATTTACAAAGTACTTACAAAACTCAACATAAAAAAAAATCAATTAAAAGATGGAGAAAGGACCTGAATAGACACTTCTCCAAAGAGGACATACCGATGGCCAATAGACATATGAAAGATGCTCAATATCACTAATCATCAGAGAGTCACAAGTTAAAACCACAATGAGATACCACCTCATACCTGTCAGAATAGCAATCATCAGTAAATCAACAAACAACTCCAGGTGATCACGTGGAGAAAGGGGAACCCTTTTTCGCTGTGGGCGGGAATGCAGATCAGTCCAAGCACTGGAAAGCAGTATAGAGAAACCTCAAAATATTAAAAATGTATCTGCCTTTAACCCAGTGATCCCACTTCTGGGAGTATTTCCGAAGGAACCCAAAACACTAATCTGAAAGAACATAAGCACCCCTATGTTCATTACAGCATTGTTTACAATTGCCAAGATATGGAAGCAGCCGAAGTGCCCATCAGTAGATAAGTGGATAAAACAGCTGTGGGGCATTTACACAGTGGAATACTACCCAGCCATAAAAAAGAAAATTTTACCCTTTGAAACAGCATGGATGGACGTGGAGAACATTATACTAAGTGAAATAAGCCAGTCAGAGAAAGACAAATACCATATGATTTCACTCATATGTGGAATCTAATGAACTAACAAGGAAAATGGGGACAGACTCATAGAGAGCATGATGACAACTAAGGAGGGAGAGGCTGGGAGTAGAAGGATCGAGCTAAAAGGAAAAAAGACTTATGGATACAGACAACAGTGTGGGGATTGCTGAGGGGAGGGGGTGTAAGGGGATTAAATGGTAATGAAAAAATACAATAAAGGTGAAAAAATACAAACATAAACAGAAAAAAGAAAGAGGTATTCTCATAGTCTAGTGTAATCCAGATGAAAAACAATGGCTTCTGGGGCCTTGAACTGTTCTCTCTAAGCTTAGATTCCATATAGATTAGAAACACGATTAACATCTGCTTAGTTCATTAAAATATTAAATGATAATGGTTGTGTTAAACTTGTGAAAAACTTAAATTTTAAAAAAGATAATGATCCAAAACCTCCAACATTATTCAATTATTTCAATGAAAGAATATGCATTATGTACCATGGCTTAGAACAGCTATTTATTTTATATTACACACTAATAATTGGAACACATGTGTTCTGTCAATTAATGGCAAAAGGGAAAATGCCTCATTTATTATGACTTTAAATCATATTTTCATTCAATCAGATGAAATCACAGTTGTTATAGTTTTGAATGTTCATTCTAATGGTTTTAAATGCACAGCTTTGCAATATAAGCAGAGAAAAAACAGATAGTAGTGTCATAGTTAAGCCCCATAAATATAAAATCATGACAAAATATCACATGTTATGCATAGCTCAGTGGAGCAAATTAAGATAAATGCAGTTCAGCCCTATTGGCTTTATACTGCAGCTTTACTGACAGTTTGTTGTTTCTGTTTTGTTATGATAAAGAATTACAACATTTGTGCAAGTTTACCCTCTGTATCTAGGCAAATTTTTTATGAAACTGTCAAAGTTGTCTACCCTTCACTTTTAATTCATGAATATACATATTTTGTGGAAAGATTTCAGAAAAAGATGGTATGAATCAATCATAAAAAATGTCCTTGTGGCAATAAATCTACACCTCAAATGTTTCAAGTATTGCTTACTTACAGGCAAAGAGAAAAAATAAATCATTATAAAACCCAAAATTTGTGTGACTTAAGATACAGTCATCTAACCCTAAGTCTGAATGTTCTCCAAGGGATGAATCACTGCTTCAGACTGATCCATCATCCAGATACCAATTTATAGTAAACAGAGTTCCCAGGTGACCACAGTGTGGGAAGGGAGAGACTGGAACACAGTCATCTGTTTTTAAATCCATGGTCCCAGAAGTAACACATACCACTTCCCTCTTCAGCCCATTGGCCAGAACCAGTCACTTGATCCAGATAAACTAGAAGGTGTCTAATATATGTACGGGAGGGCAGAGGTATCCCATGACCACTAAATATCTCTGCCACTTTTCTCTAGGATAGTGCTTTTAAAATGATGGATTTTGACAAAATTGATGAATTTGGTTAAAATTCAGATTCCATTGCAATAGATTTGAGGTATTAACTAAAATTCTTCATTTCCAACAATGTCCCAAGTGATGTTTATGCTTCTGGTTTTAATACATGTTTTAAGTAGCAAGATTCCAGGATAAAAAATATATATATAAAATATATATATTTCTTAGTCATAGATCATGTGATGATCAGTTTTATAAATAGTGTAAAAAACTGTATTGGTGTGTTTGTAACAATTTACACCCTGTACCAGCAATTTATAGGTTTGTTATTAATTTGTATTCTCATGAACACTTGGAGTTTTCAGACATCTCCATTTGTCATCAGTCCAATGCATATAAAAGTGAATCCTATTGTAAAATCAATTTGCCTTTCCCTGATCACTGAAGAATTTTTGCTTTGTTTCATATGTTTGTTTACCATTGGTGTTTTCTTTATTTAAAGTGTCTATTTGTGTCACTCCTAGGTTGTGGCTCCCAGAAGCAGACCTTGTGTTCAGGATCCACACAATAGCATTTTCTCAGAAAATATTTCCAGGAGACATTTAGCAGTGTGGTTCTGGGATCCAGAATGGAAAAATGAACATTCACACCACTACACTGACCTTGGTACAGAGGTGCCCCCAGGGCACCACAATCTCCCCATTATCTTCTATTCCCCATGCAACAAACCAAGGTCTACAGGCTGACTTCATTAACCAAAAGAAAGAGAGAGAGAGAGAGAAAAGAAAGAGAAAGAAAGAAAGAAAGATGAAAGAAAGAAAGAAAGAAAGAAAGAAAGAAAGAAAGAAAGAAAAAGAAAGAAAGAATATTACATGCTGGCTTTTGGGAATGAAATTCTTGAAATGATAAGGGAATGCAGAAAGGACATAGACAGAACAATGCAATGTCTCTTCCCATTTTGTATTCAGTTGTTTTTCTCAGACTTACTATTTTTACATATTTGGATCCTGAACCTCCTTCTATTCTTTGTGTTTCAAATGTCTTCTCTAAGACAATTATTTATATTTTCACTTTCAATAAATATTTTGATGAATTGAAGTTCTTGATTTTATTGTTAAATTTATAAAACTTTAAAAAATGCATATTGCTTATTGAGTCTTCTGTAAGATACACAATGTATATCAAGTAGAATAAAAAAAGCAAGATGCTACCAAAAGAAAAATATATATTTGTGATTGGCTCAGTGGTAGGGTAAGAAAACTAAAATTAGAATCTGGAAAATTTGAATTATGAAAGGGGAAAATATATAGTTTTTAAAGTTGCCTGTAACTTCTTGTTATGCATATTTTGTGTTTACTGACTGAGTCTGTGGCATTAAAGAAAGTGGTTGAGAAAAATAGAACAGATGCTGTGTTTTAGATAGAATCGTCTTCATTTGTTTGGTAGTTTAACTTTTTTATGCATCTTTGTTGTTCATCCATTATTCTCCCAAGTTTGGTGACCAACTTTCTGACCACTAATTTATGAGTTGTATTCTTTTTCTCCACATCCTTAAGGTCTTTTTGGAGGGTGGGGGTTGAAGCTTGTTCTCTCATTTGGAACACATACCTTTGTGTTCTCATTTTGTTTGATTCTGTTTTTGTTTCTATGAATTAGGTGAAATAGCTACCTTTCTCAGTATTGAAAATGTGGCCTTGTTTCCATGATGATCCTTTTTGTTCACACTTGCCCTAGCTCTTGATTTTGTCTCAAATGTTTGTGATTGTCCAATCCACCAGAGTTGTTGTGATATGCCTGATACAGAGACATCTGATCAGATCACATAGGAGGAGGTTGCCTGAGGCAATGGCAAACAGTCCTGAATGGAATTGTCTGATAAACTGGATACCTCCAGAGGCTATGGAATTATGGTCCAGAAGATTTATAATAAAAGAGGGCAGAGACTGGCTCTCAAAACTTCTTCCTCAAGGATGGCTGGATGATCCTACTGCAGCTGCCTGTGTTTCCCAAAGGATGTTGTTTTGGATAGGAAAGAACTCTGGGTGCAGCCTAGGGTCGGGCTGGCCTGGCAGAGGGTGGTAGGGTTGAGGGTTGTTCTCCTTTGGGTGCTCTGGAGGGGATGGGCTCTGAGGCCTGCCCTTCTTCCCACATTGTGTAGCTTTTGTGTCTTATGTTGTTTTAGTTTGTAAACTAATCCTATAGAAATAAGATAATTAAAAACTAACAGGAGGAATAATATGACCAATGCACATGGAATGCTGTTATCCCAAAATTGTGTAACTTTGGAATAAAGACTCATTTCCTTTCTCACCAAACCTCTGCCTCTGGAATTTTGCCTGGAGGGTGGAGGCCCAGGGCAGCAGGACTTAACTTGCTGTTCAGTAACATGCCCCCATGGAAGGACTACCACAGTGTGTCAGTGTTCCAAAGGAAGGTATTTAATTTTGCCAGGCCCTCAAACAGCAGCTTCCATACTATAAAATCTATAGTATAAACCTTTATACAGTCCTGCGGAGGCCCAATCATTATCTCTGCTGAACTCCAGACCAGCAAATCTGGAGATGTGCACTGGGCAATAGTTGCCAACATAAGGACTCCATAGGAGTGCTTAAGCTTCTTTCTGAAATGTCTCATCAAGCTGTAGCAAGGACAAGGGTATGTGCAAAGATAACATCTCTCCGCTATTTTTCCATGGGAGTACCTCCTTAGCCTTTAGGTATGTAGGAAGCCTAGAGCCTGTCCCTCAAACTGAATCTTCAGACTAAGCAAATAGACCTTTTTTCACCTGAGGGCTGGGGATGTGCTTCACTCTGCTGTTTGTACAGTGCCCTGGAGGTGGTAGCCCATGAAGAAATTTCTTTTGGACTGTTCCAGTCCCATGGAGCTCAGTTACCAGGGGCAAGCAATCAAGAGGTATCCCTTGTGTGGATTGTATGGGCCTCCTGACTTTAGCAAGGCTGTTATAGGTAGGGGGCTAGGCTTGCCCACTGATTATAGGAAGGCCATGGGAAAATGTGTTGGCTGTGTACATCCATGGGCTTAGCAGGGCAGTGAGAGAGTATTTCATCTCTGTGAAGCTGGCTGAGAATAAGAGAATGCCACAAATGCATCTACTCTCTAGCCCAGACAGAACACGAGGAGTTTTTGTGACTTCTCAGCTCCTTGGACTTTAACTAGGGAGCAGGAGAATACTCTAATTTTTCACACTTGCCCATCCATCTGGGGAGCCAAGGAGTGTTAAATTGCCAATGTAAGAATGTCTAAACTTGTGCAGAATTTCTATGAAAATCTATTTGAGCCAAAAAGAGGTTATACCTGAAGGAAAGATCTCAAAAGACTGAGAAAAACGTTTCCAAGAAATGACAGTTTGCAGGTGAGTAAAGAAAATTACATGAAGGTGGGAGAAAGCAAGGTGGGGATTGAATCACAGGATAGTTAACAAGATTATGTGCTCTCTTTAAGGTGGTCACCTGTTAAAAGGAGAAGGTTGAAAAGAGGCATTTTTAAAGGTAAGTTAACCTAGATGCCCGGGAACAATGGGCAGGTCTTGCCTAAGGCAAAAATAAGCTTTTTACTAAAGGATTCAGATTCCTGAGATGTGATGATGGGTCGAGGTCAAATTTTCCCCAAAACAGAAGGACAAGTAAATAAAAAACAGTCAAACCTTATGGTCTTGGTTGCAAAAAACCACTCTGGATTGTTTCTATCCTGTAAACTATGGTGATCTAAGTTTTGTTCTGTCTCATTTTTTTTCTGTATTTGGCAATGAGTATAACATTTACATAAACCATAAAAAGGATATTGAAAATTATCTTACACATGTTCTGTAGCTTGGCAATATTTGAAGACATTTCCTTTCAATAATGTCAGTGTATATGTTCTTTCATGCAATTTAAGTTCACCTTCAATGCATGGGGATGCATTAAGAAATGTAAACACAAGAACTGGGGGTTGCCATGGAGCCAAAAGAACCAAGTGGCCATCTTAGGTTTCCCACGGTCCTGACAATTTCTTTAATTTGTAACCATTGCTTACACATACAATATATGCTAGAAGTATTTCCTCCCTTATTTTCCAATATTCCCCATGAAATTTTCCATAAAAGACAAATATTTTAACATGTTTCAGGGGACTTTTTGGAACACTGCCAAGTTATTTCTACATATATTGAGATTTTAATCCTTCAAACCTCAATTTCTAATGAAAACTAAGGAGTAATCAATTAGCATTCCTTAGCTTGGCAGATTTATGAATACATTTTATAACTTCTAAAAACATATTTCACAGACATAAAAGTCCATTATTAACATGAACTTATTTTTGTAAAACCCAGTATAAATATATGTCTGTTTTACTTAAACCAATACACTTAGGTTAGCTTTTATTTACTAAGGATTAATCTTAGAGCATGTGAATTTGAAAAGCATGAGTTAGTGTCTATATTTTTAAAAATTGTAGAATGTTCAATCTTTATAAGTGCTTGTCTTTAAATTAACTTTAGTAATATAACACAAGGTAAAAAATTATCTCATATTTACAACATTTATATATATAGTATATATGTGTATACACTACAAACACACACACACACACACACACACACAGAGCCACAGATAGACTCCTTAGCCATGCGAAAAACTCACTAGTTTAGAAAAGAATAGTTGGCTCCAAATTTTACTCTAGGGGCATTTGCAATTTATATCTGTCCTTGACAAGTAAAGTTCCAAATGACCTGACCCGTTTTAAAATAATGACAGTCATTTTTAATAATGACAAGAATTGGGTTGACTCCTAAATGACATCATAGGTTTATCAATTCATCTAATTCCTCCTTTTGAAGCTTCTAGAGACCAATTAAACATTTTTTCCATTTATTCTGCCTGATTTTATAGCTGACACTTTGTAATTGTGTGTGCAAAAAAAAACTTTTAGAAATATCACAGGATTCTTATCTCAACTGTCTTAGTATTAAATGGGAGGCTGACTGTCGTGGGAATTATCAGCCTTCAAAGCATGATTTCCCGTATTAATTTTGAGACTGTAAGGTCTAAAAAAATGAATAAGGAGGATAGTCTTTACATTTGCATCTCTTGGCCAGCCAAATGCAGCAAATATACTTAAAAGAACTCTTTACAACCCAGAGGAAATTTTTCCTACAGTGTGCCCCACAAAGATTCTTTTTAAAAAAAAATTTATTTATTGTGCTGGCTGGTATGGCTCAGTGGATTGAGCGCCAGCCTGTGAACCAAGGGTTCGCTGGTTCAATTCCTGGTTGGGGCACATGCCTGGGTTGCGGGCCAGTCTCTGGGGAGGGGGCATGCGAAAGGCAGCTGCACATTGATGTTTCTCTCTTTCTCCCTCCTTTCCCCTGTGTCTAAAAATAAATTACAACTCTTTAAAAAAGTATATTTATTTATTTATTTAGATACACCCAAGAATAATAGTTTGCAGTTCTTCTATGCATTTTATATTAATAAAGGTGGGAGAAAGCAAGGCAGGGATCAGGTGACAGGCTGTTTATGTGTCCTTTTGAGGGGGGTCATGTGTTAATAGGATGGGTCTGAAAGGGGGCATTTCAAAGGTGTATTAACCTAGATGCACAGAAACAATAGACAATACTGGCTTCAGGCAAACATAAGTCTTTTACTGAAGAAGTTATAGGCTGAAGGCACGACTACCCACCATCACCTGTCTAGTTAGGAATTTATGATCAGATCACTGTGTGAAGTTTCCTTCCATAGAACTTGTTTTCTGTTTTTTTTAATCTGCAATTGGAAATCCTATCTAAACATAATAATTAGAATAAAGCATGGCTGGCAGAATGAAATTTTGGCAATGGTGGAGTAGAAGATTTTCAGCTTCCTAATTTCAGAGGGCACTGATTTTGACAACCACTAATGGATAAGAGGATATTTATGGAAATACAGAAATCCAGTGAGGACATTGCAGCACACCATTTGAGCAAAAATTCTGATGTGTTGAAGAATGTAACAAGAACTTACACCTTATTCACAATTACTTCTCTACCTCGCAGTATAGTTTGATGCCAGGAGAGATCCCCTAAGCCCATGATTCTCCCTGTGAGGAAGAGTGAGAGTTTGTAAGTAAAGGCCCACCTTCTCCAGCTGTGTGGATCCTGCCAAAGAGGACCACTTTGACTTGAGCCCACCCAGTCATGAGCCGCCTGACTGAGTTTCAGAACTGATGGAGAGTGTATAAGCCAGGGCTCAGAATCCTACATCCTCCTACTCACATCCTACTAGATGCATGCTGGACAAGCCAGTGGGGAAACCTCACTGGCAGATGTTTTCATGAGCCCATAAGCACGACTGATGCTCTGCATGCTTCACCTACACACATCCACACACAGTGGCCAGCTCCTTGTGCATGCCACCAAGGGTGGTGAGCGCAAGTCTTTGCAGATGTTTACTGAGTGAGCACAGAAATCCATTGGAACTCTGTAGAACTGAGAGAAAGTGCATAAATCTGAGCGGTTAGCACCAGTATAGGAAAAGCAATTGCAAGGCTATCAGCACTTAGCCTGGCTTTTCAGGACTGAGCAAAGGTATTTAATCTTAATCAATCTCTTTCAAAAAGCAACAGCAAGTATGTATCCGAAGAAGCCTGAGAAAGCCTCAGACTCTCTGAGAGAACTGACTGAAGCCAGGTGAAGAGCAACGTAGGACTTCAACAAACATGAAAAATCAATGAAACATAACACCACCAAAAAACACAATAAGTTTCCAATAATTCATCCTAAAGAAATGGAGGACTGTCATTTACCTAATAAAGAATTCAACACATTGGTTTTAAGGAAGCTCAGTGAGCTACAAGAAAACAAAGACACAAAATTAAATAAAATGATGAAAACAATGTACATACAAATAAGAAATTTAACAAACATATAAATTATAAAAAAAATCAAACAGAGAATCTGGAGCTGAATAATGCACAGAGTAAAATTAAAATGCAGTAGAGGAAGATTTATTTTAGAAAGTTGACTGAATATAACAAAGTTGTGATTTTATTGACACATAAGAAATCACCAGCTACCAAACCATTTTTAGTTATCTCTTCTGACCCAAAATAAAATTCATCTCATCTGTACTATTACTCCATTGAAACTAGCTTATTCATGCTTTTATAATAATTATTAAGGTGACTAGAAAATTTATATTCACATATCATAATCTGTATCTGATTGGAAGCTAGAAATTAAAAAACCTTAGGCCACTTCTCTTTTCTCTTTCCTGTTAAGATCAGCTTCTACATCCTCAAATTTCCAGGATATCCATAACTCCTAAGCTGGTAACATTTTCTATGAATCTTAGTCCTTGTGCCTGATAACTAAAATACAAGTTTCTTAAATAATGGCATGGTAAGCAAACCTAGAAAAGAAAACTCTCATACAAGTATTCTCCTCTAACTTACTGTGGCCTAAATTGGAGCAGGTCGTAGTCTTTTATAAAAGAGTTTTTGTCTATTTCCGAGAGCTATATATTGGATTCATCTGTGCCCTATGATATTTCCTGGCTATTGATTGCAAGGAAAGTAAGCAAAGTCTTCACTGTTCCATTGTAGTATCCTTCCACTTAGTTATACTGTGGAGAGAGTCCTTGGAGAGATCTCCCAGATTGCAATGACAAAATTGCATTTTCTGGGTATAGAGAAAATGGAATGGTTGAAGCACTCAAATGGGCTGTAGCAGCCACAATAGTCCTTGAGTATGATAAGCCAGATTGCAGTGAGGTATGTATGGCTTTGGAGGCAGCCTTCTTAGTTAAAGGAGACAAAGTTAGTTTCTGGAAAAAGCAATGCTCTTAAAATGACATGAAGTTTACTTTAAAAATGCCATTTAACTTAGTATAGAAATGAAGAATTTTAGAAAACTGACAGAGAGCAAAAATGAAGTATACAATTCAGAAGAAACTATAATAATTATGTTTTTTTCTAACCAAGATGGTGTATCCTCATGCCCTCAGGTTTCTCCCTTAAAAATAAAAAGTCTGTAGCAGTATTAACTGGACCTGCTTTTATTTTTAATCTCATAACTGAGCATTAATTTATGCAAAATTGCAGTTTTTCTACAGTTGGAGAGCTAAAATGTATATTCCAATTATCTTCCATTTTTATAAAATCCTTATGAAATAGTTAAAATTTGGTGTCTCTGGGGCTGTTTGGATAGTCATTGTTGAGAGAGGAAAATAAAGAGGGTCAGGTTGAGGTTAAAATTAAAATGTACTTTCATGGGCTCCTTCATTTTTCTGTATTAAAAAATACTGAACTACTATTTTCTTTTCTTCATATTTACTTAGTTGATCACTTACAAATAATTTACTGGAATATTTATGTGGAAACAGCAGTATTGGTAACTGAAAAAAGGCAGTGTAAATATAGATATCATGTGAAGGACTATTATGATAGATGTAACACATTGTACACTTGGAAAGTTCCATTTGGAAACAGAATAACATAAAATTTAAGAACACAGGTTTTAAAATAAGATATGTGCTTCATGAACAGACACTTCTCCAAGGAGGACATTCAGAGGGCTCAGAGACATGTGAAAGGATGCTCAACGTCACTAGTCATCAGAGAGATGCAAATTAAAACCACAATGAGATACCACTTCATACCAGTCAGAATGGCCATCATAACCAAATCAACAAACAAGGAACCCTAGTACACAGTTGGTAGGAATGGAGACTGGGGCAGCCGCTGTGGAAAACAGTATGGAATTTCCTCATAAAACTAAAAATGGAACTGCCTTTTGACTTGGCAATTCCTCTGCTGGGATTATACTCTAAGAACCCTGTAACTCCATTCCAAAAGAACTCATGCACCCCAATGTTCATGGCAGCACAATTCACAGTAGCCAAGTGCTGGAAACAGCCTAAGTGCCCATCAGTAAATGAGTGGATCAAAAAACTGTGGTACATTTACACAATGGAATTCTACACAGCAGAGAGAAAGAAGGAGCTGCTACCCTTTGCAACAGCATGGATGGGACTGGAGAGCATTATGCTAAGTGAAAAAAGCCAGGCAGTGAAAGACAAATACCATATGATCTCACCTATAAGTGGAACCTGATCAACAAAACAAACAAGTGAGCAAAATAGAACCAGAGACATTGAAATAAAGAACAAACTGACAGTGACCACAGGAGAGGGGAGAAGGATAATAGGAGATAGTGGAGGGGCATCAAGGAACATGTATGAAGGACTCATGGACAAAGCCAAAGGAGGTGGGTTCAAGGGTGAGAGGCAGGGATGGGTGGGGTGGGGGGTATGGTAGGGTGAAAATGGAGACAGCTGTACTTGAACAATGATAAAACAATTTAGAAATAAAATGAAAAAAATTTTTTTCACTTTTCTAATTTTTTTTAGAAAAATGTGTTTCAAATCCCAGATCAATTAGACCAACTACTCACCTACTGTGTGACATTGGACAAGTCATTTCAGAACTCAGAGCCTGTTTCTCACCCTCAAACTGGGAATAACAATACCTATTTCACATGGGTACTGTGTAAAAAAATAGGATACATACACAAACACTATGTGAACACCTGCTTCTTTTTTTTAATTATTATTTTTAATGACTATTATTTTCAGTGACATTTTTGGAGGATACAGACTTTCAGGTGTTCCAAGCTAAAATTCTGATAGATAAGTTACTTTTTCTTTAAATTTTTGCAGTATGATTATAATATATCTGTTCTTCCTGTTAATGAAATATTTAGATTGCATTAAATATGAATATTAAACTGTTCACACAATCCTCCTTTTCTGTGGTTTTTATGGATATGTAGTATGTTCAGCATAACTCTGAAATAGTCTATTCATAGCTTTGTCATGTTCTGGTGTAATAATAAAATAAACCTCTTTTGACTTCAATATATCATTGATTTAAACATGACACAGTAGAATTTTAACAACATTATTATTTCACTTATTTATAGTCATTGGGGATACATTTATCTATTTATCTATTTTGAATATTTTTCCCAGTTTTTACTCCCATACCACTTTGATCTGGAATCTTGATGTGTCTTCTCTTGTATTGAACACTCTTACCAAGTCACTGGGTGAGATCATTTTTTAAATTTATCCCAAACTTTAATGACCTGACATCTTTGCTTTATCTCTTATTTATATTTTTCTTCTATTATTCACTATATTTTAAAGAAGAACTTATCTTTCCATGAGACATAGCCTTATCTGTTCAATATACTAAGTTACACAGAATCTTATAATTGCATATATGCAAGGGGTATGCATGTAAATAACTTAATATTTTGAATAAAAATATTGGTAACTTTTAGAAGTCTTGTTGCAGTTGCCAAATGACCAAAGCTTTCATTACAAATGGTTAATAAAGTGATTAAGATTTTAAACATCAGGAAAATACCATCAAATTTCAAAGTATAAAAAATGCTATAATGTACCTAATACCCTATAAAAATGCCCTGAATAATTCATTCTCTATAAAATTGTGAATATACTTTTGGTTGAGATATATGTTGCCCTTTATATTTATGAAATTCATAGCTGTAGTCTGTTTTTATTTGTCACCCATTGGTTCAATTTATCCTTTTGTATTTGTTACAAACCAAGACTATACTAGAAAATATAGTCCAGTTCTCTCTACCGAGAAGTAATTGTAAAGATTTTGTTTGTTTTATACAGTTGAGAATATTCCACACAATGATATTAAAGGAAAAACTAATAGCAAGGATTTTTGTTTTGATTTGTTGTCAGGGAGCTTTGAGAAAGAACATGAAACATAACACAGCTCAGGTCACTACAGCAGACAAAAATAAGAAGAGACTTAATATACAAAGAAAGGCTATGGTGGTCCAGGAAATAAACTCAAAGTGTGCTCAAGCCACACAGTATTTTTTTCTAAGATTTTATTTATTTATTTTTGGAGACAGGGGAAGGGAGGGAGAAAGATAGGGAGAGAAACATCAATGTTTGTTTGCCTCTCATACATCCCCTACGGGGGACCTGGCCCACAACTCAGGCATGTGCCCTAGACTTGGAATCAAACTGGTGACCTTTTGGTTTGCAGGCCAGCACTCAGTCCACTGAGTCACACCAGCCAGGGCCACATAGTAATTTTTTTAAATTTCTTTTAATGCCAATGATGGGGCAAAATGTCCTACTATGAAACACAATGGCTAAAGATATTAACAGGATAAGTGTGATATGTCAGGGTTGTTTTTTGTTTTTTTCTTTGAGTAAGGTTGATTACATTCCAGTATTTCAAAAATGTATTTTAGTTCTACAAATGATGTTCTTTGTAGTTTTTTTTTCTGTGTGAATTTAATCACTGAAGAATAAGTTACGTTACAGCCAGAGAAGGAACTTGGTATTGAGTCGCAGTCTAAGAGGATAGTGTACTCTTTATGGATGTATAATATATATTATTAAGGTATAATGTAAATTATAATTATTTAGAAGAGCAAAATCATATTAATATAGAATCAGACATTGTCAATTTCCATCCAGGGCATAAAGTGGGTCATTAAAAAATGTTTGCTGAATGAATGCACATCTAAATACGGAAATGCAGTTATGGAAAGTAGCATAAAATACCATGTTTGTACTATTAAAATAAACTAGTATTTTTATTTGAATAATGATATTTGAGATAAATAATGGTATTTGGAATAATTCAATTTACTTATAAAGTGGATATTGGTTTACGTTTTTCATCATCAGTTTGCTCTTGATTCAGAATATTGGGTTCAAATTCTCTCTCTACAACTATTTACTATGTAGTCTTGAGCTATCTTTTTTTTATTTCCTTTAAAAGTGTTTTCAATTGTGCTTGACATTCAATAATATATTGGTTTCAGGTGTACATCCCAGCGATTACACATTTATATAGCTTAGGAAGTGATCCCCCTGATGAGTCCAGCATGCTCTCGGCACCACACATTATTAAAATATTATTGACTATATTTCTTGTGCTGTGCTTTATATCCCCATGACTATTCTGTAACTAGCAATCTGTATTTCTAAATCCCTTCACCTTTTTCACCCATCCCCCACCCCTCTCCCATTTTGGCAACTGTCAGTCTATTCTCTGTATCTATGAGTCTCGATTTGTTAATTTTGTTTTTTAGATTCCACATGTAAGTGAAATCATACTGTATGTGTCTTTCTCTGTCTGACTGATTTCACTGAGCCTAATACACTCTAGGCCCGTCAATGTTATTGCAAATGTAAGATTTCATTATTTTTCATGGTTCAGTAATATTGTTTAAAGATTTTATTTATTTTAGAGGGAAAGGAAGGGAGAGAGAGAGAGAAACATCAACATGTGGCTGCCTCTCATGAGCCCCCTTCTGGCAACCTGGCCCACAACCCAGGCATGTGCCCTGACTAGGAATTGAACTAACAAACCTTTGGTTCATAGGCCAGCACTCAGTCCACTGAGCCAGGGCTGGTTCAGTAATATTCTATTGTATTTATGTACCTTAACCCCATGTGCAGAAGTGATATGATAATAGCACCTACTGTATAGAAGTAATGTGTGGATTATATGACATAATACATTGAAAACATTTAACTGTACCTCATATATTAGAAGAACTCAATGCATTATTGTTATTATCATCAGCCATTTATCATTTCATACTCTGGTAAGCAACTATGCTGAATGCACGGGTTACTGACAGAGTCATCAATGCTTATGGAGGACCTATTAGATATTAAACACTGGAGATAAAAAGTGAAGTTAAATATAGCTTAGCACTCCAGTAATTTGCAATCTAGTGCCGAATCTTTGTGCTTCACCCTTCAGAAAGATGTACTTGAAAGACAGCCAGCAATGAAAAGAAGTAAATGACAAAACTGGTTGAACAGGGTGAGGGCAAATTCTTTAAGATTACAGAATAAAACATGCTTTTGGATATTCAGTTAAGAGTTTTATGGAGGAATAAGGTTAGTGGATACTCAGAGTACATAGTGTCAGATTGGAAGTACTCTGAAAGATTATCTAGCACAAGTCCCTAATTTTACCTAATAGGAAGTAAAAACTAAGAAATGACCATGGCCAGTGTGGCTCAGTTGGTTGGAGCATCATCCTATAAACCAAAAGGTTGCAGGTTCGATTCCTGGTCAGGGCACATGCCTGCCAGGTGATGTGGTCCCCAGTTGGGGCACATGAGAGAGGCGGTGTTTCTCTGTCACATGCATGTTTCTCTCCCTTTCTCTCTCCATTCTCTCCCCTCTCTCTAAAATCAATAAGCAGCCCTGACCAATGTGGCTCAGTAGGTCAGACATCTTCTACAAACCAAAAGGTCACACCTTTGATTCCCGGTAAGGGCATATGACTGAGTTGTGGACCAGGTCCCTGGGATGTGTGAGAGAAGCAGTCGGTTGATGTTTCTTTCTCACATCAATGTTTCTCCTCTTCTCTTTCCTCCTCCCTTCCTCACTCTCTAACAATAAATAAATCTTTAAAAAATAAATAAAATCAATAAGCATGTCCTCTGGTGAGGATAAAACAAACTAAGAAAGGAACAGTGACTTGTTCAAGGGTATAACAAAAGTAAGTTATAAAGCTGGGATTTATGCACAGGTCTAGGATAATGCTCTAATTGACCTTACTATGTCCTTATTGTGATTCCAGCATTATTGCCACAATGTTTTCCAGCATTATTATCAGATACATAAGTAGCCTAGAAATATAAGACTGTGATCTAGAACAAATACTTTTACTCAGTTACCTTCCCTTACTTCAGGTACCTCACTTCTAAAAGGTAAGTTAAAAGTCTAGAGTCAACTCAATCCATAGTATTTGCTCATACAGTGATTTCATGCCTAGTCCTCTTTCAATATGGTGCATTGAAACCTCAGCTTTACTTTGGCCATTTATGGTAACAGTTTTCTGATAGGTTAGAAGCATTAATTTTTATATATTGGCATATTTTATTGTACTTATTCAAAGATTAAGATACCCTTTGTCCTCTTATGATTAAAACATAACTGAATAAGCAATATGTTAGTATAAAGAATGATTTCTAAAATTTGACAATGAGGCAAATATAGTAGTTATTATGAGGTATTCTCATTCAGGATATTGAGAAATGACTGCTCTTCCACAGAGCCATTCACATCTATATCAGTGTAGGTGGCTGAGGAATCTCAAGGTCAATAATAATCAACATTCCAAGTGTATTTTTATGTATTGCCAAATTAATTTTTGATTAATGAAGAGAAATTTAACTTTAAAATTTAAAACAAAGCCATATGGTTAAGCATGGTGATACTATGTTAATTAATGCTTGCATGATGAAAATACAACTAAATTACTGGACATGTAAATATTGAAAGAAAGTAGATAAAATTTATTGACACAAAACATTAAAGGGCAAACTTTACAATTATTTTTTGAAGTCAGTTTTGGAGATAGCCAACCTATCAGATGCAGAGTTCAAAACACTGGTGATCAGGATGCTCAAAGAATTCATTGATTATGGCTATAGCATAAAGGAAGAAATGAAGGTTACACTAAGTGAAAATTTTAAAAAAATCTACAGGGGATCAACAGTGAAGGGAAGGAAGCCGGGATTCAGATTAATGATTTGCATTTACCTGGAACATAAAGAACAAGAATTAAAAAACAATGAGGATAGTATAAGAAGACTCTGGTCATCTCCAATTATGCCAACATCTGAATCAGAGGGGTGCCAGAAGGAAATAAGGAAGAACAAGAAATTGAAAACTTATTTGGAAAAATGGGGGGTGGAGGAACGGGGACAAATGTAATGGAAAAACAATTAAATTTTTTTTTAAATAAAAACTTTTAAGACTTAAAAAAAGAAAAAAAATGGAAGTAAACTTCCCTAATCTGGAGAAAGAAATAGACATACAAGTCCAGGAAGCACAGAGAGTCCCAAACAAGTTGGACTCAAAGAGAACCACATCAAGACACACCATAATTCAAGAGCCAAAGGTTAAAGATAAAGAGAGAATTTTAAAAGCATCAAGAGAAAACCTATACAGAAGTTCCTACAGAAAAGACAGTTACCTACAAAGAAGTTCCCATAAGATTGTCAGCTGATTTCTCAAAAGAAATTTTGTAGGCTAGAAGGAACTGGGAAGAAGTATTCAAAGTCATGAAAAGCAAGGACCTACAACCAAGATTACTTTATCCATCAAAGCTATCAGTTAGAGTGGAAGGGCAGATAAAGTGCTTCCCAGACAACATAAAACTGAAGGAGTTCATCATCACCAAGCCATTATTACATGAAATGTTAAAAGGACTTATTTAAGAAAAAGAAGATAAAAACTATGAACATTAAAATGGGAATAAATCCACAACTATCAACAACTGAATCTAAAAAACAAACTAAGCAAACAACCAGAACAGGAACAGAATCATAGATATGGAGATCATTTGGAAGGCTATCAGCTGGGACAGGGGAAGGAGAGAATGGGGGAAAGGTGCAGGGATTAAAAAGCAAAATTTGTAGGTACAAAATAGATGGGGGGATGTCAAGAACAGCAAAAGAAATGGAGAAGCCAAGGAACTTATGTGCATGCTACATGAACATGAACTAAGGGGGGATTGCTGGAGGGAATGGGGGTACCAGGTGGAGGGGGCAAAGGGAGAAAATTAGGACAACTGTAATAGCATGATCAATAAAATATATTTAAAAATAAATAGCGGTGAGTATTCCATTTTGGAGCCTCTATTGTTGGATATGGCAAGAGTTGTATATGGTTCCAGAAAAAGCATCATCGTCTTCATTGGCAATAGAAATTTATGTTGACTCATCTTCTAAAGTGTGCATTTATTGTTTGGTATCATTGTTCACCAGAGGGGTGTATATCGCTGCTTTGACACTCATCGAGGGAGAAGTATACAAGTCCTTGCTTCATCAATGATGGGCTTTTGCATATGACTTCCATTGACCCATGAAATGGAATTCAAAACCTCTGGGTATAAGTTTCTTAAGAACCAGCCTGTGGTTCTCCCATTGCTTTTTCCCCTCTCCGCTGCAAAATTCATGTTACAGATAAGGGTTTCTCCTTCATTTTAGATTCCAGAATGAAGGAGACATATTGACAACAAATCTAGCCAACCCCAAACCAACAATATGGAAAATAAATAAACATTTATTACTGTGAGCCACTTACTACATGATTTGCATGTGGAAGCAGACTAAAAATATTAGTCAAGAGAAAGCAGAATAAGATTCATAAACTTTTAAGCATAGACTGAATTAAGGGAGTTGGAAGAAACAGTAAAAGCAAATAGTGGTCACTAAAGTGTGGATGGAGAAGGTAACCCGAAGGTAAAGAAGTTGTAGTTAGAAACAAGTCAGGTGGAAAAGTCCTTTAAAATATACCATGTGGCTGCATCAGTGAGTTAAACATATTTGGGGATAAATTTAATGAGAATTGAGACACAAATGTGAATTTGATCTTTTCAAAGAGTCACCAATGTCGAACTCAAAGTCATCTTCAGTGACTGCAGTGGATTGAGAAAAGAGGAAATTTCTGATGGAGGTGGAAAATACTTTGAGGGAGGTGTTTACCTTGGAATTGAGTAAAGGTGTGATGCAACTGGAAAAGAGGAGAAAGTGTCAATTATCACTTTCTCCACATGGATGTCACAGGAAGAGAGTATTGTTAGTGATTTTTTTCAGATTTCTGAGCTTGAATTGTCTGCAAGTGTCAATAGAGGCAAAGAAGTGAGCCAACTCTGTATCTTATAATACTTTATGGTGAATAAGAGAACACACAGTTGATTTGGGATAAGATGTGGCATTTTGTAAGACATTTAGTTGAGGTGAGGATACTGAAGATACTATAGAAAAACAAGTATATTATGACGTTTATATATAATGTAATGAGGTTTCCAAAGGATCTAAAGCATGGACAAAAGCATGACCAAAGATGCAGTAGACAGATGGTACAAATAGGTTGAGTAGTAATGAGAATGTTGGAAGTGGTAGTTGTGTTATTTACAAACATAATTGAGATGATGTATCAGGGTTAATGAAAAGGTAAGTAAATTCTTGATTGGAGTGAGGAAGTTTATTGCACTGTTGCAATTGAAATGTTGACCTAGAATTTCCTCTATATATCTGACATCTGAACTATCATTGTGGGAATTACATTATTGAAACACTAAACCTTAGGCAACCATGACACTGTAATTCTGGTTCTTCTTCCTTTTCTTCTATTGCTATTTTTTGTCTTCTTCATTGGTTTCCATTCTGCCTGTTTCTAAATCCAGGCTCTTATCAAAGTCAGTTTTTTCTATAGTTTCTTCAGATTATTTAATTTTATCATTACCCTATCCATACAAGTGCTTATGTATTATTAATCATCCATTCAGCATATGCTTATGGGGACTCTATTATGTACTGGAGTTTGCTACTTTAATGCCTTAGACAAATAAGACAAAGATAAATTAGACAGAGTCTCTACCCTCAGAAAGTCTATAGCCTAAACTAGCTCCCATCCTTACCATCTCCAGCAGTCTCCTATTATATACTTTAGTTTGTTCATTGGATGTTTCTTAAACTCATTGACAATAAGCGAAAGAGTCATCTTCTGTTTAAAAACTAGTTCCAGCCCTGGCCAGTGTGGCTCAGTGAATCAAGCGCTGGCCTGTGAACCAAAGGGTTGCCGGTTCAATTCCAAGTCTAGGTCACTTGCCTGGGTTGCAGGCCAGGTCCCCAGGAGAGGGCATGAGAGAGGCAACCACACATTGATGTTTCTTTCCCTCTCTTTCTCCCTCCCCTCCACTCTTCAAAAATAAATAAATAAAATCTTTAAAGAAAATTAAAAAGTAAAAACTAGTTCCATTCCTGTCTCACCCAATTTAAAAAATGTTAATATAATTCCCCAAGTTTAAGACTTATAAATTAAAAGTGTATCTGATTTTTCTCTCACTGCCATCTTTACACCTATATACTCAATAGATGAGATGTTGATCCACCTTACAAAATGTTTCTTTCTATTTCATCTCTCCCATTGCAGTTCTACTGCTACAACTGCAGTTCAAACCTGGCATGAACATGTCAGCAATGCATGATACATCTGTCCTTGATTAAAGAATTTTGGCTGGGGCAGTATTTGTGGGAGGTATATGGTCAGTGAGAAATGAAAAGACTTTCCATTGAATAATGTTTTTCCTATTTGAATATTTGAAACAATTCTCTGTTCTGCTCTGTACCTATCATCTAACTTCTGGTTGTCTCTAAAAGACTCACAACACCTCATCACTATAAGGGGCTTCGGAAATTATTTAGTCTAACAATGTACTTTTACAGATAACAGGTCTTGAAAGTTAATTGACTTGTGTGGACTTTTAGTTTGGGCATGATTGACTAAGTTATGTCTAACTGCTTTTTATCTCCATAGGGTTCTTACAGCTTGGCTTCATTTGCAAACTATTTTGGATGTATGAGTAAGTGCATGTATGTTTGTGTATGTCTTTATATTTTGGGTTTTCATTTACATCAAAATTAATTACTAATTATTACCTGATAAAAACATTGGTTTGGAATCCAGTGTATGCTTTGGACCACAATTACCATTTTGTTCATTCTAAGTTCTTGTCTCTGAATTAAAACTTGTAGTATAAAGACAGACTTTTATAACTTCTCCTTAGTCTCCCACGCCTATTATTGTAGTTTAGAAAGTGTTTCATTTACTCAAACATAACACTTGACTATAAGAAGCTTTGCTAGAAAACTCATGGTTTTCTAAAGGTTTGAAAAATTAATTATTATGCTTTTGTAAATTATGATTAAATATATAATTCCCAGGCTTTGACCTTTTTCAAATGCCCTTCTTCTGATATTCACGAATCTCTCCATTTATCTACAACTTGTTGTAACAAGGAAGTACTTACCCTTCAATGACCTCCCTCATTTGAAGCACTCTAGGAATCAAATCATTAGGTCTTACATCAAGAGTATTCAAATGATCTTTGACTAGGTCTTCCCATAGACTACCACAACAGTATGTTTTATAAATCAGATTATAATTAGCTGGCCATGATAGTTATAAATTGTAGAAGAAATACAATGGTTCTTTATTAATTTTGTCTTTCTCAACTTGCTGTCTTGACATGATTACTTTACATTTTTTCAACATATAGTTTTCCCTCTGTCATGAATGACTGTTGTGGAAAAGCTGTATGTCTTCCATGAAAGAAAGAATTCTACTTTTAGTTTTATCAGCTAGTATTAACTGCTATCTAGGGATATTTCACTGGACTTCTCTTAAAGTTTTCTCTTAATAAGGCATAAAATATCATGAGCAGAGGTAAAAAGTAAGAAAAATCCAATTTTCCCATAATGTTTATTGAAAGATGTGAAAAATGTGAGTGGGGTTTAGTGGTAAAGTTTTTCTTACTGAATGAAAAAAAAAGTAACATAATAAATTTAAAAGTATTGGTCTTTAATATTTATGTGCTGTTATTTAATTCATCAAAAATACTTAACCCTTTACTTTCTAGGTCCTGATTCTCCTATTTCCATTAAGTAGCTTAATTTTTATATACAAAAAGCACCTATAACTGGAAAGACAAGCTATTTTATTTGTCTTCAAAGCGGCACATTAAAAATTGAGATTAATATCACTATTTTCCATATTTTATGCCTCCTGTGTCTACTTATATATGCTTTTTAGAGTTAAAGTGGTAAATTAATTTTTAATTCTCTACAGTTCACAATTTTTTATTTTATCAAATATTTTAATAAACCTAGAGGTTTGTTTTATCTGGTTGCCATCTATGATTCACGATTCCTTATTAATATGCTATACCTTGAATTTGGAGTAGAAGACAGCTTTATTTCTTTTCATTTATTTTTTAGTCACTTGGTATATTGAGAGACAGATTTTGTCCTTTCTCATATTTACCAAAGTCCACATTTCTAAATTCCTAACAACAAATACAATGCATTGTTATTACTGAGAACATTCTTGGATCTGATATTATTGCAGAATGGACATCTAATTTGGTATTTTCTGCTTACACTACTCTTCATTTTCTCAGTATTTTATAGGAAAATGCATGACCCTTTACACTTTAATGAAGCAGAAGGAATTAAAGCCAAACTCAAGGAGTTTTAAATATGTCCAATTAATACCACAGGTGGAAGATGACCTAAGGTAACTGCAGCTATGTGTTCCATTCTAATTAAATTCATGAGTTTTTCTGAAAACTAATAAATGGGTTGATGTGTTAAAAGTAAGAAGATACTTGTAAATATATTTCATTACACCCCAACTAAAGAGGAAACCAGCGGTTCTAGAAAGGAAGACAAAAATGTACAAAAAATTTTATGGAAGTTGATGTTAACTAAACCAAGAAAGGATTGCGGGGTTGAGATGATGTGCTGCATTTACATTTTCAGAGCAAAATACTATAATGCAAAGGAAAAAGTTAAACTAATTTTCAGAAGCTAGATATGTGATTATATTCTGGATTTTATGTGTTATTACAAGGTTGTGGTTCACATCATCTTTCCAAGTGTGAAAGTGACAGAGACAATGACTTACCTCACAGAGACTAAAATCCTTTCACATGACATGGTTTTTCCAGTGGTGTTTCAACCTTCCTGGGACATCTGAAGATTGCACTGTAATATACAGCATCCAATCATGCAGGAGAATGTGAGCGATAAAACCCAAGGCTCATAAACTCTCGGGCTCTGTACCTGTACTGCATTTTAATGTGATCTCACGCTACTTTTTGCATCATTAAATCTGATACACCAAATTTTATTCTCTTTAGCAGTGTGTTAGCATGACTGCCCACTAAATATGAACTTGGAGTGAACATGACTTCACCTTGACATCATGATTTCTTTGCCTCAATCAATTTCAGTGCTTACCCTGTTTCAATTCACTGTGCAACATCTTTTAAAGTCTTATTACTAATGTAGGGCATTTTTTAAGGTAGCAAAAATATTTTTAAATATATTGTGTTATGTATATATATTTCCCTACTCTGGCATTACAGTAGGTAGTAAGAGGAAGAATTAAAGGATATAATGAATCATTCTAACAAGAGAAATCATTGTTAGTTGCCTTTTCATATTCACTATCACTGCCTCCCTTCTTTATTGCTGTCAGAAGCCAGATTTTGCATGGGGAAAACACTTGAAAAGTCTTCAGCACTGAGTTGCAATTTATCTAGCCCAATCAGGGCAATGTGTTTCCCAATTTCATGGTCTACATTCTAGATGTGAGGGGCCATGTGGTCCTGGTCTGGACAGAGCAAAGCACAAAACAAAGTCTGCCAGGGTCACCTTTGGAAAAACAGTTTCTTTACCCATTAAAAAGGAAAACTAAGGTGTTACCAGTTTCTCTTCTCCCATTCTTCTGCATGGAATGCTGATGCTGTATCTGGATTACAACAGCCATCTTGAGACTAATTAGGGAAGCCACAGGGACACCAAGAGATATGGGTAAGCCACATGAGAAGTCTCAACAGCAATTACTTAGTTTCTTCACTTTCTTGTCTGTGAAAAAGTAAAACTCTATTTAAGCATTAATTGTTTACATTATTATGATTATTACTTACAACAAAATATTACAAATCTGACTTCCGGCCAAGATGGAGGCATAGGTAGACACACTGTGCCTCTTTGCACAACCAAGATAGGGACAACAATTTAGAAACAGAATAACAAGCAGAACTGACAGAAAATTGAACTGTATGGAAGTCAGACCACCAAGGAGTTAAAATAGACATGTTCATCCAGACCAGTAGGAGAGGTGGAGTCGGGCAGCGGGGGGAGAGGGGTTGCAGCACAGTGTTGGGACCAGGCTCATAAGGCATCCTGGGCATGCAAGACCGCAGCAGATGGACCCTGGGCGCCCAAGCGGTGGCTGGCAGACCCAGTGAGGCAGCATTTGTGAAACAAGGCACTGAGCCCAACCCAGGATCCCAGTGCTGGAAAATAGAGCCTTGGGGCACTCATTGAAAACACCTGTGGGGGTTGAGACACAGGGAGAGAGGCCCAGCCTCACAGGAGAGGTCACTGGAAAGACCCACAGGGTGCACAAACCCACCCACATGGGAATCAGTGCCAGAGAGGTCCAGTTTGCTTGGGGGAAGCGGCGGAAGGTACTGAAGTCCCAAGGAGAGTGGAGCAAGCACCATTGTTTCCTCTCAGACCCCGCCCCCACATACACAGTCACAACCCAGAGACTGGGTTCCCCACCCTGGTGAACACCTAAGGCTCTGCCCCTCATACGTAACAGGTGTGACCAGACCAAAAAAAAAAAAAAACAACGATGGCTGAAACAGAAGAATAAATGAAAGCCTCAGAACCAATCCTTTTAAGCGACCAAGAGATAGCCAACCTATCAGATGCACAGTTCAAAGCACTGGTGATCAGGATGCTCACAGAATTGGTTGATTTTTGTCGCAAATTAGATGAAAAAATGAAGATTACAATAAGTGAAATGAAGAAAAATGCACAGGGAACCAATAGTGATGGAAAGAAAGCTGGGTCTCACATCAATAGAGTGGAACAGAAGGAAGAAAAAACAAT
>CM052552.1:34791802-34807276 GCA_028533065.1 Trachops cirrhosus | reverse complement strand
GTTGCTTCCAACACTTGGCTATTGTAAATGGTGCTACTATGAACATTGAGGTGTATACATTCTTTTGAATTTGTGTTTCAGGATTCTTAGTGTATATATAATCTTAGCAGTGGACTTGCCAGGTCAAAAGGCAGTTCCATTTTTAGTTTTCTGAGGAAATTCCATACTGTTTTCCACAGTGGCTGCACCAGTCTGCATTCCCAACAATGGTGTAGTAGGGTTTACTTTTTTCCACAACCTTGCCAGCACTTGGTATTTGTTGACTTGGTTATGATGGCCATTCTGACTGGTGTAAAGTGGTATCTCATTGTGGTTTCAATTTGCATCTCTCCAATGGCTAGTGATGCTGAGCATCTTTTCACATGTCCCTGGGCTCTCTGTATGTCCTCCTTAGAGAAGTGTTTTTTCAGGTCCTTTGCCCATTGTTTCATTGGGTTGTTTGTCAATATTTCGAAGATTCATATGGAACCATAAATGACCCCAAATAGCCGCAGCAATTTTGAGAAAGAAGAACAAAGTTGGAGGAATCACAATACCTGATATCAAACTATATTACAAGGCTATCAAAACAGTCTGGTACAGTACTGGCATAAGAACACATAGATCAATGGAACAGAATAGAGAGCCCAGGAACAAACCTAAGTCTCTGTGGTCTATCAATGTTCGACAAAGGGAGCAGAAGCATAAAATGGAGTAAAAATAGCCTCTTCAATAAATGGTGTTGGGAGACCTGCATAGCTACATAAAAAAAAAAAAACTCAACCACCAACTTACATCATACACCAAAATAAACTCAAGATGGATAAAAGACTTAAATATAAGTCACAACACCATGTAAGTCCTAGAGGAGAACATAGGCAGGAAAATCTCAGATATTCCATGCAGCAATATTTTCACTGTTATTTTCCCTAGAGCAAGGGATATAAAAGAAAAAATAAACAAATGGAACTTCATGAAACTAAAAAGCTTCTGCATGCCTAAAGAAAACATCAGCAAAATGAAAAGGGAATGAACCATATGGGAAAATATACTTGTATATATTAGGTTAATTCTACAATAGTAGTGTTAGCAATACACTACACGTGAGTAGTGTTGCCTCTCATGTGGCCCCACAACCCAGGCATGTGCCCTGACTGGGAATCAAACCAGCAACCCTTTGTTTCACAGCCAGCATCAATTCACTGAGCAACACCTGCCAGGGCTAAACCCTTTAACGCTTTAGTTCCATTCCAGCTTTAATCACTTAAACCTATCAATGGAGTCTAAAACCTTTAACTCCTGAGGTCCCCCCTGATAGTGTTCAATTACCTTATTTCTATAGAATCAGTTTACAAACTAAAACAACATAAGATACAAAGGCTACACAATTTTAAAAGAATGTCAGGCTTCTGCCTCAGAGCCCGTCCCCTCTAGAACATCCAAAGAAAGAAGAACAACCCTGCCATCCTCTGCTAGGCCAGCCTGGCCCTGGGCTGTGCCCAGAGTTTGTTCTCCCATCCGAAATACTGTGTTTTGGGAAACGCAGGTGGCTTCAGCATGATCATCCAGGCATCCTCAAGGAAGAGAGCCAGAGAGCCAGTCTCTGCCCTCTTTTATTTTAAATCTTCTGGCCCATAATTCTAGGTTCTCTGGATGCATCCAGCTTCTCAGCCCACCCCTCCTAGAGTGTTCAGCATTGTCTCTGGCAGCCTCCTCCTGTGACCCTGCCTACTCCTTCCCAGTGATCTGATCAGATCTCTCTGTATCACTCCTAACCCCTTTCAATTTGGTGCTACCTCATTCAAATAAATTTTTGATCAAATAAACTCTTAAAATTAAAAAATAAATAAATGTAAAACATTTTAAAAATGAATGAAAGCTTTTAGGTGAAAAATACTAGATCAAGACATTTATAAAACATTATATTACATTGATCTTCCCCTCCTGTCCCCAAATTTGCCTTAGGTAACTGGGTGAATGAAGCTTTACAAACATTTAATGCTCATAGTAAGGGTTCAAAGCAGGGATTTCCACACTATAGTAAGAATATCAAATTTTAGTTGAGCATGTCTTATTTGATGAGCATTTTGTGAAGTGTTAATATATGTCTTCTCCATTTCTATTTAGCTAGTGATACCAACAGCCACCCAATTCTGGCATGAACATGGAAAGGGACAGTGGTATGCCCGCCTTAACCCTTGAGGAACAAGTAAGATTTCATTAAATGGATTAGGGACAGAAAGAGTATTATGTATGGAAGAACACACAGAAAAATAGAAAAAGAGAAAGTATGTTGTTCTTCTCATTCATATTCAGAATGACTACACCAAAAATTATTGGAGGGGTAGGTAGAGGCCTAACCATGGATGGTCTGATATGCCAAGCTAAAGAGAAGTTTATACTTGATCCTGTAAGTGAGAAAGAACAATTAAATAATTGGAACCTCCAAGTGACAGGGTCAGAATTCAAAATGCAAGAGTCTGCTTAAAATTCAGAGACCAGGTAGGAAGACACTTTGAGGCTCCACGTGAGAGATGATTCAGGTCTAAATGAAAGGAGTGTTAATGAAGATGCAGCTGACCGGACAGACAGGAGAGATGTTTCAAATTCTGCTTTCAGAAGATTAGGATGCTGGTTCACAGCAGGCTGGTTCATGGGTGGCATGAGAAAGAGGCATCTAACAGCATTTTCAGAACCTTGGGACCTTACAGGCAGTCTGCATGTTCCCCCTTTTTCTAACTATGTCTGAGTGAGGCCACATTTACTTCATGTGCTTCAACCCAAACAATATTTTACAATAGCTCAAAATAAAGTATTAATAGCACACATATCCAATAAAGGACTTATATTCAAAATATAAAAATTTTTCTTAAAAGTAAACAACACCACCCAATTTAAAAATGGCCAAAAGATCTATACAGACACCTTACCGAAGGAGATATATACAATGGCTAATACATATCTGAACAGATACTCAACATCATATGCCATTAGAAAATTTAAAACTACATTATAATGACATAGCATTTACATTATTAGAATGGCTTAAATGCAAAAGCTACCAACACCAAATGCTAGCCAGGAAGTAGAACAAAATGAATTCTCATTCACTGCTGGTGGTAATGTAAAGTGATATTAGCCACAGTAAAAGACAGTTTGGCAGTTTCTTAGAAAACTAAACATAGGCTTACCATAGAATCCAGCAATTGCCCTCCTAAGGTTTACCTAACTGTTGAAAACACATTTATACACAAAGAAAACATGCATATGAATATTTATAGCAACTTTGTTCATAACTGAAAAAATTAAAAACAAGCAATGATCCTTTAACAGGTGAATTAACAAACTGTGGTAAATCTGCATAATGAAATATTATTCAACAATAAGAAAAAATTGAGCTAGCAAGCCATGAAAAGATATAGACAATTCTTAAAGATATACTTCTAACTGAAAGAGGATAGTCTGAAAAGGCTAGATACCATATGATTCCAATCAAATTACATTCCGGAAAGGCAAAGATAAAGAGTTAAAAAATAGTGATTTCCAGGAGTTCAGGAAGTAGGAGGAATGGTGGTAAAAATAAATGGGGCACCAAGGATTTTGGGGGGTAAACTCCTCTATATAATAGTGTAATAGCTGATACATGACATTGTTTATTTTTCAAAATCCATAGAACTGTACAGCATAAAAAGGGAACTCTAATGCAAGCCACAAATTTTAACTAATAATAATACAGATACTCCTTAGTTCATGACAGGGTTACTTCTTTTTATTTAATTTAAATTTATTTATTTATTTATTTATTTTTAGATGCGAAGGGAGGGAGAAAAAGAGGGAGAGAAGCATCAATGTACAGTTGTCTCTCAAGCACCCCCTACTGGTGACTTGGTCGGCAACCCAGGCATGTGCAGAGACTGGGAATTGAACCATCAATCCTTTGCCTCACAGGATGGTGCTCTATCCACTGAGCCACACCAGCCAGGGCTGATGGGGTTACTTCTTAATGAAGCCATCACAATCTGCAAATAGCATAAGTCAAAAAATCATTAAATACACCTAACCTATTGAACATCATCATTTAGCCTAGCCAGCCTTGAATGTGCTCAAAACACAATATCCAAAAACCATGGCAACACAGTACACCATAGAGTATTCATCATTCACCCTTGTGATCATGCTACTGCCTGGGAGCTGTGGCTCTTTGCTACTGCCACTGCCCAGCATCTAAAGGGAGTATTGAATGGCGTGTTGTTGTCACAGGAAAAGATAAAAATTCAAAATCTGAAGTCCAGTTTCTATTGAATGTGTATCACTTTGTCACCAACTTAAAGGAAATAAAAAGTCAAAGCATAGTAAGTTGGAGATAGTCGATATATCAATATCAGTTCTTCAGTTGTAATAATTGTACCACACCGATTTCAGATACTTACTATAAGGGGAATTGGAGAGAGAATAGAGTGGGCATATAGGTAACTTCTGTACTTGCTGTACAACTTTTCTGTGAAACAAAACTTCTTTAAAAATAAAGATTATTACTAAAAATAGAATGAGGTAAACATATACATGTCAGTATGTAACAATCTTCAGGCTTTAATGTTTAAAAGCAATATACAGAACAGTGTTTGTTATAACACTTTTATTTAAAAGTGACTTATGTTTATATAAACCCAAACATGTACAGATGTGTGTATATATTTGGTGAGAGGGGAGGACCTGGTTAAATTATTCAGTGTTTGTCTTTTTGTACTATTTGCATTTTCCAATGTGCACACACGATTTTTATCTGTTAAAAGTTAATTAATTTGCCCTGGCTGCTGTAGCTTAGTGGATTAAGCGCGGGCCTGTGAACCAAGAGATCACGGTTCGATTCCCAGTCAGGGCACATGCCTGGGTTGCAGGCCAGTTCCCAGCAGGGAATGCACAGGAAGCAACCATACATTGATATTTCTCTCCCTCTCTCCTTCCCTTCCCCTCTGAAGATAAATTAAAAAAAAGTTAATTAATTTTTAAGCAACTCAAAACAGAACAAAAAGTTCAATGAAAATATTTGCTTTAAATCTAAATGTATGAATTAATGTGGAATTTATGATCTCATAGGCAAATTACTCAAAAACAGAATATATTGATGAAATGTCCAAGAAATTAATACAATGCTGCAAACAGGTTTAAAATAGAAGCATCTATCACAAAAAACTACGCATTTAAATAAAATCAATTATGTTTCATCTCTTATAGAGAAGATTAATAAATGTTGAAAGTCCTGCCAAACAGCCTTAAGTTTTCTCTGTACAAGAGTAAATGAGTGTGCATTATTTTCCCTATTGCCTCCTCTTTTTTGGTTTCATGGGTATATTGTGATTAGGCAGAGGAACTATCTGTTAGCACAGTGTGAATTCCAAAAGTTGAATTTCACACACCTCTATAATCATTAAGATTAGGTCTACAATTTGTGTAGTTTTCTGACAATTGGGGAAAAAATCAAAATCATTTAAGAAATTTAATGTCAACAATAAAATTAATGGGAACATTTTTTAAAATTATACTTTATTGATTATACTATTACAGTTGTCCTGATTTTTCCCCTTGTCCCCCTCCACCCAGTGCCCCCACTCCCTCAGGCAATCCTCCCATAATTGTTCATGTCCATGGGTCATACATATAAGATCTTTGGCTACTCCATTTCCTATCCTGTACTTAATATCCCCATGGCTATTCTGTGACTACCTGTTTGTGCTTCTTAATCCCCTCACCTCTTCATCCATTCTCTTGCACTCCCTCCCATCTGGCAACCATCTGGTAACTAATTTCTTTTCACTTTCTGCTTTCAAGAGTCTCTCTTTATTTTTAACCTTTGGCCTTTTGAAAAATGATGTGTCTTGCAGTAGGCTTCTTTGCATCCATCATGATAGGGACTCTCTGTGCTTCTTGGACTTGCATGTGTATTTCTTTCACCAAGTTAGGGAATTTTTCTTTCACTATTTTTTCAGATAGATTTTGGATTTCTTGCTCTTTCTCTTCTCCTTCTGGAACCCCTATGAGGTGAATGTTGGACCTCTTGAAGTTGTCCTAGAAGCTGCTTATACTGTCATCATTTTTTGAATTCTTTTTTCTTCTTGTTGTTTTGTGTGGTTGTATTTTGCTTCCTTCTGTTCCAAATCATTGATTTGATTCTCAGCTTCATCCACTGCTATTTCCCTGTAAATTGTTTTTTATTTCAACGAGTGTATGCTTCATTTCTGACTGGGTATTTTTTATGCTGCTGATATCCTCACTAAGTTCCTTGAGCATCCTTATAACCAGTGTTTTGAACTCTCCATCTGACAGATTTCTTATCTCCAATTAGTTTAGCTCTTTTTCTGGAGCTTTGATCTGTTATTTCATTTGGGCCATGTTTGTTTGTCTCATCATTTTAGTGGCCTCCCTGTTTTTTTTCTATGTATTAGGTGGAACTGCTTTGACTCTGTATCTTGGTAGAGTAGCTTAATGTAATAGGTGTCCTGTAGAGTCCAGTGGCACAGCCTCCCCTATCACCCAAGCTGGGTACTTGAAGTGCTCCCTTCGTGTGGGCTGAGTACACCCTCCTCTAGTAGTTGAGACTTGGTTGCTGTTGGTGGATCAATGGGAGGGATTTACTCATGCTAGTCAGCTGTTAGGTGAAACTAGGTGAGAGGTACCATATATAGGAACACTCTACAGTATCTTTGCATATTTCTTATAAATCTGAAATTATTCCAAATTTTAAAAAGGTGTCCTCATGCTCTTTTACAGTTTATAACCTCTTCTCTTCCTTAGCTTGTAGAAAATATTAATAGTTTTCTATCACTCTAGTTTTGCCTTTTCTAGAATTTCATAAGAAATGGAATCAATTAATATGTATTATTTTGTATCTGGTTTCTTTCACTTAGCATAATGGTTTGAGGTTCACCTACATTATTGTATATAGCATTACAGTGTTCCTTTCTATCATAGAGTAGTATTCTCTTGTATGGATATACAGCAATTTGTTTTTTCATTCACCAAGTTAAGAAATCTAGATTCTTTCCAGTTTTTGGTAATTACATATAAACATATTGTGACCTATTTGAGCTTGTCTTTGTATAAAAATATGTTTATTTATCTTGGATATATACAATCCACTATTTTTGCTATACTAATGTAGGTATTTCAGATTGAAGTAATAACATAAATATGCTGTAGTTAATAATTTTGTTTTGTGAGTTGTTAATCTTCAAATAAATTAACTTCTTCAAAATGTCTTATAAATCCTAGGTTAAGCTGTATTATAGGCAATGTTCTTGTTCTCTGCAAGCATTTTAATTTATAGCAAGAAATTAGAAAAAGACAAATTTCAAGTATACAATAAAATGCTATTAACTATAGTCATCATGCATATTAGATCCTCAGAATTTACTCATTACAAAAGCTTTTTATCTGAGTTTATTATGAATCATGTCTTTTTTCAAAATGTTGTAAAAAAAAATTATGTAAAACAACCCCTGTGAGTGCAATCCTAGCTTTTCTTTTTTTATCCTCACCTAAGGACATTTTTTCCATTGCTTTTAAAGAGAGAGGAAAGGAGAGAGAGCAAGAGAAAGACAGAAACAGAGAGAGAGAGACACCGATGTGAGAGAGAAACATCATTTGGTTGCCTTCTGGTATGTGCCCCAACTGGGGATCGAGCCCCAAACATTTTGGTCTACTAGATGACACTCCAACCAACTGAGCCACACTGGCCAGGGCAAAACATCTTAGCTTTTTTAATGAAGTGATGGATATGCTAGTTAATTTGATAGTAAGGGACATTTCACAATGTATATGCATGTTAAAACATCACATGTACACTTTAAATATATTAAAATTTTATGTCTCAATTATACTTTATTAAAGCTGGAAAAAATTAAAAAATAATTAATTATTCAAGATCTTCTCTAAGCCAAGCTTCTTTCTTTTAGTCTTGAGAACATTTTTAATATCTACATAAAAATGTTTTTCTTTTCACCCTTAGCTAATATTTCCTAATTTCTGCCATCCAACTGTCTTTAATTAGTGGGAGTTAAACTTTTATCCTTTCTGGTCCTAAATGATATAGATCATAGTCATTGAAAACAAATGACACACACAGAGACATGTACACACATTTTCTTCGTACTGCAATTCTGTTTATTTAGTACCTCATTAGAAACCACACTTCCAGCCTGCTGAAGTTTGAGAAGTAAAGTTAAAGGTGTAAAAGCTTTCAGTAATTAAAAAGTGGAATGAAGAGGTCTGAATTCAATGAGAGAAATACAAATATATTATCCACATTAATTCTTTTTATTTTCTCCTTAAAGCTACTGAGTCATTTTTCATGTTGCATTTTTTTATTTGGAAAATTAGGTTATTTTTTCTGGATGTAGATGTGATTAGAATATTTAATATGATAACAGCAAAGGATTTTGAAGAAGAAATCAATATATTTTGTATGTATTTAGTGTGTATTTTGTCTTCAGCATTGTAGAATAGACAAAAAAATACAGCACTAAAAATAACTTTGGGAAGAAAAGGCATACTTACAGAGAATGGATAACAATGTTGGATAGTATGTATATTAGGAAACTCATTATATTGTAAGACAAAAAGTGTCATTATGGTATATACAGCTTAATGACAGAACAAAGGAACTATAAAATATCTGTCCCTCCTTTCTGGAAAACAGTGTAAGACAATTAAAAAGAGTGATAATTATATGGACATGAAGCAATTAATTTGTTGGATGCAGAGGTGAAATTGTTATGAATAGATGAACAAATGGCATTATACAAGTCTTTTGGAGGTTAGCAGTATAGTCTTGTAACAAAATTTTGTGTCATTATGCTGCTGGGTAAGTGACATATTGTCTGAACTTCCCAAGGTCTTCAAAGTTAGCAGTAGTGTCAAAAAGTAGTGCCATATTTTTCTCCTAATTCTCCTCTAAATTCCCCATAGTTTACTTTGTCTCCTTTATCCAATGTTATAAATGCTGATCATTAAATAACACTCCTTATTTTTTAATGGTGTGCAATGCAGTAATATATTTTTCAAAATATTTTAACATGCATCCATGAAAACAAATTATTATTCCCAATTTAACTGACTCACTTATGAGAATATATTTACTTATTGACTTGACAAAAGGGAAAGAAAATGAAAAGGAAGTTTTAGGTAAAGGAATAAAGCAGAATAATTATCAAACCAGAGTTTGGGTAAAATTATACATTTAAATTTGTCAGTGCATTATGGTTTTCATCTGATCCGAGAATGTAGGTCAGTGGGTTGAAATATTCTAAATATTGTATTTTTGCCCTTGAAATATGAGGAAAAAATTATTTTGGCACAAGCTTTCTCCAGATATAAGACTGAAAAATAAAGTAGATTTTTAGAACAGGCCAAACCCCAGCATATTCCCTAGGTCAGAGATTAGTTATGTTAGCACTCTCCTCTAGAGGGCGCTAGAGGATATTGGCCTCATAAGATTTCAACGTAAGAATTCTGGTGTTCAACAACCAAAACTTAAAACAAGAGAAAACATAATGAACAGAGAAAGAAAGTTGAGAATCAGTAATCCAGTCTAATATCCACCTTCACTGTTTATAATTTATGTTTATTGAATGTATTGGGGTGACATTGGTTAATTATACAGATTTCGGGTGTACAATTCTGTAACACATCATCTGTATATTGTATTGTTTGATCACCATCCCAAGTCAAGTCTCCTTCCATCCCCATGTAGCCCCCCTTTACCCTCTTCTACCTGCCTCCATCCCCTTTTCCTGTTAATCACCATACTAATGTGTGTGTGTGAGTTGTTTTGTTTTGTTTTGTTTTATTTTTGCTTAATCTCTTCACCCATTTATTTCACTCAGACCATGACCACTACTCTGACAGTTGCCAGTCTATTCTGTGTTTATGGGTCTGTTTCTATTTTGTTTGTTTGTATATTTTGTTCTTTAGATCCCACATGAGTGAAATGATGTGGTATGTGTCTTTCTGACTAACTTCAGTTATTATTTCAGTTAGAATAATGCTCTCCACATCCATCCATGCTGTCCAGAAGGTACGATTTCATTTTCTTAATGTCTGAGTAGCAAGTAGCATCCTATTGTGTAAATGTACCACAGCTTTTTTATCAACTCATCTACTGATGGGCACTTGGGCTGTTTCCACATCTAGCCTATTGTAAATAACACTGCAATGAACATAGAGGTGCATATATTCTTTCAAATTTGTGTTTCGGGTTTCTTCAGATAAGTTCCCCAAAGTGGAATTGCTGTTTCACAAAGCAGTTCCATTTTAATTTTTTGAGGGCCCTCCATATTGTTTTCCACAGTGGCTGCACCAGTCTGCATTCCCACCAACAGTGCATGAGGGTTCCCTTTTCTCCTGAACCTCACCAGCACATGTTGTTTGTGGATTTATTGATGATGGCCATTCTGACAGGTGTGAGGTGATATTTCATTGTGATTTTAATTTGCATCTCTCTGATGATTAGTGATGTCAAACAGCTTTTCATGTGTCTCTGGGCCCTCTGTATGTCCTCTTTGGTGCTGTGTCTATTCATGTCATTTACCATTTTTTAATTGGATTGTTTGTTTTTTAGTGTTGAGTTGTTTGACTTTATAAATTTCAGATATTAACCCCTTATCAGATGTATCATTGGCAAATATATACTCCTATTCGGTGTGTTGACTTTATTTTCATTTTTTAAATATATTTTATTGATTATGCTATTACAGTTGTCCCATTTTTCTGCCTTTATTCCCCTGCACCCTGCACACCCCCTCCCACCCACATTCCCCCACTCCACTTTAGTTCATGTCCATGGGTTGTACATATAAGTTCTGTGGCTTCTACAATTTCTATACTATTCTTAACCTCCCCCTACTTTGTACCTACCATTTATGCTACTTATTCCCAGTACCTTTTCTCCCTTTTCCCCCTCCCCTGCTGATAAACCTCCATGTGATCTCCATTTCTGTAATTCTGTTCCTGTTCTAGTTGTTTGGTTATTTTGTTTTTGTTTTTGTTATTTTTAGATTTGGTTGTTGACAGTTGGGAGTTTGTTGTCATTTTACTGTTCATAGTTTTGATCTTCTTTTTCTTAGATAAATCCCTTTAATATTTTATATAATAATGGTTTGCTGCTGATGAACTCCTTTAACTTGACCTTATCTGGGTAGCACTTATTCTGCCCTTCCATTCTAAATGATAGCTTTGCTGGATAGAGTCATCTTGGAGGTAGGTCCTGGCCTTTTACAACTTTAAATACTTCTTTCCAGCCACTTCTTGCCTATAAGGTCTCTTTTGAGAAATCAGCTGACAGTCTTATGGGAACTCCTCTGTAGGTAACTGTCTCCTTTTCTCTTGCTGCTTTTAAGATTCTCTCCTTATCTTTAATCTTAGGTAATGTAATTATGATGTGCCTTGGTGTGTGCTTCCTTGGGTCCAACTTCTTTAGGATTCTCTGAGCCTCCTGGACTTCCTGGAAGTCTATTTCCTTTGCCAGATTGGGGAAGCTCTCCTTCATTATGTTTTCAAATAAGTTTTCCATTTCTTGCTCTTCCTCTTCTCCTTCTAGCACCCCTATGATTTCACTGTTGGAATGTTTAAAGTTGTCCCAGAGGTTCCTAAACCTCTCCTCATTTTTTTGAATTCCTGTTTCTTCATTCTGTTTCAGCTGAATGTTTATTTCTTCCTTCTGGTCCAAATTGTTGATTTGAGTCCCAATTTCCTTCCTATCACTGTTGGTCCCCTGTACATTTTCCTTTATTTCACTTTTCATAGCCTTCACTTTTTCCTCTATTCTGCAACCCTACTCAGCCAATTCTGTGAGCATCCTGATTACCAACTAGTGGTTTGAACATCTGATAGGTTAGCTATCTCTTTGTTGCTTAGTTGTATTTTTTCCTGGAGTTTTGATCTGTTCTTTCATTTGGGGCATTATTTTTTTGTCTTGGGGCACCTCTTACATAGTAAGGGGCAGAGCCTTAGGTATTCACCAGGGCGGGGCAATGCAAGTCAATGTGTTGTGGCACTGTATGTGGGGTAGGGGTCCAAGAGGGAACAATGCCGCTTGCTGGGCTCTCTGCTGGCTTTCACTCACCTCTGCTACTACTGACAATCAAATTGGACCCTTCTGGTGCTGATTCCCAGGTGGGTGGGTTTGTGTACATTCTAGAACCCTGTGGGTCTCTCCAACGAACTCTTCTGTGAGGCTGGGAGTTTCTCACAGGTTTTTTCAGTCAGAGGTTTTGAGGCTTTATTTCCCTCACTGGAACCCTGGGTTGCTCAGTCTGTCTTTCTCCCCAGTTGTTCCTCCCAGTTTATCTGAATGCAAATGTGGGGCTCCCCACTCCATCAGCCTCCGCATTGCCGTGAGTCCTCTCCTCCCTGCTGCCTATCTCTGCCCCTCCTACTGGTCTGGATGAATGTTTCTTCTTTAACTCCTTGGTTGTCAAACTTCCATACAGCTAGATTTTTCTGGCAGTTCGGGTTTTTTTTGTTTTTAAATTTGTTGTTGTCCTTCTTTTGGTTGTGCGAAGAGACACAGTGTATCTACCTACGCCTCCATCTTGGCCGGAAGTCTCCAGTGTGTTGACATTTTATTTTGTTGATATTTTCCTTTGTTGTGCAAAAGCTTTTTGTTTCATGTAGTCCCACTTGTTTATTTTTTCTTTCATTTCTGTTGTCTGAGGACATATATTAGAAACAATATTGTTAGAAGAAATGTGTGAGATTATACTCTCTATGCTTTCTTCTAGGATTTTTATGGTTTTCACTATACATTTCAGTATTTAATTCATTTAGAGTTTATTCTTATATATGGTGTAAGGACACGTTCTAATTTTGTGTTTTGCATATATCTGTCCAATTTCCCCCTCACCATTTATTGAATAGACTGTCATTGCTCCATTGTATGTTCTTACATCCTTTGTCAAATATTAATTGACCATGTAGGTGTGAGTTTATTTCTTGGCTTTTATTCTGTTCAATTGACCTATATGTCTGTTTTTATGCCAGTATCTTGCACCTTTTGATTACTATGACTTCATATCAATAGTGTAGTTTGATATCAGGTATTGTGATACTGCCAACTTTGTTTTTTTTCTCCTCAGTATTGGTGAGGCTACTGGATCTTTGGTCATTCCATAAAAATCTTTGCAATATTTGTTCTAGTCCTGTGAATACACCACTGGTATTTTCATAGGAGATAGGTTGAGTCAACAGATTGCTTTGGGTAGTGTGGACATTTTGATGATATTAATTCTTCCAGTCTGTGAACATGGTATATGCTTCCACTTAGCTGTCTCTTCCTTAATTTCCTTCCTCAGTATCTTATAATTTTTTGCATACAGGTCTTTTATTACCACCTTCATTTTATAAAGAAAGCAAATGATGTTCACTGAGTTTAAGTATATTGTCCAAAGTCACAGGACTAGTTTAATTTCTGAGAGAACATTGGGATTATAGCCGACACATGTTTCCATGAATCCACAATGATTCTCAGATTAATGAGTTCTTAAAGAAAGGGGAATGGTCATCAAAGAACGTGTATAAAGGACCCATGGACAAAGCCAAAGTGGGGTAGAATTGAGGGTGAGACATAGGGGTGGGTGTGGTGGGGAAAATGGTGGTGGGAAAATGGAGACAACTGTACTTGAACAATAAAAAAATAGTTAACCACATAATATTAAATAATTAAATATTAAATAAATAAAACTAAAAAATGAGTTCTTAAAGAAGAAAAAGCATAGAATTTTAATTATTTTAATAAAAGAGCACACATA
This sequence comes from Trachops cirrhosus, assembly GCA_028533065.1. NCBI lineage: Eukaryota > Metazoa > Chordata > Mammalia > Chiroptera > Phyllostomidae > Trachops > Trachops cirrhosus. The sequence goes on along the minus strand of CM052552.1, from coordinate 34,793,495 downwards.
TTTTTATGGGGGCATAATTAGATAATTGTTTTCAAAGCCCTTACTGTTCAAAAGAGAATTATTTCCTGATAATCTTGAGAATATCATCCAATCATAGAGTTAAAAAACAGGTTAAACCTAAATGTTATTTTTATCACTTTGATAATGATTATGGTTTTGAAACCTTAAATTTTTTCTATAACTATTATTTTGAATGATTAAAAGAATACCCTGGTGTAGTACCTCAGCTTGCTTTAAAACAATTGGTCATTACTTGGTGGTAGCAATCCCTATATTTCTCATATATCACTTAATAATGATACTTTGCTCACACTCTACAACTCAGTTGTAGAAGGTATTACTTAGGGGTTTCAAGATGGATGGGATTTGTCAGTATAATAATGACATTAAAAATCAACTTTCTGCCCATTAACTGACATTATCTAATAGCTTTTATTTTACATAGATACAGCTTTAATTTGTGAATTAAATTCAAGATTTAGTAACAATAATAGCTGACGTTATTTCTTCCAGTGCAGGAGACTTTAATGATATTCAGAATTTATAATAGTATTACTTTGGCTAATTTTTCCCTTTGATTTAATTGCCTCAGATTATGGGCTCAGTTTTCATATAAAGACATCCTTCATCACTGTAATTTCCCTGTTAATAATTCCCCTAGCACATAGTGCTATTTTTTATGTTTTTATTTATTGATTTTTTTTTTTAGAGAAACAGAAGAAGGAAAAGGGAGAGAGAGAATGTGAGAGAAATTGATTTGTTATCCTACTTGTCCATTCATTGGTTGCTTTTTCTATGTAACCTGGCCAGGGATCAAATCCACAACCTTGGTGTATTGGGATGATGCTCTAACCCACTAAGCAAACCAGCCAGGGCAATAGAGCTACTATATACTTTTTTTTTCTAATACTTACCAGAATTATTAGTATTAGTCCAGTGTCAGTGAGGCACTAAATTGGAAAAATTAATGATTTATTTTTAAGATTGAACTTATCAGGGCCACATAACACTGAAATTGCATCAATGTCTCCCTGACTTATTAAATAAGCTATTTATATTGCATTTGTTTTATTTATTTAAAATGTCACTGAAAGTAAGTCAAAAACTTATTAGAGGAGCCTGTCCAGATTTTTTAAAACAACTGTCCACAGAATATCTTTTCATTCATCACAAGGATCAATACCCACACACGTGCCTACACACCTCCATGCCTGAGTAGTAAGTGTCACAATACAAACTGCAGCAGAATACATTAAAGAAAGGAAAGGACTGAGACAGGCAAATGAAGCTAGACTGTGGAACCAGAATTTGACGTTGTCAATACCCCACTGCCAGAGAAGCTGCATGACTACTCAAATGACGTTAAAAAGAAAACTTTATACAAAATATGAAGTTACCAATTTTTTTTCATTTTGTACATTTTAAGTCAGTTTAAATTTGCGGAACATCCTGATTCAGACTACTGCATTTAAAGTGCCAATAACCCTATGGGGTTAGTAGCTATGGTGCTGGACAGTGCAGTTCAGATTTCTTTTTTTAAGTATATTTTATTGATTATGCTATTAAAGATGTCTCATTTTCCCCCTTCCCTCCCCTCCCCCCTGCACACCTCCTCCCACCCACATTCCCCCTCTTTAGTTCATGTCCATGTGTCATAAGTTCTTTAGCTTCTACATTTCTCATACTATTCTTG
>CM052552.1:34763039-34791302 GCA_028533065.1 Trachops cirrhosus | reverse complement strand
GGAGGTTCCTAAGCCTCTCTTCATTTTTTTGAATTCTTATTTCTTCATTCTTTTCTGTTTGTTTTTTTCTTCCTTCTGTTCCACTCCATTGATGTGAGACCCAGCTTTCTTTCCATCACTATTGGTTCCCTGTGCATTTTTCTTCATTTCACTTAGTGTAGCCTTCATTTTTTTCATCTAGTTTGCAACCAAAATCAACCAATTCTGTGAGCATCCTGATCACCAGTGCTTTGAACTGTGCATCTGATAGGTTGGCTATCTCTTGGTCACTTAAAAGTATTGGCTCTGGAGCTTTGATTTGTTCTTCTGTTTGAGACATTTTTTTTTTTATTTTGGTCTGGTCATGCCTGTTTTGTATGAGGGGCGGGGCATTAGGTGTTCACCTGGGTGGGGCATCCCAGTTGCTGGGTTGTGAGGCTATATGTGGGGGTGGGGTCTGAGAGGGAACAATGCTGCTTGCTCTGCTCTCTGCGAGATTTCAGTCCCTTCCCCCACTCTCCCCAAGCAGACTGGGCCCTCCTGGTGCTGGTTCATGGGTGGGTGGGCTTGTGTACATTCTAGAACCATATGGGTCTCTCCAAAAAACTCTCCTGTGAGGCCAGGAGTCTCTCCAGGCATCTCAACCTCCACAAGTATTTTCAATCAGTGCTTTTAGGCTTTATTTCCTGGTGCTGGGGCCCTGGGTTGCGAGGTCTGTCTTGCTGCCTGTTTCCACCTGGTTTATCTGAACACAAATGTGTGACTGCAGACAGCCAGCCACCCTGCGTGCCTCACTGGGTGTGCTAGCCGCTGCCTGCGCCCTGTGCACCCAGGTCTGCCAGCCACCGCTTTTTCCTGCTGCAACCCCTCTCCGCCAGCCACCGACTCTGCCCCTCTTACTGGTCTGGATGAATGGTTGTCGGGACTTCTGTACAGTTCAATTTTCTGTCTGTTCTAGTTGGTTTTTTGTTTCCAAATTTTTGTTGTCCTTAATTTTGGCTGCCAGTCCAGATTTCTTATCCCCACTCAAATTAGCCATTGCTATGTACAGTGAGTGTAGCATGCTGGCAGAATTATGTTGAGATTTTATTCATTTATTTTTAGAAAGAGGGGAAGAGGTGGAGAAAGACAGGGATAGAAGCATCAATATATAGTTGCTTCTTCTGGGCCCCCAACTTGGGTCCTGGCCTACAACCCAGATGTGTGCTCTGACTGGGAATCAAACTGGTGACCTTTTGGTTCTCAGGCCTGATTCTTATCCTTTTCTCTATAAAGTGAAAGCATGCTCTCCTTAAGACGAAGACCCTTGGAAACTAGAGTAAATATTCCCATACCAGCACAGATATCTCAAGGTTGAACATCTAAATCACTGATGGCTCGAGTTTAGCCTATGACACTCTCCACACTTTTAACAAACAGCAAATAAAATTTTGAGTAAAGAGGTGATTTGAAATGCAGTATGAAATAGTCAAGGGCACAAAAGAATGAATATTGTGAAATTCACAGGTATGTTTGCTTGATTCAAATGATATCTTCCACATCTATTCCAGAGAATTAAAACCATTACTCACATAAGATTTTTAAAAAAGGAAAGATAGAAATTCACATGGCAACTGAATTATTACAGGCAGAATAGGTAGTTAGCTGCTCAGCTACCCAAATGTATGTCAAATTGCCCAATTTTTATGTGCAAGTGTAAGAGGCCTTTTTAAAATTATTAACACAATGGAGTCAGAAAGCCAATGTGATAATAATTAAGGAGTTTTTAATAAACATTATGCATGCTTATCAAACACTGTGGGATCAAGAAGGACAGCAGGTTTTTATCATAAATGATTGTGTTGTACTTGTATGTATACTGGCAATCATATGAGTGATTGGAAACAAATAAGGTGCTGTGCTGGTTGGTCTTTTCTACATAATGAATCATGCTGTTTCTGTGCAAGGTCAGTGGAGTTGTTGTTAGAATTATAACATTGGAAAGCATCCCTCCTGAGACAAGGAGGCCACCCTGTGTTCCTCAGAATAATCTCTGAGAGTTTAAATATCCCAGAGATCAGTTTGGTACTATGGTCATTCCAAGAAAGGAAACTCATGGGGTAAGAGCTATAGCAACCACACTTCCTGCCTGTGGGAACTTTCTAGACAGATACTTGACTCAACTAAGGGAGCAGAAATCAGATTTCAGAGCTGCTAAAGAAGCTGTAGTTTGTGGTTCAGGCGACTGGAGAGGATGAAATGCTACAGAGAAAACCTGAATAGAAGTGCTTTCAAGTGTTTGTCTAAATACTAACTTCCGTATATGTAAGGTGAGAGTCAGCAAGTCCTGGATGAGACTAAATTGAGGAATTCTAGCCTGAGACAGGAATTCACTGAAGATGCAGACACTCTGATTACACTCCTGAAAAGCCCAAGTTAGCAGTAAGTCAACTCAAAAATTACAAAGAAAAAATTAAATAAAAATTATATTAAAAAGATGAAATATGTGAAATAAAAATGCATTAGACTTAATAGCATAGTGGAGATTAATGTGTTTGTGAATTTGAAGGTAGAACAATAGAAATTATTTAATTCAGAGAAAATTGAGTCAAAAAATTAAAAATGAGTAGAGCTTAAAAGATTTGTGAAAAATATTAAACAAACTAACATTCATGTAATATATCATATATTTTGTATCACTTGAAGAAGAGAAAATAATAAGTACAAAAAGTATCTGAAAAAAACAACTACTAAAATGTTGCAAATTTAATGTAATTAAACCACAAATTTACAGATCCAAGCTGCTCAGTTAATACCAAGCAGATAAAATACAAATAAAGCCACAGTTAGGCATACAATAGGCAAAGTGGCAAAAAACAAAAAAGAAGGAAAATCTTGAGAGCACCTGTTGAACAATATATAGAAGAGAAACAATATGAATGATGACTGAGTTTTCATGAGGGACTATACTATGGCATCTTTAAAGTCTTCGAAAACAAAAACAAACCAAAACCCATCAACTCAGAGTCCTCTACCCACTGTAAATGCCCTTTATGTATGTAAACTGAAGACATTTTCAGATAAACAATAGGTGGGGTCTTTGTCACCTGTAGTTCTGGTACATAACAACTGTTTAAGGAAGTTCATTGGTTTCAAAAGAATTAACAGAAGATGGAAATTTGAATCAATATAAAGGAATGATGAGCAATGGAAATGTTATATAACAGCACAAATGTAAAATAAAATACTATCCTTAATGTGTTTAAGATATCTATAATGATGGCTTAAAACAAAATGTCACAGTGTATCATGAGGCTTATGCTTTATATGGATATAATGACACCCCAGAAAAGGGGTATAATTGCAATAACAACATATGTGACAGAGGTCATATGAAACTATACTATTCAAGGTGTTCAAATTTTCTATAAAGGGGAACAATGTTAACTTTAAGTAGACTGTAAGTGAAGAAGGCATATTATAACCACTTGAGTGATGGCTAAAAAATGCAGTTATGTAATAGAAAACTCACAAGAAAAATTAAAATGGAATACTACAACTTGACTTTCATATTTTATCCCAGGATATAAAGAGATAGATAGCATATTTGTACCATTGTTTTGATTTAAAGGAGTCAGAAAAAATTCATATTTGTGACTATTCTCCATTCCATGGAGCGCTGAGGATAGAGAGCACATAAGGGACCTAAAATCAAATGGCAGACTGTCTACAAGGAGAAAATAGGGGCAAACCTATGTTCATCTGGAGTAAACGAAACCAGACACAGGTAAGAAACCTACAGTGAGAATAGCTGAGAAATGTGTGAAGGTCAAGTGCAAGCTGGAACGACATTGCAAAACCCCCTGGATCCCCAGAAACGGTACGAGCATGTGAAAGCCTACAGAGCCTTTCCTGTCAAATGCCATTGTGCAGTTCCAGAAACAATAAGAACGTACTCTTTTTAAGTGTCTTTTGTTGAGAAAGAAAACAGTAGCAGTGCATGTCGGGCTTCAAACTGCCCTGATCCTTGAAGTTGGTCTCCCATTTGAAATAAATCAGTAAATAAATAAGTTTTAATATCTAGGAGCATAAACAACAATGAAACACCCAGGGCATACTAATGATAGCCAAGAAGAAGAAAACTAACAAGGCCACACCCTCTAGAACCAAGAACACAGTGCATGTACAGGACTATGCATTAATCAGAGCAACAGAAACTATACCAATTGACCCATACCTACTCCCTATCAAAGAAGTTTGAATAGCAGTAAACAACAGAAAACTACTGGGAGAAAAAAGGAGAGGAATTAAAGTGCCAGAAGAGATTCTCCCCAAGTTACAGCTGCAAAAAACTTACCTGAAATTCAAAATCAAGAAGACACAGACCAAAGCTACCTTTATAGGAATTTGAAGCCTGTTAAGGTAATCTTAACAATACATCATAAACCCAGCTTAATCCCTAAGTGCATTAATGCAAACTTCTATACTAAAGTTCTGGCAGGAAAAAAAAGTCATGTACATCTCTAGACGTAGCATTATTTAACTCAGTCTCTACTATACCACATACCATGACTGTCTTTTAAAAATTCATGTGTCCTGTGAAAAAGCAAGCAAACAACATTCTATCAAGACACAGGGAAACCATCAGAACCAGACTCAGTTATGACATAGATGTTGGAACAATCTGGCAAGGGATTTAAAATAACTGTAGTTAATGTGTTAAAGCTCAAATAGAAAAGATGAATAGCATAGAAGGCTAGATGAGGAATGTCATCAGAGGCATGCAAAATAATGGAAAGAATCAAAGGAAAATTCTAGAAATGAAAACCAAAATAACAGAAAGAACCCTTTCAAAAGGCTCATCAGTAGACTCAACATAGTCAAAGACAAAAAATCAGTGAACAAAAATAGATCAATAAAAATTATCCCACCAAAACACAAAGAGAGGCCCTGACCGGTGTGACTCAGTTGGTTGGATGTCGTTCTGCAAAGCAAAAGGCCACGGGTTCGGTTTCCAGTAGGGCACATGCCTGGGTTGCAGGCGTGATCCTCAGTCAGGACCTGTTTCTCTCCCTCTCTTTTTCCCTCCCTTACCCTCTCTCTAAAAATAAATAAGCAAAATATTTTTAAAAACACAAAGAGAAAAAACAAATAGAAAGAAAAAAAGCAGAACAGACATCCAAGGGTTGTGGGACAATATGAAGCAACCTAACTACAGTAGGCAGAAGGATTGTTCCACAAAGGTGTTCACATCCTAATCCCCAGAAGGTATGAATATAAAACCTCACATGGCAAAAGAGAGAAAGTGAAAAAGACAAATATCTGACTAGATGATGGCTAAAAATTCTCCACAGTTAGTTAGACACCAAACCATAGCACCGAGCTGCTCATAAAATATTAGGGCAAAATAAAATCCACCAACCACATTTTAAATGTAAAAATATATGTATCTTTAAAATAAAAACACAGAGAAAGATATAGATTAAAAATGCTAAACAGAAATTTTGGAGTAGTTATAGAATATAAAGCCACAGAATACAAATATTATCAGGGATAAAAAGGGGTATTGCATAGTAATAAAGACTGGAAGCTCACCAAGAAGACACTGTAACCACGGAAGTGCATGCTCCTAACAATGGAGCTTTGAAACTAATGAACCAAAAGAGAAATAGATAAATCCACAATTACAGTTAGAGACTTCAACACTCCTCTCTCAATAATTAATACAAGTAGACAGAAAATCAGTAAGGATATAGATGGCCTGGACAACACTGTCAACCAATTAGTCGTAAGTGACATTGATAGAATACTCCATGGAGGAGTGATATCCACAGTGTCTTCAAATTCACATGGTTTTGTAAGGTTTTGAGTCTTGCAGTGACCGACCAGAATCTCTGACCCTCAGATGAGAGGCAGAACTGTTGCCTTCCCACAGCTCCAAAGGAAAGAAGGCTACCAGCCAGGGAGGGCCAAACAGGGGGTAACTGAAAACAGGGTAACAGTAAGTTGGAGCTGTAGGGGCAGCTGGCATACAGCAAGTGGGATGGGGTTAGCTAGGTTTCATGGGCTTCTGGTGGACTGTGGGGACCCATCAAAGGAAGTGGTAACAGTGGTTGATTAACCAACTGCCCACAAAAAGAATTTGAGAGGTTCTAGCAGTACTTTTAGAACTGGGTGAGAAATCACTTGGGAAATATTTTATTACAATGGTCCCTTTCATGTCTTGACATCAGTTTTGAACTCTATTTTGGAGGCTTTTTGAGTGGCATAACTAGAAGAAGGAGATCCCCAGAAAGTAGAGCATGAGTTGCCCTAAACAGCATAGAAAACACTGTATTCTGACAGTGAGAAGGAAGAAACCTAGTAGAAGTGGGAGGAGTCCCTGAAGGCCTGCTCGCAGCCAAGTTTCCTGTTGCTTGGGGTTTACCACGAAAATAAATCAGTCCAATCCAGGACTTCCAGCAATATTGTGTTTGAATTATAGAAAGTCATAATGTGAGTTATGTTTTTTATGATGATTGTTCAGTGCTTCAGGATTTTTGTTAGAGCCGGCACTTACCTGGTATTATTAATTAACACAAAAATTACTAATAATATCACACATGTCTTTTGGATTAGCTAATAAAAAATTAAGTGCTGATCTATTGCCAAACACTTTTTTTTCTTGGCCAAAATCACTGACCTTGAATAAATAGGCTTAACATTTTTTTAATATTTAGAAATATGAAATAGTACATTTTTGGATATTTGTAGGTAAGTGTCAATGGTTTTTGATTTTTGGATCGGAGTGATGATTTTTGTGTTCATTGCAGCAAGTCTTAGTGTAGTGACAAGTCCCATTATATAGGTATGAATGTGGCAGGTTAATGACATTTGGTGAGGATAGGGAAAAATTATGAACATATAAATGGGAAGTTCCAGAGAGGCCAAAATGTATTGATGTGGTTTGTGCTTTGGGAGTATCAAATGGGCAAAAGACAATGGATGAGTAGCCATGTTTGTTGGGCCACAATCTAGCCCAATATATTTTCATTGGAGAATTATAACTCATTTTAGGTAAATGAGAATTACTAAAGAATAGGACATGAGGAGAGCAACTGGTTTTGTTTGGCATTTGGTGAGAATGTGGAGTTGTCCATAAGGTCACTCATATGTGCTGTGTAATTTAAAAAAAACACATGAAAACAATTACCATTTGTGATGACAGAACTCCCCAGAGAAAGAAGAGGTTTTAATACATATGTATATATAAAATTTCTGGGCCAGGTGTCAACTGGGCAAATGTTTGGATGATGATAAACAGAACACTTATGGAGAGTAAATACATAAGAAGCTACTTAAGTTAAATATATATGTGCTTTGAATATCTATGAAAATCTCCAAGTAGAAAGAGAGATGGGTTTGGATTTTATTTGCCATGAGTATTTTGGAGAGTGAGAGGGATAAGCACTATTAAGATAAGAGAAAATGAGGTAGAGGTGTGAATGATCAACAATGAGGAAGTGAATAGGGGAAGAAGATGGAGAGGAATGAGTGTGGTTTGAGGATTGAGAAACTAGTAGAATTCTCCTATTATACCTAGGAGACCACAAAGCATAAGCACTTCAGTAAGGTCTTCCTTTAGGCAGTGGAAGGGGGTGACATTAGCAGGAACATTAACAATGGAGTCATTGTGGAAACATTGGACTCAGTTCCATAGGGGCTTAACATGACACAATATAGAATTATAACTATACCGGGCAGAACTTAGTTCCACTGGTGTGAAAAAAAAAAAAAAGGTTGGACATGGGTTAAGCAAATTGCAATGTCTGGAAAATCACTCCAGTCTGCTGAGTCCTTCCTCTTAAAACAGTACCTAGCAGTGTGATTAAGCACTGGAGAACCAAGGGCAGGAAGAATTGGCTGGGTCTGGTGTAGATGAAACTCTGAGAGTTGGTAAAGATGGAGTGGGGACATCATTACCAATGGTAAGGTTTTGGACTAGGCAGTATTGTTTAAGGTGATACCATCTCCAGCAATGAGCTCTTGGGCTGGGACAATGTTGCTATCCAGTCAGGTTAATATAGAAAATGTTTTTTATGAAACTTTGGTATTATTTTATCCAGTTTATTGAGAAATAGTTGATATACATCAGTGTATAAGATATATAGCATAGTCATGTAATTTACATATATTGAAAAATGATGACAACAATAGGTTTAGCTAAAATCTATCTTCTCATAAAACTACAACAAAAAGAAAAAAATGAATAAAGAAAAAATTTTCTTGTGATGAGAACCTTTATGATTTACTTTCTTAGCAACTTCCCTATTTGTCATACAGGATTCACAAGAATTCTCCCATGGCCAGGATCTTTATGGGTACAGATTGCCAGGTGCAATGACACTGAGAAAGACTGAATGAGGACACTTTAGGTGAATTTATCACCTTTATCGATGAAGAGACCTGTGGGCATGTTAGCCTCTCTCTGAGCAAAAAACATGGCAGATCCACATTTCAAAGGGAATGCTGACCAGCTGTTGTCAAGCAGACAATCCCCCTAGTTCTTCACTCTGGGTTAGGAAATTGTCCTTTGGTTGGAACAGATAGAAAAACTAAGATCATTGGATATTTCCAAGAATCTATAGAAAGGGAAACAGCTGACAGTACTTTGTTCTGGTTATCCTGCAGAACAGAGTTGATGGCCGGTGATTCCACTGATTGTTTGAAGCCACAGGTGCAAGCAATGTGAGGGAGGCATTAATGGCCAGGTGGAAAGTGGCTCCCCTCCTGCAAGCTTCATCATGCATGATGGTGGCACTGCCATCAGTACTGTATACTTGCTTTCCTTCTTCCTCAGTCAGCTGGTCCCAAAAAGACCACTACTTTGCAAAGGGCTCAGGCAATGGGGGCACCATTGTGACATCCAAACCTTTGGTGGGCTGTGAATTGAAGGTGTTGAAAGCCACATCGTCCTGTAATTTGGAAAGAGTTTTAGTTTCAGCTTTAGCCCTACTTCCAAACGTACAATTTCCATTGTAACAGTGAGAAATCTGTGGTGAGATTCCTTTACTCTCACTGTATAAGTACAGTGGGCAGAAGCTGAGCCCAAAGCCCCACAGAAAGCCACTTGGTAGTATGCTATGTCTACAAGCTCCAAAATATATAGCTCTTGGGGACCAGGACCTCCCCTCCAAATGTGGACTCTGGTAGTACCAAGGGTAGGATCTGCTGTATGAGTAACCAGGAGAGCTCCAAGGCTTTCTGTTTTGTGGGATTCCCACATAAAAGTAGAGGCTTTATGGATAATTTGAGAGATAATTCTTAATACAATAAGCAAACGAGACCAAAGAGGGCTGGTAGCTGTTGGGCCTGCTTAAGGTAGTTGGGACCTTTAGTAACTACAGTTGATAGAAATCTGTCACCCCTCTGCTGACAAGATAATACCCAGAAAATTAACTAAGGTCAGCAGTCTTTAAATTTTATGCAAGACAGTAACCCAACTTCTGTCTTGGAGTTTGGCCACTGTAGCATTCAGGCCTGCCAGGATGACCTCCAAGGATTCAGATTGAAAGAGAATATCATCTACATGATACTACAGGCAAGTGAAAGAAAGGTGGTCATGCTTTCCAGGTCTTGATGACAAAGGTTATAGGCTATGGCAGGCTGTTTAAATATTCTATAGGAAGGCAGGAAAAAGTACATTGGGTGCCTTCAAAGAAGAAGGCAAATTGCCACTGGGAAGCCCCAGTCATGGGAAGAGAATAAAACATATTGGTTAGGTCAATGACAGCAAAATATTTTGCAGGGGCTCTTTAAATATCCTCAATCATCTCAATAAAATATGGGGGCTTTACTGAGAGAAATCACAACATTCAGGATATTATAACCACTGGTTAGCTTCCACTCATTTTTATCTGCTTTAAAGACAGGCCAAATTGGACTATTAAAGGGAGAAATTGTGGGGATTATAACCCCCTCTTTCAATAAATCTGGCATGGCCTGCTGTAGCTTTTCTGCTTGTTGTTTTAAGCACTATAGTAGAATATTAACTATTTTAACTGGTATAAATAAATCAATGGGGGTTCACTCATTATGGTCTATGAATAGAGCTATATATTTTCATTTTTTCACACAAGCAGATAATCCTGATGTGGCATTCATTTCAATCATGGTGAATTTGAGTTTAAGAGAAGAAATAATCACTGAAATTTTCTCAATGAGGTGATTCCAACTGTGACATGTAATTTGATTTGCCTACCTAGGTCTTTAGAACCAGTGGCTGCTTGTAAGTTGAAAGGTGATCCTTTATTTTTAAAGCGCTCCCTGAGCTGGGAGGACCAATCAAAACAGTGTCCCATTGGGGGTAGTGCCAGCTGAGCCTGCAGGAATGGGGCATGCCTGGCCACCATTCCAAAGCCATACAGCTCAATGAGTTTCTGAGTGTCTGCCTAGAACTTACCCCCCAAAAGAGCACATTGAAGGTCCATGTCAGGTGCAGCCAGCAGTCCTTTATGCAGGACTTGAGCTTGGCATGGTTGTATCTCCAGTAGTTGGAGGTCTGGTTAGCATACTTCTCAGGTTGGTGCTATGACAAGAGGATTGTTCAACCCTGAGAAGATGGTGCCTTGCCTTAGAGTGGGGCAGGCTGGGTACTCGTAACAAAGACCTCAGTGGCTGACCCTCCAGATCTCTCCTAAGAGCCACACCTCCCAGATTTTTTATTTATCACTCTCATGTGCCCTGGGTCATCTTTCCTCTACTGGAGTCTCAGGTGAGTGCCTGAGAGCAAGCTCCTGTGTGTTACCCTTTCGGAGGGTACCTGGGATATTAGCAGACTCCCTTCTCTTCCCAGCAGACAGAACCCCTGCTGATTTTCAGTGCCAGATGCTATGCAGGCTCCACTTCCTGGCCCTGATGCTCTGGGGTGTAGTTCCCGGCATAGGGTTTAGACCTCATGCTCCTCAGGTGGGATTTTGCTGCTGAGCTATCCCTCCCGCTTCTCAGCTGCCACATGTGGGTGCAGGGTCCAGCCCTTTCTGTATCTCTGCCCTTCTTACCAGTCTCTGTGAGGCTTCTTCTGTGACTCCTTGGATATAATACTCCTGTCAGCTGTCCTTCTGTTGGTCATTCAGGTTGATTGCTCTATAATTCACCCTTAAATATGGTTTGGTGCTGGGAGGAGGTGAGTGTAGCTTTCATATACTCTGCAGCCCTCTTGGAATCCCCTATTTCATAAATTTTTAATGTTATTAGTCTTATTTCCTTCTCCCCACACTAAAAGGTAGTAAGTTCTATGGGGCCAGGCATACAGTAGTTGCTCAGCAAAATTAGATAAAAAATATTTGTTGATGAATTTATTGAATGAGAGGATGTAGGGTTAAGAAATGAACATATGGGAAGGGAAAAAGAGTACTAAGCAGATACCTACCTTTCCATGCACCTAGCTAGCTAGCTTTATACACACAAACATGAATGCAGTATCAAATTAAGGCCTCAGAAATTTTTAAAAATTGTAGTAAAAAGTTTAATATTATCATAAAATCTATAAATTGTTCTATGAAGGATTTTAGGTAAGAGAGTACATGATCAGATTTGCAGTCTTGTTCTAGTATGAAGGATGCATTTTTAGGGTTATATGGAAAACAGCAGTAGTTAGATGGAAATTGAAATTGTCTAGGTAATGCATAATAGAGGCCTTGGTGAGATGATTGGGGTGGTATTAGGGAACTGTGGGTGGACTTGGGAGATACTCAGGAGGTTTAGTGAACAAATTTGTGATCAGTTGTACATGAGAGATGAGTTCGAGGCAAGCACTATGGATATCTTTCAAATTTGATGCTTAGGCTATTGAGTGAATGATGATGTAATTCAAAGACATACAGAATAAGAGAAGAACAAATTTGGAAAGTGGAAATAGTTTCTCTAATGTGGAGTCAGATGTCTATGGAATAGCCAAAGATGTCTTGTATATCAGTATATAAATCTGGAACTCTTTTTTATATATTCTGTAAACTGTATATAAATCTGGAGTGCATGAGAAAAATAGGCAGATATATGAATCCATAAAAGTAGTAGTTGAAGCAATGTCAGTATATGCAAACACCCAAGAAGCAGGTAAGGTCACAAATTCCAATACAGGGAGTATAAAAAAGAACTTAGGTTGAATCAGACATGCTGCCTTAGAAGGTGAAAAGGACCCAGTTGATAGAAAAATATACTCAATTTAGTTGAACTTGAATCCAAATAGACCATACCAAATCTGGTATGGTCAATCAGATTTGACAAAACTTTTCATGTTATTCTTGCATATACAATGACAAACTATAAATATATTTCTACATACAACTATATGAAAAGTCACTGTAAAATAGTGGCACATAGTTAACATTTTACAGTCAGATAGACTGGTATTGAAATCCCAGTTTGTCTGGCATTAATTTAATGTCTTTTGGCATGCAACTTTTCTAATATCAATGAGTTTCAGTGTCCTAATATATCTACCCAGTAGGGTTGTTGCAAAAGTTAAATGAGATAATGTATGGAGAATATTGGACATAATAACTATCTCCAAAATAATGGTTCTATGGGTACCATCATTAATATGGTACACAACTGACATTTCCTTTTATTTGTAATTTATCTAAAATATATGTTCCTGTATGAAAAAGAAAAAATACATAAGGCATGTCTAGTTTGTGTTAGAAGTTTCTACTAGGCATCCAAGGACAGGGTAAATAAGCCATACCTTAATCACAATGATATTTACCTTGAGGAGCTACATATTATCTCAAATAACATTACAGTTAGAGCAACCAAATAAAAGGTAAGATATATAATATGCAAAGAAAAATAAATGCCAAGATTCAAGGCATATTACTGAGATAAAATCAAGTTTATATTTATGAAGAATTTGATGACACAGTCTATCTATCCATTTAACTTGATCAATACCAACAGCCAATCCAGAGACTTCAGGATTTTAAAAAATTGATATAGAAACAAATTATTAAATATAGTGTCAGTTGGTTACAAGAACTAGAACAAATCTAGGGCCTTTATGAATATGTAGAATATTTTGAAAATAATAAAGAATTTTAACAATTGGGATTTTTAGAAGACTGCCAGTGTGGGTAGTGCTCTGGACCAATCTGAGTAATGTAGAGCAGCAAAATCACACCTTCATCTCTGCGTTCCTCAAAGGATCTGTGTGTATTTAAAAAGTATTCCAAAGATGTACATTAAATTGAATTTATTTTAAAATTTAAAGGGTCCCTTAGGAGAGACATGTTACTAAATACTACATATGTGCCTTATATACAAAAAAAACCCTTTTGTAATTGTTTTGGGATATTAGATTATTCATTGTCATGAGAAATTTTTTAATTTAAAACAGAAAACCATTCTCTATTTATATAAGGATAAGCTTAGATGGTGTCTATTCTTTTATACTCCTGAGTGTCTGGGATATATTTTAACACATTATATTCCTTCTATCTAGAAACACAATGGTACAAATATATTTTTCTTCATGGCCCTACCTTTATTTCTACTACCATATTTAAAACCCACATGTAAATAAACAAAAGAAGATGTCATGTGTTATTTTAAGTAACTGACAGACTGTACATTTCACATGTTTAGATATATTTTATCAAACTATTTAAACAAATTTAAACATTTATGGCACATCCTAAGGATAAATTATAGTAAAATGATTCTGTTACATGTATAATGCGTATTACTTCTTTTCATTGATCATTATATGTAAATTCAGCATCAGAATCACAGTTAAGTAAATTCTATCCTTTATACCAACTTATCTTGAGGTACAGGGCAATAATCATCTGAATGCACAAATGTCAGTTAACTCTGTATGTAGTTAGAGCTTTCTAATCAAATTAATTAATATGCAAATTTAGTTGACTTTTACTAATTCTCACTAATGACTGGAAAACCTATTAAAAGTGACCAGATGTTGATAAATGATTATGTGAATAAGTATTGTATAGATAAAATTGTCAATGCTCCTGCCATTGTATTAAAATATGAAGACATAGAAGTACTTCTTTAAAAGTCAAGGGCACTGCAGAGTTATTATATAAAAAGAAAAAAATCAATGAGCTATTGAGTATCTATTTCATTTCTGGGTGTGAGGATAAAAGGTATGGAATGTAGTTTCCTCATAAGGACATTTACTGTCACTGGGTAGACTATGCTGACACAGGCAACATGTGAATTTTTTTGAAAAGCAGATGCAAATATGTAAAAGCAGATTGTAATTTTCTTAATTATTAAGGGGAATAACATAACCATTGAGGGTCTGAGACCATGGAAACTGATTTACAGTGGAAATAAGGTTTGAAGTGAGTCACATGGTCTCTCAGATGCTTTCTTACTGTGCAAGCCCCAGTCTGTTTAAACGAGTTACTTTATTGAGCCTTTCTAGCCTACTGTTATAAAAACATGCTGCATATAATACCATTCTGAATTCAGGACTTTTTTGAAAAGCTAGAAATCTCCTAAGTTTTTGTCTGAGAAATCAAGGTACCAACACTGATGTTCTCCAGAACTTTTGATATGCCCGTGTTGTGGGATTGGGGGTCAGATAACATGTCTGAATGTTACCCTCTGAATGTTTGTTTTCTTTTCCACCCACTGTTCTGCCCATCCAAAAGGTGTTCTTTCCACCCCTTCTCACTCTGCAGTTAATTTAAGAAATTCAATGTTAACACTGAGCATGCAGTGTGTTCCCTGTGTTATACTCATTGTAAAAACTGAAAAACATTGCTCTATGTAACCTTTAGTTGCATTTCTGTTGCACATTTGCAACTGCTAGTATGTGTTCCCTTATACTTTTTGAATCACTAAGTACAATTCCTTCTGGGGTATCTGGTGTGCCTTAATGTTTGTGTTTTGCTCTGTGCAGGTATTCACGTTCCCCCCAGAATCCTAATATTTTACAGGGGATACCCAAGGTGATGTGGAATATCATATTCTGTACTTCATAATTTATTTAAAAATACTCCCCCATACACATGCAGACTACCAAACCTCCCTAAATCACCAACTTACTACATTGGACAAACCCAGTGAGAAAAGTATAACAGAACATTAAATTTTATTCTGTATCATGTGCGTATTTGAGGAAGTGTTAGTCAAACTGGAAATTTATATAATTGCAGCATAGAGCACATTCTCAAACCTTGAGAAAATATTATCTGAGGCATTCCTAGGAATATGGTTTTCACCTGATCCTAAATACATTTTTATTGCCAGTTAAATAACAAATATACCATTCAGATCATTATTTCAAAATTGCATATCTATAAGTAGTCATAGCTTCATAATTCATCTTTATAAAATATATTTAAGAAACAAGTATTAAATATTCTTTTTTTATTACATTTTGTGGCATGCACAGGGTGCAGAAAAAGTAGATTTACAGTTGTTTTTATGGAAAATAATACAATAATTAATAAATAATAATAGAAGTATAAACTCTGTATTTTCTGTACTCACAACTGTATATGACATGTATGTCCTGTATATGACATTATGAAACTTTATTAATTATATTACTTGCTACTAGAGTTAAATGTTAGCTAATAACATTATAAATGCAAGAATTGAAATTTTTAATAGATTTTTCATTAGAAAATTCAGGAATAAAGACATTTATCAGAAAACAGGTTTTTTTTTCTATTTTACTTCTCATCGTTCCTTCTTTAAGTACAGAGTCAGAGGTTTGCCTGTTTTAGGATACATGACATCAGGAAATTTGAAAGTATATAGAAGAAAAAATGAAAAATCATTCACTGAAATGAACAGAAATTATACTATCTTTCCTTTTCTAAATATACAGGATGGGTGCAAGATGATCTAATTCTCAAGAATTAACTGTGATTTTCCTTTATCTCTCACTTTGGATAAATGTCCTTCTTGGTTTTATTTTGCATCTCTCAGCTGGCTAGTGATGTTAAGCATCTTTTCACATGTCTATGAGCCATCTGTATGTCCTTCTTGCAGAAGTGTCTATTGAGCTATCACCTCACACCGGTCAGAGCAGTCATCATAAACAAGTCAACAAACAACAAGTGCTGACGTGGTTGTGGAGAAAAGGAAACCCTAGTGCACTGTAGGTGGGAATGCTGGTGCAGCCACTATGGAAAACAGTATGGAGTTTCCCCAAAAAAACAAAAATGAACTGCCTTTTGACTCAGTGATCACACTGCTGGGAATGTACCCTAAGAATCTTGAATCACCAATTCAAAAGAACCTATGCATCCCAGTGTTCATAGCACTGTTATGTACAATAGCCAAGTGCTAGAAACAGCTTTAGTGCCCATCAGTAAATGAGTGGATTAAAACAGTGTGGTACATTTACACAATGGAATACTAGACAGTAGGAAGAAAGAAGGAACTCCTATCCTTCAAGATGGCATGGGTGGAACTGGAGAGCATTATGCTAAGTGAAATAAGCCAGGCAGTGAAAAACAAATACCACATGATCTCACCTATAAGAGGAATCTAACGAACAACAAACTGAAAAGCAAAATAGAACCACAGGCATGGAAACATGGAACAGACTAAAACTGAACAGAGGGAATAGGAAAAGGAAACAATGGTGGAAAGAAGGGGAAAGAACTAGACAACACATATGAATGACCCATGGACATGGACAATAGTGTGGGATTGACTGTGGAAGCAGAGGGTAGGATGGGTGGAGAAGGGCAAAAGGGGAAAAACTGTGACAACTGTAATAGAATAATAATTAAAGTGATTAAAAATAAAAAAAATTTTTGCTTGTTCTCATAAAAAATGTCCTTCTTGGCCCATGTTAATATGAAACTTGCTAGAAAGTTGCAAGGTTTATTAAATTGTATATGCTCATGCTGATTTAATAAACTATATGCAGTTAACAAATAAACTCACAACATACGGACCGTTCATGGAGCTACTTTATGGCCTGAGCACAAGGGGACATCACTAAAAGTATTATGGCAAGAAACTTTGAATTTCCTTGCATTGGTAGGTTTATGCTTTGAACTTAATGATGTTTAAATATAGGCTATTTCTGTTTAAGTTGCTTTGCTTTATCATTATACAATTCTTTCAAATAGTAGTAATATAACAATTACATATCTATAGTTTTCACCCTAAAAGTATTTTGCCCGAAGTCATATACTTAAAACAAGACATCATAATATAGTAGCTCTGGGATTCTGTTGACACTGTAATAGCAACAGAATAGTCTCATATAGGACTGCAAATAGAATTGCACTCAAATTGTTTGATCGTTGAAATTTCATATTGTAACAACATTTAATGCCTTCTTAATATGGTTTCCATAGGCTGCTGCTGAAAACTTTGTGTTTCATATATTCATGGATGTAATCTTTATAAAAGATACTGGGAATTTAGGATCAAATTGCAGAATTAATAAAAATCTTTTTCCATTGAATGTCTCCGTTCAATACTTTTAAACAGAGAATTTATTGCCAAATTTATTCTTAATATTTATTTTTTAAAGAAAAGTCTAGACTGTAGCTGTCAAAAGACAATGCCAAACATTCCTTGAATTTCTGATGATTAAGTTAGTATAAAATTCTTCCCTTTATAGACCAGAATAGAAACATGAGCGGTCTGCAAAGACAATGGAATCTTAGATCTTTGGCTTTGACACAGATGGCTATGAGGAGAGGAAATGTATCACACAAACACACACAAGCCTGGACTTGAGTGAGTGACTGCAAACCAGAGAGTGTGTAAGACACATGACCATCTTATTTCAAAACCTGTCCTCCTTATGGAAATCTTATTCTTGAGCTCAGTAATTTCCTGAGTCATCTTAGAAGCTCTAAATGACCCACTAGAAATTTCTGCCAGGTATGTGCTTCAGTTTAGGTTCTTATCACCTCACAATATAGATTTTGTTCGTTTGGTTGGTTGGTTGGTTTTTAAGCAGGTTCTATCTTATTTAGACTTTTGTCATCTCTGGCCTAGTCTGCTTAAACTCAGCTTCCTCTGTCTCCCCACCTCCCCAGTCTCCCTAATCCAATCCATTTTCTAATACCAAACTAAATTGTCTAAAATATTCCTTTCATTGAATCTCTCCCCATATGATAATAATCTTTCCCTCTTCTGAATTATGTAACACTTTTGTCTGTACCATAAAATCAAGCACTGTATTTTATACCCTTTTGTATTTAACTCTAATGGTTTTATGTCTGCTCCTCTTAGCTCCCTGTTTGATACTTTGAGTACAGTTAATATTTATAAGTACTGCTTTGATAGTTCCATGGACTGGTTTGTATTAGCTTGCAGATTCTGACACCAAAAATGAGAGACGCTTTCTATGTTGAGAGAATTTTAGTTTGCTATGGTTTCTTCAAGTAGCCTCACTGTAAAAGAACAATCATACAATGTTTCAAAATGATGCTAATTAATGGGCTTTTATGCCCATCTTTTTTTTTTTTAATTAAGCTGCTCCATTACGCCAAAGGAGGAGGGGGTTAAACTCTTTCTGGCTTTCACATAGCAGAACTTTCCGAGCGGTCTTCAGGGGAGAAAAAGTATAATTAGCCTTTAAACCAAGCTGGGATATTTCTTTCTGAGTACAATTTAATCACTAGAAGCCATCCCAATTAAGCAGAATTACCATCCCAATTAAGGAACAATCTTTGTTGTTAATTAGTATTAATTCAGGGACTTGGGAAATGTCCCATGTAAGTGGACCTCTTAATTAAGTCTGTTAGATTAAATGCATTATATTAGAAATGATGATAAAAACTCTGCATTATTTACCAATTCTAAGTTATAAACTGATATATATAAATATATCTATATCCCTATGTTTATGTATAGATATAGAGATATATCAGTTTCTCTTCAAAATCCTGACAAATATAATATTGTATACTCATTTGTTCTTTTTAAAATGTTGTCATTCTCTAATGAGTATATATATATATATACATATGTATAAATATATACCTGTATATATCAGGATTTTCTAGGTTGTTCCACCTATTCATGTACTAAGAAGGTGATATACCTAAAGGCAGACTGGAAGCTGTGTGCCACACCCCATACCTTGCCTTATACATATCTTCATTTGACTAATCCTTTCATGATAAACTGGTAAACATAAGTAGTGTTTTTCTGAGTTCTGTAAGTCTTTCTAGTGAATTATCAAACTTAAGAAGGGGTTGTGGGAACCCTTGAATTCATAGCCAGTCAGCCAAAGGTATGGGTGTCCTCAGGGACTTGTGACAAGCATATAAAGTGTTAGAAGTCTTGTGGGACTGAACCCTTAACCTGTGGGGTTTGTGCTAACTTTGGGTAGTTAGTGTCAGAATTGAATTGAGTTATTGGACACCAGTTTGGTGTTGGGGCATTGGTGAATTGATGAGGAAAACACTCCCACAATTATTATCATAAAGAATTTAATAGTTGATGTTGAAGAACATGCAATTAGTGAAGCCATGGGTAATGGAAATGTGTAGTTTGGAGAGAAAAGGATCAAAGGTAGGAAGATGAAGAGACTGATTCCTCAGTGACTTTGTGGTCACCCATGGTAAGGACCAGCAGCTCTGCTGTGATCAGTTACTGAAGGTAAAACTTACCAATAGAATTTATAGATGGATCCAACTCCCAGGTACTTGGGTCACAGGGAGGCATAGAAAAATACACACTAATATGAAAAAAAGTGAAATATACAACTCCTTGTTTATTGCTATCTGTAATAGCTAACATGAGATGACAAGAGAGCATTATGCCAAACCAAGCTCAGATTGGTTACTATGAGCTTTAGACATTAGCCTGAAAGGGAAAAATTATACAGGAAGAACACAAAGAACCCCTAACACCTCTCATCCTGAGGAAGGTAGTTCATGTGGGGAGAAGGCTAAATCCAGAAACTACAGAAACCAAAGAGGATGGTGTCAAGAAGTCACCTCCATTTGTAACTTGAGAAACATTTTACTGAAATCATGAAAACTAAATGTTTACTGAAAATACCTTTGATTTTGAATGCCACAGAGTGGATGAATGCACTTGGGTGGAGAAAGGGCCCATGGATGACTATGGAGCAATCACAGATGGGTATATATGATCTAGACACATGGCAAGTGGTTCTTGAGGGAACAGCATCTGGGTGGACTGGGTCAAAGCCACTGTGAGGTCTGTTTTCCCTGAGAAGGGGGACCATCTGATTCCCACTCTGAATACCCAGGGGAATACCCCAGATGAAACAGTGGCTATGACATGTATGCAAGCCAAATGGAATAAATTTTATTTAGTTTCATTTCGATTTATCTAGGATATTCACCCACTGAATATGCCCAGTACGCTGGTGATGGTAAATGCCTTTGGTAAGGGGGCCACATTGCCATGGGCACCTGGATTGCCTTACTGCTGTAAAATCAAGCAGTAGTCCAAGAAGACTTAACAAATTTGCTGTATTAGCTTCCCGTTATGGGTCTTCAGGTTTCTTACAAAAGCATTAAATTAACAAAGAAATGGAGAGAGGCAGGAGGAGAGTCAAGGAATTCATCATAAGAGGCTAGAACTTTTAAAAGGGTTATTAAGAAATGCAGCATTAAAGGAAGTTTTGAGGAGTGTTAAAGAGCAAAAAGGAAGTAGAGAGTAATGGAACAAGTCTTGCCCGCATGGAGATATTTAGGTGGTTGTTTGCAAAGGGAGTAAATTAAAGAGTCACAGATGTGGTTGAAAGAAAGGTCTTTTTTTCTTTAAGATTTTATTTATTTATTTTAGAGGGAAAGAGGGAGAGAAACATCCATGTGTGGTTGCCTCTCATGCGCCTCCTACTGGGGACCTTGCCTAAAACCCAGGCATGTGCCCTGACTGGTAATTGATCAGGCGACCCTTTGGTTCACAGGCTGGCAGTCAATCTACTGAGCAACACCAGTCAGGGCGGCTGAAGCAAAGGTCTTAATACAACATTATCAAAGGTTGGCTGGACAAAAGAGAGCCCCAATTGGTCCCCCAAATTAAGGAACCTGAACAAATCCACAATTATCCTATTTGGGGGGAATTTAAGATACCAGAGGGCAGAGAATGTAAGGACAAACCTGACCTGGAATTGCTTAGAGCAACTGATAGGCAGATGGAGCTACAGGGCCAGAGTCCCCTGGGTCTGTAAAATGTCCAGGGAATGGAGAAGAGTAATTTCTGTGAGACCTTTACATGGTAGCTAGTTTCATGTACTGTGGGGCCCAAACCCATTGAAGAAGCCCTAGGAAGGGCTATGATTGAATTCAGAAAATATAGAAATATAAAGGTTGATAAGATTATTAAATCTGAAATGTTTAAATACGCTTATGTAAAGAGACTGTGTCTCCTTTACACAAATGTTTTGTGGAAATGACTATTATATCTGACTAACATTTCTTCGACCGGATATTTTAAACTCAAAACCTGTTGATAAAGTTCTAATGGAAGCTGTAGTTAGGAATATGAGTTTATGGGATTAAGGTAACACTTTGGAGGGGAATCATTTTGGAGAACTGGAGAAGAATATAGCTGAACAGGCTTTATGTAAAGGGATTGTGCGTGTTTGACCTCAATGTTTTATGGGCATGGACATCATGTTAGACTAAGGAATATTTCCCCTACCCAGTATAATAAAACTGAAAGAATTGGAGAGGTGCATTGAAGTACAACTGCTGATGTGCAGCAAAAGATATTTCCTTTAGGTTTGGAAGATGATTGGCATCGATGAATGGATATCATGATGTCCTTGCTTGAGGTAGTCACCTAAGCTCATGAAATTAGTGGCCATGGGGCTCCCTGCAGGATGGCAGAGATGGGTCAAATCTAAACATATTCCCCTTGCACTCTCTGAGGCCAGTAAAATCTGTCTGCCCTAAAAGAGACAGTGACTACAAACAGCTAGTTTGCGTATTCTCTGGGGAGGGTGCCCTAAACATAGGTGGCAAGTCACACTGGTGCCAGTAGCCCTAACAGGTTCCAAACAGGTGCTGAGAAGGATAGACACTGGCTCTGGGCTGAGAGTCTCTTACTCAGTGGTAGATACAAATGCCCAGAGAACTGGAACAAACCATATCACAGCAATTTGCACTACTAAGTCCCAATTTTTTCAAAATGAAGAAGACAATTAACACTTTATAAAGTCCAATGATAGGCAGAGACACATATACCTCAGAGTCATATTTTAATAGAAAATTTGAGTGGACAAGTGAACATGGATTGTCTAAAATGTGGGAGATGCAGATGTGAATGACTGTATGACACAATTTCCCTCTTGTGTAGTCAGAGCAGCATCTTCCCCTACCTCTTCTTCCTGAGACCCATTGGAAAAATGACAAACAATCTATGCAGTGGGGACAAGAGGAGACACTGTTTGAGCCCTGCTCATATTGAGTATGATAGCTCCTGCTTTTGGAACCTGATAAGATCAAATTGAAGTTTGCAACCTGGAGTGATTGCACCCTGGAAGACATTTTTTATGTGATAGGATAATGAACTGGAGGAAATATTAATTACTGACTGTGTTTCTAGTAATGTGGCACTATCTTGTAATTTCTGCCATCCTTTTGTTATAAAGTACCCATGGTCAAAGACCAAGGGGGTTGTCTAGAGGTTAATAAATGCATTTATTTGTTCTTTTTTCCTATGTTCCTGGCAGAGCTCCTAAATTTTTGAAAATTTTTTGTTATACAACTGTATTTTTTATTCATAATGAACCCCACTCCACTACATCTTAGTTTATACTAATGGGGTGATGCAGTGCGGAGCCTCTATACTGTCTCCTTGTGGGAACTGCTGAGCAGAGAAAGGAAATGATTAGAGACTACAGCCAGATGAAGAGCTGGGTGGTACCAGTGTTCACCTCCCCCACAGAAACAGTGAAAAATAAGTACAAACTCATGAAAATAGTTCAGGAAAAATCTTGGACTGCCACAAAGAGGCTGCACAAAAAAGTGTGGGAAGTTGTGCGTTTTGCCTGTCACTCCATACCCCTCTTTACAGCACCTCAGCCCTGGGAGGGACCCTGGCAGAGCCATGTCAGCACAAGGGGGAAAGGAAACCAAGAGAATCTCAGCAAGCCTCATTGCCTTGGGCAATCGCAGCTTCCACTACCAAGTATCCACAGTCCTCACCGCTGCACCTCCTCGCTGGGGCTGAACCTGATGCCACAGTGAGAACACCCCCAGGGGCCAGACCCTAGTCACTCTGTCGGACCAAGGCACCACAACCCCTCAACAAATACAGGATTGGAGATGCCATTACTTTGTGTCCCAAAGCCCGGGCCCCAGATCATGGCTCTCAGCCATGATTGCTGCTGTTGCTGGGAGCTCCACCCCCGGGGCTCTAGGTCATGGCTTTAAGAGGACACCACAGGGAATGTTCTTCCACTGTTCCAGGACAGCCCTGGGATGCCAAAGTTGGGACTTTGACCCGCTCTCCCCAGACTGTGCTTCTACTGCACTCTGCCCACACTGTCCCACGATCCTTCTGCGCCCTGTCCGTCAAGGACCTGTGCTGTTGCTGTGGCCTTGGCCCAGGTGGGTTGCTGAAGCCCGTCCCAGAGACCGAGACCTAAACCTCAGCCACCAGTGTTGCTGCCCTAAAAGCGAGACACTGTAGTAGTTTCATGTGTATTATCTCATTCCAAGACCCTGGCGGCTTGGTTATACAACACAACAGACCAGGAGGCAAGTAGAACCAGAAGTAGGATTCCTTTGGCTAGGACTTACTGTCACAGGCATAAAAGGAGCACAGTGGCCTTAGCCACCATTGCCGCCCACAAGAACCCTGCCATCTTGGTCACAGAAGACCTGCTCAGTCTGAAGTGGCATTGACCACAGCTAATGCAGCTATGTAGCAGATGCATTGTTTTCACCTCCCAGGAATCAAACGTGCCGCTCCCCTATGCAGCTGATGCACTTGCAGCAGTATTTCTGCCTTGGACCTCATCTGAAAACTCTGAAAAAGGTGACTCTTCCACCAAACGCACAGACATGAAGGCAAAGTGAACAGAAACATGAAAAAGCAAAGAAGTGTGACAACACCAAATGAGACAATAAATTTCCAGTAATTGACCTCAAAGAGATATCTTTGTGTTACCTGAAAAAGAATTCAAAATAATTATTTTAAGGATGCTCAGTGAGATTCAAGGTTGCAGGTCAGGAGAGAGTGGGATGATATATTCAAATTGCTCACACACATACAAAAAAAATACTCTTAAACCGAGAATATTTTAGACCATGAAGTTCCCCCTTTAGATAAAGACCTTCCCAGACAAACAAAAGCTGAGGGAATTAATCACCACTAGACCTTTCTTGAAATGCTAAAGGAAGTTCTTCAAATGGAAATAAAAGGATGCCAATAAACTGGTAAAGGTAAGTATATAGTCAAATTTCAAATACTCTAACACTACGATGGTGACGTGTAAATCACCTTGACCTTCAAGAGCATACACATTAAATGTGAAAGTGTTAAAATAACTATAGCTACAATATTTTGTTAGTGGGCACACATTATGAAAATATCAGTTAGGGCGGTAACAACATAAAGCTTTGGAGGAAAAAGTTAAAATTTGAAATGTCTTCATACAATTAAAGTTAAGCTATCATTACCTTAAAATAGACTTCTATCACTATTAGATGTATTTTGAAAGTCTTGTAATCACAAAGCATAAACCTATATAGACAAATAAAAAAAGAGAAAAGAAAACATACCACTGTAAAAATTATCAATTAATAAAGAAACAGCATAAAAGGAACAAAAGATTAAAGGATGTGTAAAACAATCAGAAAACAATTAACAAAGTGGTGATACTAAGTATTTACCTATCAACAAATATAAATAATTCAATTAAAAAACATAGAGTGCCAGAATTAATTTAAAAAAGAAAAGGCCCAACCATGTGCTGCCTACAAGATGCTTGCATAACTTTTACATACGGTCAGGCTGAAAATGAAGAGATGAAAAAAAGATAGACGATGTAAATGGAAACCAAAGGAGAGTAGAGCTAACTATATTTACATCAGCCAAAATAAACTTATAGTCAAAAGTTGTAAGAAGAGCCCTGGCTGGGGTGGTTAGTGGATTGAGCACTGACCTGTGAACCAGAAGGTCACTGGTTTGATTCCCAGTCAGGGCACATGCTTGAGTTGCCTGCTGGTCCCTGGTTGGGGTCATACAAGAGACGATAAACTGATGTTTCTATTTCTTTTTCTCCTTCCCTTTCCCTCTCTGACATAAATAAAATCTTTTTTTAAAAGTTGTAAAAAGAGACAAAAAGGTCACTATGTAATGTTAAAGGTATAAATTCATCATGAGCATACAACAGTTATAAATATATATGCCTCCAATATCAGTGCACTTAAATATATTAACCAATGAACAGATCTGAGAGCAAAATAAGCAGTGATGCAATCATAGTTGGGGACCTCAATATTCCACTTTTAACAATAAATAGATCAGTCAGAAAATCAATATGGAAATAATGGACTTGATATACAAAAATAGATGTAATAGATCTACATATAGAGACCATTTTATCCATAGCAGCTGAATATACACTCTTCTGAAGTACATGAAACATTCTCTAGGATAGATCTTATTTTAGATCACAAAAAAAAAAAGGAAATCCTACTATTCGCAACCATATGGATGAACCTTGAAGATCTTATACTAAGTAAAATAAGCCAGACAGAGAAACACAAATGTATAGTATCATTTATATGTGGGATCTTTTTTAAATTTCATAGAAAGAAAGAATAAAACAGTAGTTTCCAAGGGCTGGATGGGGAAGAGAGATATGGAGTGATATAGGTCAAAGGCACACATTTTCAGTTATAAGAAGAAAAAGTCCTGAAGATCTAATGTACAGAACAGTGACCGTACATAATAACATGGTACTGTGTACTTGTAATAACATGTAATCTGTGTACTTGACAGATCCTGAGAGTAAATCTTAAGCATTCTCACCACACACACACACTCAAATGAGTTAACTATGTAAGGTGATAGATATGTTCATTATGCTGATTTTAGTAATCATTTCATAGCGCATATATATATATAATCATCACATTGCACACTTTAAATATATACAATTATATTTGTCAATTATCCCTCACTAAAGTTTAAAAACATGTCATTTGAGTGTGGAAACTTTCAGCCCCATCCTCAACTCTAGGGGAGGGGGTGTGGAGGTTGCGGCCATGAAAGCTCTCCACATACATTGATCTCTTCCTCTTGGCTGTTTCTACATTGTATCCTTCACAATAAACCCATAAATGTAAAATAAATTCAATGTATCATAATATATGCGGGGGGGGGTATAAACTCAGACTGCCTGTGGGCTGGAAAGGAGAAGTATATGCAAAGACAAAAGAAACCATGCTTCTAACCCTTTATTACAAGTTCACCTACATTTCTCTTACACATTTGCTAGATGCAACAAATTCTTTTTTTTTAAGTTTACTCACAATGGATTGTAAATTACAGTGAGAAACATATTTATCCTTATTGAATTAAAGCTTTTGAGTAAATAAAATAAGTTTTGCATTATTGATGCTTAATTTTTATCATATTCTGAAAATTGTCATTTACCAATTACCATTAAGAGGTTGCTTTTCCTGTCATAATTTCTGGTATTTCTAAGCACTGTTTTATTGGGGTTTATTTTCCTTATCGCTAAAGATTATACACAGCATATTTAAGTAGATCACTATTGTGAATACATGAAGGCAATGCCAAGAGAGAAAATTTGCACTTGGAGAGTTGTCAGAACCAGTGTATTTCTTGTTAAAGAAGAAACTGAAATTGAAAGGCTCTTTGACTGCTCTGTCTCTTACTCCTGACAGCTCTGGAGCTGACTTTGTGGTTAGCAAGTGTACAGCAGCCTTTTTTCCCTTAAATAATTGACACTTAATGATTCTATTTTGGCCTATCTTCCTTCAGTTATCTCATTAAAGAAAGACAACTCAGGAAAGTTGAATGTATTTTCTCTAATGTTCAAGTATTCTACTTAAAAATAGAAGAGCAGATTCAGGATAGCAAAACACTGTTGCGGGAGCAGATTTTTAAGAAGGAATATTTACCGCCCTGGCTGGTGTAGCTCAGTGGATTGAGCGCGGGCTGCAAACCAAAGCATCGCAGGTTCGATTCCCAGTCGGGGCACATGCCTGGGTTGCGGGCCAGGTCCCCAGTGAGGACCACATGAGAGGCAACCACACATTGATGTTTCTCTCTCTCTCCTTCTCCCTCCCTTCCCCTCTCTAAAAATAAATAAATACAATCTTTTAAAAAAAAAAGAAGGAATATTTACCAGTTAGAATTGCTTTTGAGTATAAATTTTTTTAAATAATGACTACATGGTATAGAGAAGTAAGGACTTTATTTTTCTTGGGTATCAATAAGGGCAGAGGTTGGCAGTTCAGAGCCCACATGGCCAGTCAAAGATGCCATATAGGCTCGTGTTGCTCTATATGCTTTTCCTCTATCTTCACCATGTCCCTCTGCTCCCAGCAATCAGCATTTCACTGTGTGCCAGGTAGCAAGAACTGCAAAGGGGAAAAAGACAATGGCTAAAACCTTAATCTTTTTTATAGTTAGATGTTACTTCTATTTTATTTTATTTTTATGTTAAAAATTTTTTAAAAACAATTTTTATTGTAATTTTTCCCATTCCCATTTATCTCTCTATACCCTCTTCCACATCTGCCTGCCCCGCCCCAATCACCGCACTGTTGTCCCACCAGTCCTTCTTTTTTGCCTGCCCTGCCTTTATACTTCCACCTCCCAAGCCACCCCCAGAGCTGTCAGCCTGCTCTCCATCTATGAGTCTGTCACTGTTTTGCTTATTCAGTTTGTTCACTAGATTCCACATGGAGTGAAATCATATGGTATTTGTCTTTCACTGACTGACTTATGTCACTTAGCTTAATGCTCTTCAGGTCCATCCGTGCTGTCGCAAAGGGTAAAATATTCTTCAAAAAGGAAAAGAACAATGACTAAAACCTTGACCTTTAAAGCACATGTTATTTTTTTTCTGTTTTTAAAATTTATTTTTGTTCAGTAACAGTTGTTCCACCTTTTTCCCCATGGCTAGCTCCTACCCCACTCCCTACTCCCAGAGTCTGTGCCCCCACCACACACCCATGAATCCTCTATTTGTGTCCCTTTGCTTGCCCTTTCCCCTTCTTTCCCCCTACCCTTCTCCCTCCTCCCCTTTAGCGACTGTCAGTTTGTTCTTTATTTCCAAGTCTCTGGTTCTGTTTTGCTCATTTGTTTGTTTTGTTGATTAGGTTCCACTTATAGGTGAGT
>CM052552.1:34750722-34762939 GCA_028533065.1 Trachops cirrhosus | reverse complement strand
GAAAGAAGGAGCTCCTACCCTTTGCAACAGCATGGATGGAACTAGAGAGCATTATGCAAAGTGAAATGAGCCAGGCAGTAAAAGACAAATACCATATGGTCTCACCTATAAGCAAATGTTTTTTTATGAATAAAATTACTCTCCAAGGACTTGTGTTTATATCAATTGCATCACAAGACCACTCCTGGTTGCAGAGAAGAATGGGAAGGTTGCCTGATACCTCAGTAAAATCAGTAGTCTATTAACAAGAATGCTTACACTCCTGAATGTATGGGGAAACTTTGAATTATTGTCCAGGTGGCCATTTCTTTGATTATGTGAAGAGAATAACCAGGTGACACAGAACACCAGGTGCTTCCACTTCTTGCTTATAATTTATATCTTGTGCTTTTCTTTATTCAAATTTTCCACAGTAAGTACAAGTTATAAAGTTTTTAAACAGATTTTTATTTATTTATTTTTAGAGAGGGGAAGGGAGGGAGAGAGAGAGGGAGAGAGACATCAATGTGTGGTTGCCTCTTGCAAGCCCCACACTAGGGACCTGGCCTGCAACCCAGGCGTGTGCCCCAACTGGGAATCAAACCATCAATCCTTTACTTCACATGCCAATGTTCAATACATTGAGCCACACCAGCCAGAGCTAAATTCAAGTTTTTTTGATGGTTATAGAACTATGCTGTCATCTTTGTCATCTTCATTAATTTGTGGTAGTGTGTTGTTTTCTAGGAATTGTTTCATTTCTCTAATTGTTAAATTTATGTGTTAAAAATGTTCTAGTATTTCCTTATTATCTATTTAATGCCTGCAGCAACTGTAGAGACAACCCCTCTTTTATTTTTTACATTGGTTATTTGTGTCTTCTCTCATTTTATTCTTGTCAATGTTGCTAGAGTTTTGTAATTTTTTAAAAAATTATTTTTAGAAAAACCATATTTTACTTCTATCAGTTTCCTATTGTTTTCTTTAGTTTCTGGCTTATTTTCATAATTTTCTTTTTATGCTTACTTTGGATACAATAATTTAGATTATTATTTTGACAATTTTTCTCTTTCTAAGAGTTTTTTGTATACAGGGTCCAGCAAAAGTAATGCCCGCTTGAGTATGGTTGGTAGGGTAATAATATGGGTATAATAATTAAGTTTTATTTTGAACATTTCACCTAAAATGTGATATGGTGTACTTGAGTGTAATATTCTTACATTATAGGATTGCCTGCTTATGATTTGTAATAAAAGATTTTATAACAAAAAAGGGGCATAAAATACAGACCCTGTATTTTTACAGTTTGCTGTGATGTAATTGACATGTAATGTATAAGTTTACAGTGTAAAGTGTCTTCACTTTTATACTGAGATACATTGATTTATATGTTGCAAAATGATTGCCACCATAGCACTGGCTAGCACCTCTGTCCTGTCACATGATTACCATGTCTTTTTTGTGGTGAGAACATTTAAGATCTACTCTCTTAGCTACTTTCAAGTATTTAATGTTGTTAGCAATTTCCATTGCTTTAAACTTACTTTATCTAATATTAATAAACTACTCCTTCTTTCTTTTGATTCAGTTTGCATGATATATTCCATGTACCCTTTTACTTATATTCTACCTGTGTTAATATATTTGAATTGTGTTCTTATAAACCATGGGGTCAAACTACCAAATACTTTTTTGGTCTTTTAATTTACTTTGCCAATATCTTCTTTTTTATTTGCTATATTTAGACTACTTAATTTTCTCACAATTATTGATATGTTAGTGCTTAAATCTGCCATTTAACTATTTATTTTATTTTTAATTATCTTTTTTCTATTTGTCTATTCTAGCCTTCCTGTGGAGTACGTGAACATTTTTTAAGATTTACTCTTGATTTATTTGTAGCATTTTTAAGGCGAAAGATTTATACGATCTGAAGAGAAACCAGAGTATGATTTTGTAGCATTTTTGACTATGTCAATTTTTGTAACTTTCCTACTGGTCTATCTTGATATTACTATATATACTCTGATATTACTTCATCTATTAGGATCAAAGTTTAATACTTTGAGTGAATTATGAAACTTTACTTCCATTTAGGCCCCTTTATAGTGTTTTCTTTGAAACAGCATTGTCTTAGGAACATCACGATGTTACAAATGTTTTTCCATTATCTTTATTTTCATGTTCCTCTCTGCATTTAAATGTGCTATATGCTTTACTTGGTGTGTTTTTTTCCTTCTTTCATTGCTTAGGTAATCTTGGTCATTCTTCTTATTTAACTCAAATATTACCTCCTCAATCAAACATGTCCTGACCTGTTATTTCAGTGAGAACCTATAATAGAGGAACTCAAACAGTTCTCCATTTTAGTGAATTTTATAGATGGAATTTTAACATTAGTAAAAGTATTTATTTGGTTAATGACTGTCTTTTCTACTAGAATGAATTCTAAATGGAACCAAATACCACATGTGATTTTACTCATTGATGGATGCCTAGCATTAGGTACTTTGCCTCACACAACATCTATCCGGCAAGTAGTGATAGAATGAATAAATAAACCTTTCTCAACTGTGGTTTCTTCACCTCAATTATTGATGTGCAATTATTGTTTAATTTGTAGTAAGAGCTACAGAAGATGATACCTGTGAAAATGCTCATGAAGATGGCAGAAATATGAAGAATCAACAGTATATATTATAAGGAAATTATTATGCTCAGAATTAAAAGAGTTAAAAGGTCAATATTGTCCATTTTCAATGTGAGGAGACTGCAGGTTATTCAAGTGAAAATATCAAGGAACTGGTTTGTATTGATAAAGTGAAATGTCTCAAAAAATACAGAGAGCTAGACTAAAGGTTTTAGAAGAGGAATTGGTAGAGTTGGCCTCTCCTATCACTCTATTATATGCACTTAGTCACACTGGCACAACATAAAGCATTTTTTAGAACTGTTTATGTATGCCTAATTATTTTGACAAAATGTTTATTTTCACTTTTTAATTATTTTTCCATTTCACCCTCAGTTTTTATTCATTCTTGGCCAATTATGCTTGCTCCGCACTCCTTAGGATATTAGAAAATTTGGAAAGAACCTCAAAATACACAATAGCTCAGGCTTTATTCTTTGTTGTATACTGGTAATTTGAGACATTAAAGTAAATTTTTAATATTTTACATTTCTAAATTAGTAGATCAAGCATAATTGTTTGAAATTAACTTAAAATTTCATAACACAATCTCAGAATCTTTAAATAATTTAGATCATATTATTCTATCTCTTTTTATCAAATTACTTTGACTTACATTAAGATTTAATCACAAAAGTTTACCCTAGAAAAATAAAATGACACACAGGCAACATTATTGGAGAACATGAGAAAAAAACATTTTCCTACACAAATTACTGTTAGCCCCTTGGTGTATATTCTTCTATCTTTGGCAAAAAGTTTTATGAGTACCCACTATTTGCCAAAACAATGTTTCAGAGAATGAAGATACACAGTGAAAAAAATAGATAGAATGTCCTGCCCTCACTTGGGTAATATTCAAGTGTCAGAAAATAGAAAATCAATATGTGTTATGATACATGATTATTGGCGCCATGAAGATAATCAAATAGGATACAGAAATTGAGGCAGATTTTGGGTTGTATAGTCATTTAGCTAAAGCTCTCAGGGAAGATCTCTTTGATGAAGAGATATTTGAGGATTTCTGAAATAAAGAATATATAACTTGGGGAAAAACAGTCCAGGCAAAGTGACAAATTAATAAAATTCCTCTTGTATTTACTTCTGTACCATTTCAACTGCACATTAATTGCTCCAAAGAATGAGATATCCTGTGGTGTATTTCACATTACAATCTTTCTCTTGGCCAATCATGAAAAGGCCACTTTATATTTAAGTAACAGATCATTTTCATATTAAAATTATAAGGATAAAATAATTTTTAACTAATGTTCAATATATCTTGTGTTTCATTGTCATTTATTTAATCAAAGACTATTTCTTTTTTCTCTATGGTAAGCATTGTATTAACTACTGTAGAGTCAGAAATAAGATAAAAAGCTTGCCCTGGAAAAACTCTCCATTCAGAGAAACAGATATTTGCTCAATTAAACATAATAAAATCTGAAAGATACTCTAATACAACTTGCATAGAACAGGTGATCAACTCTAGTCAGGTGGCAGCATCAGGACAAAGAATAGAATTTTAAAAGACAAATTAAAAGGAGTGACATCAGAGGAATGGCGGGTAGTAGGAGAGGGCGCCTTGATCTTGTGTGTTGAAATTACAACAATTTGAACAGCTGTAGTTCAGCAAAGGATTCCCTGCTCAAGGAACAAACATGTCTGAGAGACCTGTCTGTGCATTGAAATTTCTGAAGAGATTGTTCAGTTGTAGCCAGCCTCAGAGATGATAAGAGACAAGAGCTGAGACAGTGCAGGGGATGCAGCCCCAAGCTCACTGTGAGGCTCAGCCCAGAGAGGAGAGAAATGAGGTTGCCACTCCCACTCCTTCCAGCAGGGAGAGGCAGACAGATACAGTGAGCATCTTCATTCAGTTTTTCCTCCCCATTGTCAGTTGTAAAGGGCTCATCCTAAGCCCACAACCCCCGTGTCCTTGCCTTCCCATCCTGAAGCAGGAAAGAAGGCTTTCAATAAAATGTTCATTAAAACTGGCCTCTCTCCCATTCACCCATCCCAGGACCTTGCCTTATCCCCATGCCTCCCTCACCCCCTCCACACATCCCTGATGTGGCAGGTGTCCAACCTCCATCCTTCCCCATGCCCCAACCTGGCCCCACCCCCTGTCTCCCCACGCCCTCCACACACCCAGATGTGGCAGGTGTTCACCGTGTGCCCAGGAAGATGGGGAAATTATGCCTCCCAAAAAGCAGTTAAAAGACAGCCCATTCAACAGCCAGGTGTTTTATTAAGGTGATGGTTTATCATTTACTTTCCACTCACTTAGCATACTTCTTAGTCCAAGCTCGAGCAATGGCATTAAATGTGTCCCTATCTGTTAAGTACATTCTTGCAACTGATGGATCTAAGGGATCGTCAGGGTTGGGGTCACATAACATTGAGCTGATGGATAACAACAATTCAGATACTGTAAGGGCAGGTGACCACTGGGACTTGAGAATATCTAAACATATATTCCCTCTTCTGTCGATATTGGGATGGTATATCCGGGTGGTGAAGTAAATATATGGAGGTTGAAAGGGGTAATCACGTGAGAAATGTATCTTTAGGGAGAAGATCCCTCCCTCGTAGGGGCTGTTGTCAGGGCCCACAATGACCCCCCTCCATGTGAACATGTCATTCTCCACCGGTGCCGCGGAGCACATGGGTGGAGGGTCCTTAGTGATATCCATCAGTTCCTTCTGCAGGCGCTTTAGAGCCGTGGATGCATCCATGGAAACGGGACATGTCTGGGCATCCTGATAGGGACAAGAGGGGAACCATGGGTCAGGGGGGGCCCGTGGGTTAGGGTGGGCATGGCTTCCGGGGGCCAGGATTAGAGGGGCAGCCACACCCCAGGTCGGTGGGTAAGAAGGCTGGAGCTGGGCTCTGGGGTGTAAGGGGCTGTCGGGGGACGGGGCCGGTGGTGGGGAGGAAGTGAATGTTGGGGACTCGGTTGGACCTGAGGGGTTACTGCTCACCTGTGTCCCACTGGTCCCTGGCTCCTCCATCTCTTCCTCCTTCACCGCTGAGTCTGTCACGCAGACCCTGAGCCCCTAAGGCTGTGCTGCCCATAGAAACTGCCACCCTGTGGCAGGAGCAGTTGCTCCTGCCAGGCCGCCTGCCTGTGCCCTTGGCCCTGCCATGCGCACTAGGTGACTGGAAACAGGAGGGGATCTCCTCTGTGATGTCACAAGGGCCAGCTGATGATGTCAGCAAGTCAATGGGGGCGGGGCCAGGAGAGATTGGGAGAGGCAGACAGGTACAGTGAGCATCCCAGTGGGTATGGTCAGCATGCTCAACAATTGAACAGAGAGACCTGGGTGGAGACAAAGCTCAGATGTGCAGCGACACCGCCATCTGACTACCGCTGTCACCAGGCAGAAAAACACAGCCACTGCGAAGCCTTGTCCCCTCTCCGCACCCTACCAGATGTCGCAGTGGGCCCCAGAAGAAGCTGTAACACTGTGTGTTGAGTTGCAGAGCACATTGTTTGCAAACATGAGAACTGAATCCACAGAAACATTTTATCCTAAATGACAGGTGTGCTCTGCAGCTCACCCCAGGGGTGGGTGGAGATACAGAGCGGAAGACACTAAGGTCTGCCAGTCTGCATGGCTAGGAGAACAAAGCCATAAGTTACCAGTCAGCCTCTCCCAGCTCACCCCACACCCACCCATTGTAGTGCACTGCCCGCAGCATATAGCTGCAGGTGACAGTGCTGGAATTTCAAGGACGTGGACTCCAATCGCCCACCACATTCCCCTGGGGCTGAGCACCCTGAGATGCAGGCAACCTGATCACAGAGGAGATGCCCACTTTCCCAGGGAACAAACAGCTTCTTCCGTGTCCCTGCAGAGATCTGAAAGGACACAGCTGAGCAGAAAAAGCTAAAAAACCTGTGCTTTAGTGACCCCTACTGAAAAACAATGGAAACACACCCTCACTGGTGTAGCTTGGGTGGTTGGGTGTCATCCCACAAAATGAAAAGTTGCAGGTTCCATCCCTGGTCAGGGTTCATACCTAGGTTGTGCATTTGGTCCCCAGTTGGAGCTCATATAAGAGGCACCCAATCAGTGTTCCTCCCTTACATCAATGTTTCTCTCCTTCTATTTCTCCCTCCTTACCCCTCTCTCTCTAAAAATAAATAAAATCTTTAATAAAAAGACTTCTAGTCAATCTGGTAGAGAAGGGCCATTCATGTATAGATGTCTCAAAGAGAAGGAATCCATCAAATACCATAAATAACCAGGGTAATAATGTAGCTCAGAAAGAACATTTTAAAATCTTCAGAAAATAAACATAAAGACATGAAATATGTAATTTAAATGACAGGGAATTCAAGATTACAGTTCTGAGAAAGCCCAATGAGATACAATACAGATAGGCAGTTTAATAAGTTAACAAATAAAATTAATAAACAAAATGAATACTTTACCAAATAAATTGAAACTTTTAAAAAGAACCAAATAGAAATTCTGGAGATAAATAATAATAAAAGACATCAAGAATGAACTAGCTAGTATAGGACATACAGCTGATCACATGGGGAAAGAATTAGTGAAATTGAAGATAGAAATCTAGAAATGGCATAGATGGAAAAACAGAATTAGAGTAACAAAAGTGAAAGAGTTCTATAAGAACTACCTGACTCCATCAGATAGAGCAATATAGGAGTAATAGGCATACCAGAAGAGGAAGAGATGGAGACAGGAACTGAGAGTATATTCAAACAAATAGTTGATGAAAACTTCCCAGACCTATGGAAAGAGCTAGATCCTAGAATCCAAGAAGCAAACAAGACACCTAATTGTCTCAATACCAAAAGGCCTTCTCCAAGGCACATAGTACTAAAACTTCCAAAAATTCTTGACAAGGAGAATTCTCAAGAAAGTAAGGGAAAAGAAGACAGTAATCTACAAAGAAAATTCTATTAGATTATCATCATATTTCTCAGAAGCCCTACAAAGCAGAAAAAATACATCAAATAGGCAAAGTACTAAAAGACAGAAATGACCAGTAAATAATAATCCAGCAAAGTTGCTTTTAGATATGAAGGAGAAATAAAAACTTTCAGAAGGTGGAGGAATTTAACAACACCAGAAGACCTTCATTTCAAGAAATAGTCAAGGGGGTTATTCTACTTGAAATAAAGAACAAAAGGTCACAAAACTACAAGTAAGATTACCAACAACTCTTATTCCTAATAGGGTACTATACACTTAAATATCACATACAGGTTAAATGAGGTAAAAACATTAAAAAGGAGAGAGAAAGAAGACAATAAATACTGCAATTCAGAAGTGAACACAGTATAAATAGGGATAATTTGGGACAACAAAACATAAAAAGGGTGGGGGTAAAAGGCTGAATTTGCAAAGGGAGATGGAGATCAGATGCATGCAGAAGAAAAAGAACTACCATATGTATGAAAGTTACTTTTATATTAACCTAGTAGTAACCACACACACAAAAACTCCAAACTGAGACACATGACTCTAAAATAAAAAAAAGAGAGAAAACAGAGGAAAAAAATATGTAACACCAGCAAATTAAAACATCAGACAGAAGCACAAAGGATGAAAAACAATTGGGCCCTGGCTGGTGTGGCTCAGTGGATTGAGTGCCAGCCTGCAAACCAAAGGGTCCATGGTTCGATTCCCAGTCAGGGCACATGCCTGGGTTGTGGGCCAGGTCTCCAGAAGGGGGCATATGAGAGGCAACCACACATTGATGTTTTTCTCCCTCTCTTTTTCCCTCCCTTCCCCTCTCTCTAAAAATAAATAAGTAAAATACTTTCCAAAACTGGAGTCATACAGCTATGAGAAAAAAAAGATAAAATGGTTATAGGAAATTGTCATATATGTCAATCACCCTAAATGTAAGTAGACTAAACTCATCAATGAAAAGTCACAGAGTAACAGACTAGATCAAACAAACAAAACCCAACCATATGCTGTTTCATGAAACACATCTGAGCTGCCAAGACAAATACAGACTCAAAGCTAAAGGGTGGAAAATGATTCTCCAAGCAAATGGCATCCACAGAAATGTAGGTGTAGCCATCCTTATGTGTGACAAAATAGATTTCAAGATAAAAAAGTAATGAGACAAAAATAGACATTTAATGATGATTAAGGACACTAGATCAAGAAGACATAACACTTCTCAATATATATGTACCCAATTAGGGAGTACCAAAATATATAAACCAACTAACAGAATGAAAGGGAGAAACAGAAAAAAACGTAATTACATTAGGCAACCTAAATATCCCATGGACAGCTCAGCTGTGGGGGATGCTGCCAGACACTCATTTCTCTCTTGCAACATCAGAGTATTAAGTTGGAAGCTGAATGAGTAGAGAAAGGTAACAGATTAGGAAAGCACCATATAAGATACCCAGCATAGGGAAGGATGCAGCATTAAAGAGACAAGGTTCTGGCTGACTGCATTCTGGACTCTGTCAAGAAGCCTGTCCACGGCCCATGGGATAAACTTCACACACAGATTCCTGCCACTGTGTGCCATGTACCAACCTACACCTTTTCTTATTCTGCAGCTGGTTTCCTGAACAGAATTGAGCTTACAGAAATAAACTCTAGTATATACAGTCAACTAATATCTGACAAGGTCACCAAGAATACTTGATGAGAAAAAAATTAGTCTCTTCAATAAACAGTGCTTGAAACACTGTATAACTGTGGGCAGAAAAATGAAATTGGACCCCTGGATTATAGCACTCACAAAAATTAACTTAAAATGGAATAATAACTTCAATGTTAGCCCTAGAACCATAAAACTCCAAGTGAAAAACATATGGAAAATTGTCCTTGTCATTTGTCTTGATGATGATTTTGTAAAAAAGATGAGATCTAGAACACAAACAAGAAAAGAAAAAATAAGTAAGTGAGACTACATCAAACTAAAAGATTCTTCATGGTCTAAGAAACAATAAGCACAATTAAAAGACGACCTACAAAATGAGAGAAATATATATACAAATCAATAACAACACTAAGAACAGCAAAAACTAAGCACAATAAAAAACAAAAAAATGGAATATATATTTTTCCAAAGAATACATACAAATGGCCATGAACATGAAAAGTTGCTGGTCATCACTAATCATCAGAGCAAGACCCATCACAACCACAATGAGACACCACTTTACACCTGTCAGAATGGCCATCACCAAAGAAAAAAGATATAACACATATTAGCAAGGATATGGAGAAAAAAAAAGGAATGCTTATGCACTGTTGTTGAGAATATAAATTGCTAGCTAGTATGTAAAACATTAGGGAGGTTCCTCAAAAAATTAAAACCAGAACTACCATATGATCCAGCAATTCCACTTTTGGGTACATATCCAAAGGAAATGAAAAGGGGATATCACAGAGACATCTGTACTTCCATGTTTATGTGGCACTATTCACCTTAGCCAAGATAGAGAAACAATCTAAGTGTCCATCAAAAAATGAATGGAAAAAAGATGTGAATATGGAATATTTTTCAGTCATGACAAAGAATTAAATCCTGCCATCTTCACACCATAACCAGACCTTTAGGGAATTATGGTAAGTGAAATAAGTCAGAGAGAGAAAGACAAATATTGTATAATCTCACTTATATGTGAAATCTAAAAAACAACAAGCTTGCTCTAGCTAGTGTGGTTCACTAGATTGAGCACTGGCCTGCAAACCAAAGGGTTGCCAGTTTGATCCCCAGTCAGAGCACATGTCTGAGTTGTGGGCCAGGTCCCCAGTAGGGGGTGCACAAGAGGCAACCACACATTGATGTTTCTCTCCCTCTCTTTCTCCTTCCCTTCCCCTCTCTAGAAATAAATAAAATCTCATAGATACAGAGAGGACAGTGGTGGTTCCTAGGGGCTGTAGTGAGGAAGGAATAGGATTATATTGATCAATGAGTGCAAACTTCCCGTTATAAGATTAGTAAGTTCTGGAGATCTAACAACAGTATTGTAATAATAGGTAGCATACTATATACTTGAAGGTTGCTAAGAGAGTACATCTTAACTGTTCTCACCACAAAAAGGAAAGTCTAATTATGTGGTATGAAGATGTTAACTAACACTCCAAT
Organism: Trachops cirrhosus; assembly: GCA_028533065.1. Lineage (NCBI taxonomy): Eukaryota > Metazoa > Chordata > Mammalia > Chiroptera > Phyllostomidae > Trachops > Trachops cirrhosus. Next base: position 34,752,168 of record CM052552.1, on the reverse strand, counting down.
GGTACTCTTATTGCAACACATAAGTCTATTGAATCAATGTTTCACAACTTAAACTTACTAATGTAATATGGCAATTATATCAATAAATTTAAGAAGAAAAGATTAAAGGCAGTTCACTATTTAGATAATATTGTGCAGAAATGCAACATAGATGTAAGGATGGCACTTGTAAAGATGCAGAAGTGTAAACCAAATGTCATATTTCAGGAACTGCAAGAAGTTTTACAGGACAAGAGAAGAGAAAAGAAAGAAATATTTTTTTTTATTAGATGTCAACTCTGTGATGGAAGGGACATGTGTCTGTTTGCTGATGAATGTATTTCAAAAGCTTACAAGAGGGATCATCTACTAATTTGGATAAATAAATTAGTCAGGGCTATAAGTTGGTTCTGAATCATGAAGAACTATTGATTACAATATCACCAATGCATTTTGATATTTCCTTTCAAACTAGTTTCTTTAGTTTTTATTTCCAGTGACTTCAGAAAATGAATATCTATAGTTTTTATATTCTGCATTCCTTATTTTTCTGTATCTATGATTGTTACAATTCTGTTATTAAGTTTAATTTTGAAGACATAAATCTGAGAATTGAGGCACCCACAATGAAAGCAACCCCCAACTTTTTGTCTTAACATATAAATACAACTAAATCATAAATGCATATTCACTGACAAAAAAAGAAGCCAACAATAATAACCTAAATATGTTCCATTCTTTGCAACAGCTTGTTTAAAAATCATGCCAACCTATATTTTCCGGAACTTTTAAGAAATAACAACACTAAGGGCTAATTTTTTAAAGATTCTATTTACTTATTTTTTAGGGAAAGGGGAAGGGTGGGAAAAAGAGAGGGAGACAGACATCAATGGAGAGAGAAACATCGATTGGTTTCCTTCTGTACACACAACAACCAGGGATGGGACCAGCTATCCAGGCATGTGCCCTGACCAGAATCAAACTGCAACCTCTCTCTTGGTGGACTACAGCCAACCAATTGAGCCACACCAGTCAAGGCAAGAGCTAAAATTTGGCCAAACAATAAAACTTTACATTGATAAAACTGCGACTCACTTTTAATTTACTTTGGATTCTTATCTCTTTTTACCCAAGGGTGGTCATTGATTTCCTTTTTTCTTAATTTTTTATTTTAGTTTATTCATTACAGTTTCTATCCTTTATTCCCATTCCAGCCCACTCGCCCATTCCTCCCCTCCACCCTCCCCTTTCCAACACCCTAGTTTTGTCCATGTGTCCTCTATATTTGTTCCTGTAAACCCTTCCCTTCTCCCCTGGAATTCCCTCCCCTCTCCCCTCTGCTCACTGACTACATGTCCTCTATTTCAGTGTCTTTTGTTATATTTTACTTGTTTCTTTGTTTTGTTGTTTAGGTTCCTGTTAATGGCGAGATCATATGGTATTTGTCTTTCACTGCCTGGCTTATTT
>CM052552.1:34725702-34750222 GCA_028533065.1 Trachops cirrhosus | reverse complement strand
AACTGGTTTGCAATTCTTTTCTCTCATTCTGTCGGTTGACTTTTGTTAATTGTTTCATTTTCTCTGCAGAAGCCTTGTAATTTAATGTAGTTAAATTTAACTTAAGTTAAAGTAAACTTAAATTTTAATTAAAATTGTTAAAAAGCAACATTATTGTTGCTCTCAGTGTCATATCCAACAAATCATTACCAAGATGATGTCAAGGAGCATTTACTTTCTTTTTGGTCTAAGAGTTTTCTGATCTGGTCTTAGTTTCCAGTTTTCTAGTCTTAGTTCTAAATTGTTAATTTTGAGTTAATCTTAAAAGTGGTATAAATAGATGTCATCTATTTCAAGGACCAAAAGCCTTTATTGCTGCCAACATGAGAAACTGTGTGCAAGAAATGGATGTGGCCCTTGTGAACATAATCCCCCCACATACTTTCTCTAAAGAAAAAAGTATTTTTTAGTGTTCAAATACAACTGCAATGGCAATTTGCAAACAAACATTCTGTTGAATCAATAGCTAGAAGTTAAATAGACCAATGTCTCATGCTGTTTTATAGAATTTTGGAAAGGTTTGAACCATGCAAACCCAATTTTCAAGTTTCACACTGGGATCTATTGTTTTTTCTATAAAATATACTCAGAAACTAATAATAATAATAACAATAGTAATAATAATAAAAATTTAAGGGAGTTTTCCATCAAAATAAGAGCAGTGAAAGCGTGCTTACTTAAGCCTCATACTCAAATTTTTGGGGGAGAAGCTAATCTGATAATTAAAGGTTATTCAAGGATTGAGAGGATTAAGATGTGACAATTCTCCTTTTTCTGACTTCTATGAAATTGAAAATACACTTTAACAGTGTTCAGTTGTTTCTTGGATATTGTATTCTTATGTTAAAATGATTATTTCAACATAAAGAAACAACCTAATATAAAATCCATAAGAAAATAAATATCAATATTCATGGCCATTATTCAATATGAAAATCAATATTAAAAAGATTCCTGAAGTGTTAATTATATTTTCCTGCCTTTATTAACTGGTTTTCATGTTTATATTGAAGACAATATACATTTCTCTACATGACTTAAAGAAATATTCAAAAAATAAATTTCTTATTAAAAAACCCTGCCATTTTAAAGATTAGCCTATCTTCAAGTCTTGCTTTAAAAATAAATATTTTCACTTTAGCATAGGCTTCAATTGTGCTTTCTTCTTTCAGTAAGTATTTGGTGAAATTCTATTCAGGTTAAAGATATAAGTTCAAACCTTTTATGGATGGAATTCTGTGATAAACTATAACAGGAAACAAAGTAATTTTTACTGAGGTGTTTGGATCTTCCTTTAATACAGTGCAAAAATCAAGCATTAATAAACATTCAAGTTTGAGAGATACAGGCAAGAGTTAAAGGAGTTTGAATCTATGACCAACCCTTTCTACATTTAACAAGGATTCCTCTAATTATAGTGCCAGTATCCTGAAATGAACACACTCATTTCCCCTAGGATTAGAACAATTTCCTTCATCTTTTAATCATACATTATTATGAATGCTTAACCACAAGGATATTATAGACACCTCCTGTGAAATGAATAAACTATATCTGCATGCACCATGTAGATAAATGAGTCCAAAAGGGAAAAAATGAAGTAACATGAAAATAGAAGATTATATAGATTTCTGTCTTGGATATAAACCTGAGGCTACATGCATTCGATTTAGTTGCATACACCCAAAATCAAAGGAATCATTTTCAATATAAAAGGGAATGATATTATAATTTTAATATTTGTTCAGCTAAGCTATCAATATTCTCCAACTTAAAATGTTCTATTTGTAATCACTGCACAGAATTTTAGATACATAAACATATTAGTTTTCTGCATCTTTTTTGTCTTCAATGTCTCATGGGTGATGATGCATTTTTAAGAAGGTTTGTACAAATGAGTCAAAAGGAAATATATCACACTTGGGAGTTTCACGGCTTATACACTTTAATAAAAAATCAGTTGCTTCATAATATAACTGGAAATCAAAAACAAAGAGTGGATATATAAACAATAAAACATAAGTAGGAATTAATAATAGCAAAGGACAATGACTGGTGTAGTTAGATACCTGATATTCTTCTGGCAAGGTTTGTCTCTCAAGAAAAGTTGTGAAATGGAATTTATCTATCAATTTGCAAGTCTCTTCTTAATATATCTCTCCACAAATTCATATAAGGGCTCTCACTCTGCAGATCATACTAAAAACTGCTTCCAGGAAAAGATCTGCTAACCGTCATTTACCTTAATTATTTTTACACTCTAATTTCCATTTTAAGTTTTGGAAGAAAACGTCTCATCAGCAGTTAGTGAAATTTTCAATGTTAGTGAACAGGTCTGGAAGCTCTGGAAATATGATTATATGAAAACCAGTGCTGATGAATTGATAATAATAGGGTGGCTCTAGCTTGCCGAATAGTATGTAAACTATTGCCTTATCTAGATTTTCTTAATCATAAAATCCATTACCATTTTCAGGAGAAGTTTGAGATTTTCTTTTTATTTGGTACCCTTTTTATTACATTCTTCTCATTACTATTTAGTCCCCTTGCACCCCCTTCCCCCAGGAATCACCAGACCATTGTCCATGTCCATGAGTCCTTTTTCCTTTTGGCTCAACTCTCCACCCCCTCACCTCCCCCCAGTTGTCATTTGCTCTCCATCCATGAGTCTGTCTCTGTTTTGCTTGTTAGTTCAGTTTGTTCATTACATTTTCTTTACATAAATTTTATTTTTTACTTTCTTAGATTGTAATCTCCCTGTAGGTCTGGGCCATGCCTATTACGCATACTCACTATCAAATCCTCATCAACAAGAGGAGTGTGAACACTGAGAAAACAATAGCTGACCAAATGTTAAGTCAAAACTTGGTTAATTACTTGGTACTTTTTGAGGTCATATAAGAACTGATTAGAAGTGTGTCCATTTCTCAATTGATCAATAATTTCATTCACTTTTCTGAGGATAGTGTTGTTAATAAACTCCTATGTCAACTTCCTTGTTTTCAAACTACACTAGGGAGAGAAAAAGTTATTGCTTACCTTCCCCAGTTCAATGTTGTTGGTAACCCTAAGCATGCCTACCTGATTAAATTGTAACTACTATAATCTTTCCATAAAAATTCTTGTTTTCATATTGGTACTAGATATATATAAAGACATAGTAAGCTACTGTCTTGTGAGGGCAGCTGGGTTTTATTAACCATTAGTAAAAGTTACTTATGTGTAATCTAATGAACAAAACAAAGCAATGAACAAAATAGAAACAGAGGCATGGGCACATGGAAAAGACAGACAGCTGTCAGAGGGGAGGGGAGAGGGGAGACTAGATGAAAGAAGGGGAAGGGATCAGCCAGAGAACACACATGCATGACCCACAGACACAGACGGCAGTGCAGTGAGGGCCAGAGGGAAGGGAGGCAGGGGCTGGTTGGAGGTGGGCAAAGAGGAGGAATGGGGACATCTGTAATAGTGTCAATAATAGAAATAAAGAAAATAAGTTACTTATTTTGAAAACAACATCATCAAAAAATGTGACTTTGATCATTTGAACATTTCTAACAACTTATTACAATTCAGGTGATAGTGTTCTGTGTATGCTAGCTTGCTATAATTTAACTAAAATTGAATGATGCTTTGATATTAAAAAATAAAACCAGAATGTTATTAAAACATTCAATTAACACACAGTTAGGTGAAGTACTAGCATTAGCTTCACCTAACTGTTTCAATGGTGCCCAACATCTATTAGCTTTTTTATTACTTTAAAATAGAACATGTGTCTACTGACTGATACAAATCTGGAATAAATATTAAACACCTGGAATAATGATACTGAGATTTTTATTATTGTTTTGTTTTCTAAATTCTATTATTATAATTGCTATTGTTATTGGTATTTTGCATGCAAGACACAAAATGAGTATAGACTAAATGAAGTGTTAAGATTTGACTCCCCATCAGCCAATCACAACTATTTGTGGGCAAGTGGCTACTACTGTTGGAGTCTATCAAATTAATTAAATGTGATTAAATTTAAAGAATGCTCAGGTAATACATTTTCTCACATTTTTTTCATAAAAGGAAATAGTATCATGTAAAACTCAGGATGCTGTTGTCATATGTGAGGTTAGTAAAGATTAAAGTGTTTGATAATGAAATGCCCAGTTTTGATAAGATGCGAGAAAACAAATGCTCTTCTATACCACTGTTGAGAGTATATGTATTTTGGGGAAAGCCATTTGGCCACGGCAATAATCATTACTAATGCATATTACGTAGGCCATGACCGTCCAGTAGGGACTCATTGTACTGATATTCTCACATAAGACAGCCAAACAGTCTCTCTCTCTCTCACACACACATACGTGCACACACACACACTCATAGAAAATATCTGAATGTATAAACCAAAGGAAGAAATGGAATGTGTAGACTTTCTTAAACCTCTCTATAATTAAACATAAATTTTAAAATCATGATTTTATATTGTTTCTTTTAATCAGTATTTTTACAAAAATAATGTGTCAATGAAACATTTAAAATATTTTTTATTGATTGATTTTGGAGGCAGGAAGGAAGAGAGAGAGAGAGAAAGAAACATTGATTTATTGTTCCACTTATCCATGCATTTCTTGGTTATCTCTTATATGTACCCTGACTGGGAATGGGACCCACAACCTTCATGTACTGGGATGATGCTCTAACCAACTGAGCTAGCAAGCCAGGGCTCAATACAACATTTTAAGAGCAATATATCCTCAAAAAAAAGTGATAGAAAAATCAATGTACACAGCATGCCATATTTCTCTCTAATAATATTTTTATTTACCTACTTATATGTGTCCTTGCTTTAGCAAAACTACAAATACACTTTCAGCACAGAAATTTGCTTTTATTGAAATTATATCTTCAGAAGCATTACTACATATTTTAAATTTATAATATCTCTAATGAACTGTCTGCTTTTTATGTCAATACAAATTCAAGATATGTCTGTTTTAGAAACTATATATTTCTTATTGATTGCTGTTTTCTTTGTGACCACTAAAATATTATTTGCTTCCACATACTAACATTTTTATAATCTATGTTCTTATTTCACTCTAATTTGTGGCTATTTTGTCACAATTCTTCAAGCGATTGATGTTCAATATTTTACTTAATGAAACAACAGGACCAAAGGGCATGGACAATGGCGGGAATTGACTGTGGAGTGGGGAGGATGGGGCAGGGAAGAGCTACAGGGAAAAGGCAGGACACCTGTAACTGAACACCAATAAAAAAATAAAATCAAAAAGCCCTAGATGGTGTGGCTCAGTGGACTGAGTGCCAGCCTGAGAACCAAAGGGTCACTGGTTCAATTCCCAGTCAGGGCACATGCCTGGGTTGCAGTCTAGGTCCCCAGTAGGGGGTACTTGAGAGCAAACCACACATGGATATTTCCCTCCGTCTCTCTCTCCCTCCCTTTCCCTCTCTCTAAAAATAAATAAACTCTTTTAAGAAAAATAAAATGAAAAAAGAAATAACTTTTTTAAATGAAAAACTGTCAAGCAGTATTTACAATGTCTATGATTGTCAAAAAGTAAACCCCTGCAGTGTAAAATTCTCAAATCACATTTCTCATCACCGTAGTATGACAGTGCATTAAAACCTCAGAAATGAGGAAGCAGGTAAGAAATTTCCAATGCTATTTGAGTGAGGGATAATGTCTTCTTTATATAGGGATCAGGCTGATATTTTAATTTGCCAATTCCATACCCTAATATGCATTTATATATTTGGTTATAGGAGGATTTTGCTGTTGATCCTTCACATCAATTTGACAGAAGGAAAATTTGTGTATGTACTTCCATAGTCTACAGAAACATCATTACCCTATCATAATGAAAAATAAAATAAAATTAGTTAAAACACCAGAAGGTCTGCTGCAGGAGAGATTTGCAATGCCAGTAATATAAACTATAACTATTCCTTAGATTGATTATTTAAGACTTAGGTCCCCACAGGGTTAATGCCCCATCATTCATTCAATCTGTAGTTAAGAAAAGAGAGGGAAAGGAATTGTCTCTCATACTCACCTAAGATCAGTGCCAGAGCAGTGAAATTTTTAAAAAATTGTTAAGAGAGCCCTGACTGGCATAGCTCAGTGGATTGAGCGCAGGCTGCGAACCAAAGCATCACAGGTTCGATTCCCAGTCAGGGCACATGCCTGGGTTGCGGGCCACGTCCCCAGTGGGGACCACATGAGAGGCAACCACACATTGATGTTTCTTTCTCTCCTTCTCCCTCCTTTCCCCTCTCTAAAAATAAATAAATAAAATCTTTTAAAAAAATTTTAAAAAATTGTTAAGAAAAGGAATGGTTCTGGATCATTTCTTCGACAAATATTAATATGTGCATATTCCTCTTCTGAAATCTCTTAGCTTCTCCTCAGAAAGACAGAGAAGAAGCTCTAAGAAAGGCCAGGCAGCTGCCAGGGATCTGTGACAAAGGTCAGCATGGCGGAGCGGGGCTATATGTCTTCCATTCTAGTCCTTCCCTTGCACCAGTCACTCTAGCTTGGGAAAGTACTGACCTGCAGACAGCTGTCATCCTGTTCTCCTCATTATCCAGTAGTCTCCTCCCTCTCTGGCATCTCCTTTTATTTCCTTTTTGAAATGTTTTCTTGGAATGATCAGCATTCTTTCCTCATAATCACTTCCACTTACTGGAAAACTGTTGTTTAAAAACCCAACTCACACACAAAGACAGAAAAAAGAGGGATTAAGAGTAAAACAAAAATGAATTCTATGGAACAGAGTGTTCAGATATAAGAATGACATTAGGGCAGTGAGAAAGTATCAACACGTCAAACTGTCTAAGGTGGTAAAAGCTCTCCAGAGAATTCTCAGATACTCTCTCTCTCCACTTTCACTAACAGAAAAAAAGGGTGAAGCGTTTCCCTCTAGCCCACTCCAATCCAGATGGCAATGAGACATCATCTCCCTGCCTGCCGTCCAGGGAGTTTACTCTGCATCCTTGTCAATGGTAGCCCTCAGTAAGAATCAGTGAGAGAGGGTGGGATTCCAACATTCCATCCCAGGCAACTGTATGAGTTGGGAACCAAACTTGCAGATCATAGGGAACCTTTTCTCACAAGGTGCTGACAAGCACCTCAGGGAAGATGTGAAATCAGTTTGTAAAATCATTTACACAGTGTTGATTTGACTAAAATAATCTCTAATCTCACACAGAAGAGAAAAGAAGTAAGGAGTTAATAACTGGGAGTCACTTTCTTCCCCTTATGTGAAACTTGAACAGGTTCCTTTGGTGGTGCTGAGGTTTATGGCCTTTTTTCCCTTTTAGGCTGATTGCTGTTAAACTGGTTTAACATTCTCTCATAACTCTCAGCTCTTTTTTGTTATACTTGTTTTTCAACCTTACCCCCACCCAATCATCACTAGTCAGTCTAATGGATTTCTTACTGGAAGTAAGACCTTACTGGTTTAGTGTTAGTGCTTTGGAGCGGCTACCCGGGAACTAAAATCCATGGTCCTAGGAATCCACCAATATTTTATTTTTCACTTTCTAGACCCAATTTGTTAAGATACTTTATTTTCTTCCTATACACAATATTCCCATCTATATGTGTACATAATGCAAACATTCTGAATGCTTCCTTTCAAGTACATTTTCTCTATGTGTAAGACATTGTCTATATTTTATGTTAAGGTTCAACCCTAATATCAAGCATTTTTCTTATAATATTTAAGGTACAATATGCAGGGGGCATGGACTGAAGTTATGAAAAATCATCATGCATGATTTATTTGAAGTTATATACACATCAAATATTTCATACTCCAAGTCAATCTATCTTTCTTTTAAGCCATTTGAAAGAAACAAATATAAAATATTTGATTCAATATGAATTCAGAGCATGGCAAGCTATCAGTAGATGGAGCTATTCTGCAGCATATGCTTAAGATTGTTTCAACAAGAAAAGCAGGTTAAAATTATTTAATATTTAATTACATGTGTGTTTCATGAGAGGATGATTAAAACTCAACTAGGAAAAGATTTGGCCTTTCATAATATAAGATACTGATTTCTACATGTTTTCTTCTAAATGTTTTCCATAAATATATTGAAATAAAAATTTAACTGACTTTTAATCGTAATAGAGATGTGAGACAAATAATTGGAAAGTGAAAGTTTGCATAAAAAATAGAGTGTAGCAGCCCTGGCTGGAGTGGCTCAGTGGACTGAGTGCTGGCCTGCAAACCAAAGGGTCACCAGTTTGATTCCCAGTCAGGGCACATGCCTGGGTTGTGGGCCAGGTCCCCAGGAGGGAACTTGCGAGAGGAAACCATACATTGAGTTTCTCTCCCTCTCTGTCTCCCTCTTCCCCTCTCTAAAAATAAATAAATAAAATATTTTTAAAAAATAGAGTGTAGCAAACATGCAATGGTAAAGAACCCAGATTTTATTCTTTTTACATACATGAAACACTGTAAAAGCCAAGAAAGCTTCCTATTGCAATAGTCTACCAGCTGCTGGGAATCCTATTTATGAAAACTTTATCAAATCCCCACAGTAAACACAAGTATGTCCACTTTGATTTTGCACTATGTAAACTTTCCGTTTTGAATTTCAAGAAATAAAATATTTTTAAAATTGAAGTTGCTAAATTACAGGTGTAGGATGAGAAATTGAAGATATTTTCATTGCTTAACACTGGCTGTTGTCTCATAACAGGCAATGAACATGATTTTCCAATAGATTGATAAGCAAGATGCTGGCTGAAAAGTTTTCTCCAGGTAACTTTGGTTTTTACTTTTGAATTCTTCAAGCCTTTAGATTCCTTCCATCTCTATATCACCAGGCACCTCCACACTGTAATTTTGGAGGAATAATCAGATCTGTCCATAGCCTTTGTTTTATGTTAATTGATTCTGTTTCATCATTTATTAACTCCTGAGAGGACTTGACAGATCCATTATTTTGCATATTTACTTCTTTCCTGGAGTCCTTTAATCTATGTTTTATTCAGGGGGATTCCCATATCTTATTTCATAGAAACGTATAGTATTAATATTGATCATGACTTTAAGTATTGCTCTCTGTTCAATGCTCAAGTTTATTCATTCATTCAAAAATAATTTATTAAATGCCTACTAGGGGGCATATGCCATGCTTTACATATGATATCTCAATTAAATTGCACAATAATCTATTGGATATGTATGGTTATTTCAAATTAGTGTACTCATACAATAGAATATAATGTACAAAAACAATGAAGTGAGCATCCCTCAACACAGTCACATAGATGAAACAGCAAAAATACTTTTGAGCATAAGAATTGAAATTCATAAGAATTTGAGCAAATTGAAAAGAACACATATTGCCTAATTCCATTATATGACTTTCTGGAACAGGCAAAACTAATCTATATTTTTAGACATCAGGATATTGATTAACTTTGATAAAGAATGCATAACTGAGAGGGGGAACAAGTATGGCCTCCAGAGTTCTAGTAATGTTCTATTTCTTGACCTTCATGACAGTTACTTACATATGTTCACTTTGTTGGCATTCAGTAAGCTATCCAATTATAATTTGTGCACTTCTCTATAGTGGCTATTATATTTTAATTTTGTTCAGAGATTAGATCTCATGTTATTTTTGTCATGATAAAAACAAATTTAAATGAAGATTGTCCTGCTAGATTTCGGACTTGCTTAGAGCCCATGACCCTTTTATTTTCTATTTCTCCTTTTAGAATGGGAATGCTCATCCTATGCTTGCCCATTATTGTATTTAGGAATCAGATAACTTGTTAGATTTCACAAGTTTACAGGTGGAGAATAAATGGCCATATTTGATTTAGATGATTTTTTTGTTTTAAATATATTTCATTGGTTATGGTATTCCAATTATCCCCATTTTCATCCCTTTGCTCCCCTCTACCCAGTTTTCCCCTTCTCTCCAGTGATCCCACACTCAGTTCATGTCCATGGGTTGTGCATGTAAGTTATTTGGCTTCTCCATTTCCTATACTATTCTTAACCTCCCCTGTCTACTCTGTACCTACCCAATTATGCTTCTAAATCCCTGCACATTTTCCCACATACTCCCCCTTCACCCTCCCCCCAATAACCCTCCATGTGATGTCCATTTCTTTGATTCTCTTCCTGTTCTGGCTATTTGCTTAGTTTGCTTGTTTTTTGTTTTTCAGATTCAGTTGTTGATAGTTGTGAGTTTGTTGTCATTTTAATGTTCATAGTTTTGATCTTCTTCTTTTTCCTAAATAAGTCCCTTTAACATTTCATGTAATAAGGGCTTGGTGATGATGAACTCTTTGGGAAGCACTTCATCTGCCCTTCCATTCTAAATGATAACTTTGCTTGGTAGAGTAATCTAGGTTGCAGGTCCTTGCTTTTCATCATTTTGTATAGTTCTTGCCAGTCCCTTCTTGCCTGCAAAGTTTCTTTTGAGACACCAGCTGATAGTCTTATAGGAACTCCCCTGTAGGTAACTAACTTCTTTTCTTTTGCTGTTTTTTAAGATTCTCTCTTTGGCTTTAACTTTGACATCTTAATTATGATATGTCTTCATGTGGATTTCTTTAGATCCAACTTGTTTGGGACTCTCTGTGTTTCCTGGACTTGTATGTCTATTTCCTTCACCAAATTAGGGAAGTTTTCTTTCATTATATTTTCAAATAAATATTCAATTTCTTGCTCTTCCTCTTCTCCTTCTGGCATCTCTATGATTCAGATATTGGCCCTTTTGGAGATGTCCCAGAGTCTTCTTAAACTCTCCTTGTTTTTTGGGTTTTTTTTTTTTTTGAATTCTTGTTTCTTCATTTTGTTCTGGTCAAATATTTATTTCTTCCTTATGTTCCAAATTGTTGATTTGAATCCTGGCTTCCTTCCCTTCACTGTTGGTTTCCTGTGGATTTCTCTTTATTTCCCTTAGTAGAGTCTTCATTTCTTCCTTATGCTTTTGCCATATTCAATGAGATCTTTGAGCATTCTGACCATTGGTGTTTTGAACTCTGCATCTGATAGGTTGCCTATCTATGCCTCGCTTAGTTCTTTTTCTTGGGTTCTGTTCTTTTCCTTTGTTTGGGCCATATTTCTTTGTCTCTTGATTTTGGCAGGCTTCTTGTGTTTGTGTACTAGGTAGGGCCACTTTGATCCCATTTTAGTGCACCTATTAACTGAACTTAGCATTGATGCTGGAATGAGTGAAGACTCTTGGGTCTATTGGGATAAGGTAAATGTATTTTTCATTTAAGAAACTCAAGAAGTATTTTGAATTGTGATTCTTCAGTATCTCAGAATATGTCTTTAAGCAGATAAGGTATTCAAAGAGGTAATTAAGTTAAAATGAGGTTATTACAGTGGCTCTTAATAGAACAAGACCCATGGCTTTACAAGAAGAGGAAATTTGGACATGGACACATACAGAGGATGTAAAGGCACATGGAGAAGACAGACATGTACAGCCCAGGAGGGAAGCCTGGAAAAGCTCCTTCTCCACAACTCTCAGAAGGAATCAACCCTAAGTAGATGTAGATATCAGATTTCCCAGCCACTACACTGTGAGCAGATGAACTTGTTATTTAAGCCACCCACTCTGGTATTTTGTTAAGGCAAAGCTAGCAAACTAATGCACCTATTTTTACTGACAGTTCTCTACTCTGGTCCTGTTACCATAGACAGTCAGTTAGAGCACTGGGGAGTCTCCCTTGTTGCCCAAGATGGCTCAGGGGCGGTTCTTACACTGAGCACACTAAAAACTAGAAAGATAAATGGACAGGGCCTTAGCCCAGCAAAGCCTAGCAAGATAATTGGATAGAAAAATCCCCTGCCTCCCCTGTCCCAATAAGAACCAAGGGCCTGAGCAGGAAGGGAGGGGGTGGTCTTTGAGATGAGTCTGCACCATTCTCCCAGGTCTTGGCACCTGAATAAATCCTCCTTTTACATGAGCACCCACCTCATGAGATTGGTTTTCTTTGTGGCAGGCAGCAGAGCCCACTAGGTTGGTTACAGTCACTCATCTTTTCTCAGCTGAACTGTTGCCAAACTCCTAAAAGCTGTCCCAGGTGTCAGGCAAGCTCTGATGATCTAGCGTTCTTCTTCACCTCTGGATCTCTGTGAGCTCTGTTCTTCTGCCTGAGGTTCCTTCTTCCACCTCGATCAAGAACCCTGGATAACCCTGCCTCACAATCAAGCTCACCATACTTGATAAGACTTCCCTGGCCAGACCTTCTCTTTATGACCGCTGCAGTGAAGGGACAAGATCCTGAAACCCTGAAGCTGCTTTCTGGGATATTAATTGTAAGCTGTTTATCAAGAACCGAAGGACTCAGAACCTTGGACCCTCCTCCCTTTCCTGCCCAAGAGGTTCAGCCAGAGAAACTGCTGACGATGCCACCTTAGCCTGATAGAATTAGGTGTGATGAGTAGCATGCTTCAGGCAAGTGTACATCGCTAGATACCCACTGTGTCCCATTGTTCCTGACTCACCCAGCAAGTAATGTCCTGGCCTGTGTGTTTGGCTCTTCCTCAACTGCTTGTAAATTGCCCATTCTCACTCCCGAAAATCTAATGCCATGTTACCTGCCCTTTTCTTCTTTGTCCAAAATGTCCTAGACACCCATTGTTGCCTCACTGTCTTCGGAATTTTCATGGCTATATTGTGGTTGTGTGAGTTCCCCATGAGCATGAATTAAACATGGACTTCCTCCTGTCAATCTGTCTCTATCAATTTGGTTATTACCCCTGCCAGAAGAACTTAAAAAGTGGAAGGAAAAGTATTAGCATTTTTTTAGCCCCCACAGTAGTTTACCACACATCTTTAAAATGATTCACTTATATGTCTATTTCTCCTATAAGTTAACGTATTCTTTGAGATCGAGGACCATGTCTTTATTTTATTTTTTTTGAGTATTTAATTTATATTGTATTTTTCTGTTACCATTTATCCCCCTATGCCCTTATCCACTGTCTCCCCCACCCCTGCAATTACTGCACTGTTGTTTATGTTCATGAGTTCTTTTGTTTTGCTCAATCCCAGGACAAAGTCTTTATGTCGTTGTATTCCCAATGACAAAGAATTAAAAAGGTGAGATTGTGCTGTATATAAGCCCTTCTGGCATTTCCCTAGGTAAATTTATATAAAACACTTTCATCAAAGGCTCATTTTATACAAATCCATTCATTCAATCAATAAAATAGATTTTAAATGTCTACTAAGTATCAAGCATTGTATAGGCTGCTAGGGATTCAAAATAAGACACAAAAACAGTTTCTGCTATCAATAAAGCCATGGCACCTTAAAAGAGATAAGAAAACCAGCAACTATTAATAAATGCTGCAATAGAAATAGGTGCAGAACATTATCCATGCAGAGGAAGACTTCTTATTTAAACTAGAGTAAATAACATCATGGCTGGGGAAATGGTCCAGATTTGGAATATCAGAGTTTATACTTATAGACAAAAGTGCATCCAGTAAAGACAAGATACTGGATCAGGGATTGTACATGCATTATCTCCTTTTTGTGTCTCTACAACAACCCTATGAGATAAGAACTATTATTATACTCATTTTACAAAGGAAAATAGGACTAGGCTTAAGTAAAAATTTCATTAACATCACATAGAAAGTAACTGACAAAGATATAAACTAAATTTGCCAAAAGGCACTGTCTGTGCTATTAATCATTATGCTTTCTTACGTGAAATGTTAAGAAAAATTCTATACCAGTGCTGTCTAATGTACAGGATGGTGCAAAAGTAGGTTTACGGTTGTTTGTAAATAAAATTATGTAATAATTAATAAATAATAATACAAGAATAAAGCTGTTTTGATACTCACAACTGTGAACATACTTTTGCTCAATACTATATTGGAAGTCCAGCATATATGAAAAATTTATTTATCATTTTAAAAGAACAGGATTTTTATTCACTTCCAAAAAGGCAAAGCCTGCATTCAAGGAGTTCTAAACATTTTGTTTCTTAACGAATGCTATTGTGGCTGGAAAGACAATGAGGTGAAAGACAATGAGGAAAGACAATTCACTGATTTCATCAATATTTTCTTTGATGCTACAGCTTCTATGAAACTCAGGGTAATGACTTTGCCTTTTTTTTAAACCATCCTATTTTTTTTCTTTACAGTGGGTCTGAGGTATTGATGCCCAAGGCTTAGAACTGATAAAGGGTTTAAATATTGTCTTGTGGGGTAAAAAGCCCATGTATAGTTTACATGTCATCAAATGCAGTAATAATGTTGCTTTTTTTTTACTCACCCATATAAATGTTAATATAACAAGACATGCGTGATGAAGTATAGACACAATTACATACAATACTTCTAACACTAATCTCACAATAATTAAATATTAAAATCGAGGTCTTCTATTGCAAATGCCTTAGTAAAGGCATGGGAAACTTGGGGGTAATATTCAGGAAGGGAAGTAATAAGAAATACTGTAAACTATCTCATTGGAAGAAACACATTTTAAATTTTCTTTCTTTTTAAAAAGATCTTATTTATTTATTTTTAGAGAGAGGGGAAAGGATGGAGAAAGAGAGGGAGAGAAACATCAATGTGTGGTTGCCTGTCATGCACCCCCTACAGGGGACCTGCCCTGCAACCCAGGCATGTGCCATGACTAGGGATCAAACCAGTGACTCTTTGGTTCACAGGCCAGCACTCAATCCACTGAGCAACACCAGCCAAGGCACATTTTACATTTTCAAAAAGAAAAATACACTTTTATGATAAGTGATGAAAAAGATGCTGTTCAAAGCATCTAACTCTTGCATCTTTTACCCCAGGAATCAATAATGTAATTGCTAAGCACATTGTGGGAATTAAAAAATGTGTTTATAGGTGGATTGGCTACAAAACCAACAGCAGGTGGAGGCAGAGGGTGACTCTCTGATCTAAGTGTTAGAAAGTGGGTTTTCTCATCTTGTAGGGCAAAGGCCACTTTTCTACATCTGCTCATGCAAAAAGTCTCACAAAATATGTTTTATTAAAGTGTATTTTCTACTCCTGATTTGACTCTTTGTGAAAGACCAAAAACACTCAAAAAACAAAATTATTTATATCCAAAGTAATAATTTGCTTGCCTTGAAATAACTTTTTGATTTTTTTATTTTTGTGTTTTGTTTTATTCTGTTTTGCTTTGTTTTTGTTTTAGTTTGATTGGAAAACCATCAGAAAAAGAAATTGTCCTACAGAAGGTTGTTGTTTTGTTTTATATTCCATGAGTATCTGTTGTCTAAAATATACAAAAAAATTATTCTGTATATTCTTACAGCATAGTCTCTGCACAATCTAGATTTTTTTAGCTTTTGTGTATGTTCAATGTTTTTCAGAGTGAAATTTTTTCTATATGTGAGGTTTGGGATTTCCACCTGTAGAAGTGTCCATGGCACTTATCAAAATAACCCGCTCCAATGCCAACTTCCACGGGTCTCCAGGTCACTCACAGAAGAGTACAAAAGGTTACATCAGAAGCTAAAGGAAGTATGGATACTGACCTCTTAATTTCTTAACCTGTTCAAATTTTCCAAAGCCCTAAGCTAAAGGACACAGTCATATCTGAAAACTGCTGTTTTTTTTTACAACTGCATTTCCTAGAGCTGCCTGCTGATAGCCTGCAAACCATCAGAGAGCTACTAAATCAGAATGTCCAGGGAGCAGTCCGAAAATCCATGTTTAATAAGCTTACTGAGTGGTTCTCATAAGCAGGCAAATTTGAAAAGGAGCAAGTTAGTCTATAATACTAACACAGTGAAAGCTGACTTATATCCTCCTATGGCTTACTTGTCCTTCATTCTGTAATCACAGATATGATCACTAACACAAGCCACTTGTCCAACGCACATGTGATAGGCTTCTGATGTATATGTTCAAGGCTAGATCCACTCTAGTACTAATTTAGGAGGAAGATTCTGTTTTCTGTGTATGCTTATATTGCTAATCCATTGATATAAGAAATTTTTTATCTTCTTTTTTTAATTATATTTTGTTGATCATGCATTACAGTTGTCCTGATTTTTCCCCCTTTGCCCCCTCCTCCCAGAACCCCCTATTACCTCAGGCAATCCCCACACCTTGTTCATGTCCATGGGTCACCAGTATGAGTTCTTTGGCTACTCCATTTCCTACACTGAACTTTACATCCCCATGGCTATTCTGTAACTACCGATTTGTACTTCTTTTTTTTTTTAATTTTAGTTTATTCAATACAGTTTCTATCCTTTATTCCCATTCCAGCCCACCCACCCATCCATCCCCTCCTCCCTCACATTTCCAACCCTCCTAGTTTTGTCCATGTGTCCTCTATATTTGTTCCTGTAAACCCTTCCCTTCTCCCCTGAAATTCCCTTGAAATTCCCTCCCCTCTCCTCTCTGGTCACTGACAACCTGTCCTCTATTTCAGTGTCTTTGGTTACATTTTCCTTGTTTCTTTGTTTTGTTGTTTAGGTTCCTGTTAAAGGTGAGATCATATGGTATTTGTCTTTCAATGCCTGGCTTATTTTGCTTAGCATAATGCTTTCCAGTTCCATCCATGCTGTTGCAAAGAAATTTTATGTTCTCTGTTTCATTGATTGTCTTCAGTAGAGGTGATCCAATTTGGGAGATTTATTCATATTTTGTGACAATAAATTGCAAGTATGTATTCCAGTCTTCCACACCATGCATCTTGTATATTATAAGCTAAGCGTTAGCATTTATTATAATGTTTGAACATACTCATACATCAATTTAGATCTTAATTTGCTTCAGTAAAATACAACATGTATATATTACTTATTATGTTCCACATGTTGAAATGTTATAATATATGCACTATTGATTTATTATTTTGATTATGTAATATAAAATTTAATTTTTATTTTAAGTACGGCAGAGTTGATATTTAAAATTAGTAAGATATCTTCCATTTAAAAATGTATTTATAATGGGAGGGAGGAGGGGAGGGATGGGTAGTTTGGCTTCAATGGGAGTAAAGGATAGAAACTGGACTTGAATAATGATTAAAATAAAAAATATCCAAAAATAAAAAAATGTATTTATTATAAAATTTTCATATTAGTACTTTTATATAAAATCCAACATCCTCCTAGAGCCCAGCCCCCCTGAAAAGCATCATAAGGTTCAGGATTAAACCCTAAGTATGAGATGTTTAGTTCAGAGATGTATCTATAGTGCTAATTAGGAAGAGAAAGAGGTTGACAAAGAAAGCTAATTAACCCCTCTTTGAAAACTTAAATATAGCCCTGGCTGGTGTGCCTTGGTGAACTGAGTACTGACCTGCATATCAAAGGGTTCCCAGTTCGATTCCCAATCAGGGCACATGCCTGGGTTGTAGGCCAGGTCCCCAGTAGGGGGTGCGTACAGGTGGCAACCACACATTGATGTTTCTCTCCCTCTCTTTCTCCATCCCTTCTCCTCTCTAAAAATAAATAAATAAAATCTTTTAAAAAGCAAAACAATATTTTTTGAAACCAGAACAGGGAGAAACTGCCCAGTCTCCAGATGATTACTCTGTATTTCCTGAGATTTTGTACAGCTTATTTTATCCACTTTCCAACAAAGGAAAGACTCCTGCTGCTTGCTTAGCTTGGAGAGGTCATGTGGATGGTAAGTTGTTGTTTGTGTAGTGATTACTGTTTGCCACTTGATATCTATTTGTCCCTTCTCCCTTAGAGACAAAATCCAGGACTGCATAGGGAGGTAATGCAACCAAATGGAACATACCTCTGGTCTGTGTTACACTCACTATGGCCATGCAACTCATGTTGTGGGAACACTTACAAGGCTGCTTGAAAGAAACTGACTGAACTAGGAAGAGGACACTTTGTTCTTTCCATTTTTTCCCTTATTATTGTCAATAGGACTGAAGTTTGAGGAGCCATCTTGGACCATGATGTGAATTCAGGGATAAAAGTCATACTGTGAAAATGGTGGGAAAGAAGTGTTAGAGTCATCTGGCTCCCGGAAGACTTTTTAACACTCAATTGTCTTCATCGAGATTTGTTTTATGTGAGAGAATACACACTTTAATTTTTATTGTAGATTTTCTGGTATTTGCACCTAAATTTCATCTAAGTAGTGTATCAATTTACGCTAGCTCCATTGTATATTATGCCAACTAGGATTCCTGTATGCAGAAAAAAGCAAATGGCCTGGACAAGGGTGAAATCTCACTTACAGTCTATCATGAGTAAATGCAGTCATGTGAAAATTTCTTCACTTCACCTACATTTTGTCCCAGATTTTCCCTGTGACTATAACTGCCATTCTTGCTTTTTCCTGTGTCAAGAGGAAAATAGATCCTAACACTTCTTCAACTATAACATTGTTATTTGTTCTTATCGCTCTCTCCTTCTAACCTCAAATTATTATTTCTCTGTTTTTGTCTATTTTCAATGTCTCATTAATGTCTTCTTTACCTTGGCTTAAGAATGCCCACATATCACATTTTTCCCCAAAACTTACTTCCGGCATCCCATCTCCTCCTCATGCTGCTGCATAAAACATCCTTCTCTTAATACCACACTTTGTGGAAGAGCATTCTAGTCTCACTACTTCTACTTCCTTCCTATCCACTCACTCCTCAATTTCTTGCACTCTGTATTCTATGTTTTTAAAAACTGTTCTCTTAAGATAAAATTGGACTTTTTAATTGTTCTTTTCATAGTATTTCTCATGCCTTACCTTAATCTCTCTATAGCACTTTATGTTAACTGTTACTTCTGCTATTGGAACTTTACCCTTGGTTTAGGATACTGCAATATCTTGGTTTCTTTACTTCTTTTTTGGAGGGGTCCTTTTTTACTGTTGTTCAATTACAGTTGTCCCTATTTTCCCCCAGTTGCTCTTCCCCACCCCACCCAGCCTCCTGCTCCCCCAGTCAGTACCCACCCCATTGTCCTTGTCCATGTGTCCTTTATACATGTTCCTTGATGACCCTTTCCTTTCTTTCCCCCATTATCCCCTACCCCCTTCCCATCTGGTCACTGTCAGTTTGGTCCTTATTTCCACTTGTCTGGTTCTGTTTTGCTTGCTTGTTTGTTTTGTTCATTGGACTCAACATGTAAGTGAGATCATATGGTATTTCTCTTTCACCACCTGGCTTATCTCACTTAGCATAATGCTCTCCAGTTCCATCCATGGTGTTGTGCAGGGTAGGAGCTCCTTCTTTCTTTCTGCTGTATAGTATTCCCTTGTGTAAATGTACCATATACTGTAAGAATCCTGAAACAGCAATTCTAAAAAACCTATGCACCCCAATGTTCATAGCAGCACAATCTACAATAGCCACGTGCTGGAAGCAACCTAGGTGCCCATCAGTAAATGAGTGGATCAGAAAACTATGGTAGTTTCATATGTCCTTACATTAATAATTAGCATCCTTTCATTTCAGCTTGAAAGACTCTTTTCAGCATTTTATTGTAAGACAAAGACAGGTCCAGTGATAATTAACTCCCTCTTCTTTTGTTTGTCTGAGAAAATGCTTATCTCGCCTTCATTTATGAAGGGCAACTTTCCTGGATAGAGCATTGTGTGGTGGTCAGTAAATAGCCGATAGGCTGCCATGGTGTCGAATGAAAGGATAGCATGTCCCAAACCTTCTACTACATGACTTCTGCCAAAAGTTGGCCTTTGCCAGACTGAAGTTTAGTCTCACTCTCACCCACCCTCTATGGAAATCACATTTTTGCTAGTTGTAAATATTTTATCGTGTTTAAAGTGGAGATTTTTGCTTTACTTTGTATAACTGAAACATTGTATCTTTTGCACTATTCCCTGGGACCATATACGCTATATTTATATTTCTTCTAAACTCTTAATTATTTCTGAGCTCCAGTTAAATCAACTCCTAGAATTGTTGTACCTGAATGCAAGTTTTTAGTAAACATATTTTGTTGAGAAAGACTATATGGAAAAAGACCTCTGTACTAGTAGCCCTCAAAATAATGACTTTATCAAGAACACTAGTACTCCATTTCTAAATTAAAACTGTCTCTTTAAAATTCCATGTCCCTGTTTGAAGACATCTTGGACAGTCTCCTGCATTCTCAATGTTGTATTTTTAAGAGATGAGCCCTGCATGGTGTGGCTCAGTGGGTTTGGTGTTGTCCACAAACTGAAAGGTCACTGATTCAATTCTGGTTTAGGTGCATGCCTGGGCTGCAGGCTGGGTCCCCTTGGGGACAAGTGAGGGACAACCAATAGATGTTTCTCTAGTACACAGATGTTCCCCTTTCTCTCTTTCTGTCTCCCATCCCTTCTTTCTAAATATAAATAAATAAAATCTTTAAAAAATAAGACATATTTTAAAAGAACAGATCTTAAGATTAACAATGTGTTGAATAAAATCATTTTTAAAGTTTATTTTTATTGTTTTTTCCATTACTATTTATCCCTGTTATACCCTCTTACACCTCCAGCCATGCCTCTCCCCCCGTAATCACCACACTGCTGTCTGCCCATAGGTCCTTTTCCTTTTTTGCTCAATTTGTCTGACCCCTAAACTCTCCCCCCATAGCCGTCAGTCTGATCTCTGTACCTATGAGTCTATGTTTTGCTTATTAGTTCAGTTTGTTCATTAGATTCCACATATGAGTGAGATCATGGTATTTGTCTTTCTGTGACTGCCTTCTTTCACTTAGCATAATGTTCACCCATGCTGTCACAAAGAGTAAAATTTTCTTTTGTATAGCCAAGTAGTATTCTATTGTGTAAATGCAGCATATCTGTCTTATCCACTTATCTACTGATAGACACTTGGGCTGCTAATATAATTATTTTTAATGATTGGACCTAATGTTAAGAAACCTGTAATTATATATTTTTCAGTAAAATTCCTTCAATTAATTTTCCATTGCCTATTTTTATGAAAAGATAACA
Source organism: Trachops cirrhosus (assembly GCA_028533065.1). Lineage (NCBI taxonomy): Eukaryota > Metazoa > Chordata > Mammalia > Chiroptera > Phyllostomidae > Trachops > Trachops cirrhosus. The sequence continues at coordinate 34,729,250 of CM052552.1, read as the reverse complement.
AATCTCTTAAGAAACCAGTTTCAATCTGGAGGTTTTAGGAGAGAATGCATATTTGTTTTAAAGGCTATTTATAACAATCAGACAATAAATTAAGCAGTAAGCTCACTGTCAGGAAGAACAAATACACAGGAGACTTTTCTTGTCATTTCAATGGTTTTGGCTCTGTAGCCAGTACTTGAACATAGTATAAACCTCTTCAGTGACCATTTCCATGTCCAAACCAATGACGACCACATGTCAAACTGACACCTGGTCATCTCTTGGTTAAGCATGTAAGCAGTAACATTAACTTAAAAATTTAAAACAAAGGAACATACACAACTGGACCCAAGCTGTGTTCCTGCTTACCACAGTGGTTTTCTCAGCCCTGCAATAAGAAAAGCTCAAATGTCGATAATCAGGAGTAAAAAGTGAAGTGAAACCCCATTTGTAATTTATTTCCTTAAGGTTTCAGTCTAATGTTTCCCAAAGTACTTATTTAATTTCAGGTATGAGCTTCTCTGCATTTAAAACCCCACTGTACCATTGACCAGATGGGTCAACGTAAGCTACTTATTATCTCTTTCTTCATCTCTTGCTTTTTTTTTCATTTGCAAAATAAGGATGATTACTAATAGCAACATAAGGTGTTTTTGAAGATTAAATGAGTTGTTTCTTTCCAGTTAAAATTTTCTCCAGCACATAGTACAAGCTTAATTACAGTTGGCTCTGATAATGCTTTGATTTGGTTTGATTTCTGCATGATCCAGTTAGGTGTGCATCCTTCCCCAGCTATAGGAATCACTCCAAGCTTCAATAAGCTGTGTTGCAGATGGATACTGCTAATTAGCTGACATGCCAGTAATAAGAATCATGAATAAATCAGTGAAAATCTAATTCTGCTATTACAAACAAATTGCCTTGATAATAATGCGTCTTTGTCATCTTTCTATGCCAAAAAAACAGTGTTTAAGCAAAATCTTGGTTATTATAATTCTATGATAATTATAAAGCTTTGAAAAACTGTTGATTCACTATTTGCATGTGATTTCTAGCACTAACTTTTGTTTTTCCACAATGTGAAAAATAATTTTTTTAATTATGTATTTATTTTTAGAGAGGGGAAAGGGGGAAAAAGAGAGAGAAAACATCAATGTGCAGTTGCCTCTCGCACACCCACTACTGGAGATCTGGCCCACAGCCCAAGCATGTGCCCTGACTGGGAATTGAACCGGCAACCCTTGGTTTGCAGGCCTGCACTCAATCCACTGAGCCATAGCATCCAGGACTCAAAAATATATTCTTAATAAAGAGAGAATTACATGTTCTGTCAGAGAAACACTTGACAATGTTTTCAGCTAATAGTTGGACTGATTCTTTGATTAACTCTTCAGTTTCAAGTTGCTCTATATTTCTCTCAGAATTTTTCTATTTTTATCCCAGGAATCAGAGATCTTAAAAAATAACAGTTTCTATTGATGTTAGTAAAATGTTAATCAGATTATTATATTATTTCCACCATCCAGCAGTGTGAGATTCAGCAAAATAAAAGTAATAACTTCAGAGGAAAAAGAGAAAAATATGTAAGAGCAGTCATAAACTTAGGAAGTTTCATTTCTTGGCAAGTAAGGGAGAGTTATACAACAAATCCACACATAACTCTTCTAAATGAAGACTGAGCAAAATCAAGAACATATATAATTATATTTAAAAAGTGAGCTCTTCCCCAGGAGGCCTACATGCCACTGCAGCCATGTCTCTAGTGATTCCTGACAAGTTCCAGCATGTTTTGCGGGGACTCAACACCAATATTGATGGCTGATGGAAAATAGTGTGTGCCGTCACTGCAGTGAAGGATGTGAGGTGAAGGTCACTGTTCACAGAGTGTTGAGGAAAGCAGACATTGACCTCACCAAAAATGGCAGGAGGGCTCATAGAGGATAAGGTGGAACAAGTGATCACCATGATGCAGAACCCACACCAGTACAAGATGCCAGACTGGTTCTTGCACAGACAGAAGTATGGGAAGGATGGAAACTACAGCCAGGTCCTGGCCAATGGCCTGGACAAAAAACTTCGTGAAGACCTGTTATTAGCTGAAGAAAAGTCAGGGCCACAGAGGGCTGTGTCACTTCTGGGGTCTTCGTGTTTGAGCACCCCAAGACCACAGGCTGCAGGGACAGGACTGTGGGTGTGTCCAAGAAGAAATAAATCTGTAGCACTTGTCTGTTAATAAATAGCTTATACATCTGAAAAAAAAGTGATAGTCAAAACACACAATAGAGTAAAGATAGTTCTTTTAATAAATAATGTTGGGAAAACTGGACAATACATGCAAAAAAAAAAAGAAACTAGACCACCTCTGTATGCCATACACAAGAATAAACTCAAGATGAATTAAAGATTTAAACATAAGACTTGAACCCATAAAAATTCTTCAGGAAAACATAGGCAGTAAAAACTTGGGCTTTTTGTGTAGCAATATTATTTTCTGATATATTTCCATGGGAAAGGGAAAAAGAAGAACAAAAATAAATGGGAACAGCAAAGGAAATCCTCAACAAGATGAGGAGACAAGCCACTGAATGGGAGAACAAGCAGGTTAGGTCAAAAGTACATTTTCATTTGTGACCAGGTGAAACACAGAGTTGATTTTTGTATTACTATTTAATGATTGTATTGTTTTCCATACAAACAACTGTAAACCTACTTTTTCCCCATCCTGTATGGCCATATCTGATAAGGAATTAATATTAAAACTTATAAAGAACTTAAAAACTTAACACCAAAAAAAAGTCAACAAAAAAATAGGCCAAGGACCTGAATAGACAATTCTCCAAAGAGGACCAGCAGAGGAGCATACAGGGTCCGATAAATGGTTCCCATAGCCTTGAGTGAGCTCGCATGAGCAGAATCATGCAATGTTATATAATTTTCTGGCTGGAAGCCAGCTTGGTTTGCCTCTAGTACTTGTGCAGGTAGGGACTTCCTGCTGGGTGCCACGCTGGGGAACAACGGCCACAACATGTGCCACACAAGGAGTTAAGTGACATGCAGTTTGCCATGTAGAGACTTGTAGAGAGACATACACATTGTAGCATATGTGGCTTGCCTGCCCGTGAATAAAGGCATGTCAAGCATCCCCTCGGTTCCGTGCATTTTCTTCCATCTCCCCGAATCTAGCGTGGACCTGCCAGGTCTTGAAAGGCTGCAACACAAATATATGCTTTGTGATATATATATATCCTTTCTTCATAGCAACATATTTACAATAGATAAGATATGGAAGCAGTCCAAGTGCCCATCAGTAGATGAGTGGATAAAAAAAGCTGTGGTACATTCACACAATGGAATACTACTTGGCCTTACATAGAGAAGGAAATCTTACCTTTTATGACAGCATGGATGGCCCTGAAGACTATGCTAAGGTAGACAAGCCAGTCAGAGAAAGACAAATACCATATGATCTCATTCATATGTGGAATGTGATGAACAAAATAAACTAAGAAAATAGAACAGACTCATAGATACAGAGAACAGATTGACAACTGTCAAAGACCAGGGGGTTT
>CM052552.1:34702054-34725202 GCA_028533065.1 Trachops cirrhosus | reverse complement strand
GGTGGTAGAGACCATGGAGTGGAATGGGGGGTCGAGGGCAGGAGGATGGGAGGTTCCATGGAGGTGAGTGGGAAAGGGTGGAGGGCGGTAGAGACCATGGAGGGGAATAGGGGGTGCATTGTGGGAGGGTCCATGGAGGGAAATGGGGGTGGGGTGTGGGAGGGTCCATGGAGAGGAATGTGAGGGAATAGAGAAGGTGGAGGGTGGGTGGGACCATCGAGGGGTTTGGGGGGTGGGACCAAGGTGGGGAATGATGGGGAGGTAGAGCGAGAGGCCTGGGGATTGTGAAGGGGGTGGGGATGGACGGAGCTCAGGGTCCCTGGCTGGCCCACCACGGGTACCCTGCCCTGGTTAGTTGGGTCTCAGGCCCTCCCCCCCCCCATGAGAGTCACCCAAATGTAGAGGAGCCATTGGTCCCATGAATTCGCTCACCCCTCACTCACCCCTCACTCACCCAGACTCACCTCCGTGAATGCTTCCCCCCTGGCTTTGTGCTAATCTCTCTCTCTGCCATTCTCGCTCCCGAGCTCGCTCTCCCTCTCTTTCTAAGGACACAGGTGGCCTGGAGAGTGAGCTTCACACATCTCCACCCTTTACTCCCTGATGTGGCCTGTGTGCTTCCTGAGAGAGACATTCTCCTAAATATTTACCTTTAGTGCTTCTAACCACGTTTGGTTTGGTGCTGCACAATTCAGATGCCCAATTGAATATATGCTCAAATAAACACTGAAAAAATTGATATGCTTCAGTTTGCTTTTTAAACTATCAAATACATGAAATGTATGTATCATAAATACACTTTAAAAATTATTTGTCCTCTTGGTAGGCTGCTGTAGAATATTTTTTATAATTAAAAAGGAAGCTAGGGACACCTGACTTAGGGTGGTAAACACACAATACAATATGCAAATGTATAGTAGAATTGCATACCTGAAACTCGTATAATTTTATCAACCAATGTCACCCCAATAAATTTGATAAAAACATTTCTTTAATAACAGAAGTTACATGGTTATCCTGACTTTTGTAAACATATTATATTTCTGGACAACCAAGTACTTCATGAGCAAAATTCTTCTTTATGGAGTAGAAGTATGTTTTAAAAAATTAATAGGATAAATGGCTTAGTTTTTCCAGGGATATTCTGAAACTCAGGAAAGAGACAAATGGGAATGTCAAGAACTACTAGAAATCAGAGGAATCATGTTGCTAATAATGGTAAAGCAAGGAATGATGAAAAATGTAGTGAGAAAACACAAAGATACCACTTAACACATTAGTCATTCTACACTCTATTATCTATGTCAGTGTTTCCAAACCTAAACCATAATTTGGAACCTTAAATAACACAACCGTATACCATTGACTCAATGGACAAGGGAGAGGAGTTCAATCTCCCAGGGGTGGTGATGCTATTGAATATGTTAGAAATCATTTGTTGAGTCAACAGATTTTGATTACCTGAGCCCTGGCTGGTGTGGCTCTGTGGTTGAGTACTGGCCTGTGAACCAAAGGATCGCTGGTTCGATTCCCAGGCAGGGGAGGTATCTGGCTTACAGGCCAGGTCCCCAGTAGGGGGCGCACAAGAGGCAAGCACACATTGATGTTTCTCTCCCTCTCTTTCTCCCTCCCTTCCCCTTTCTAAAAATAAATAAACAAAAAATCTTTTAAAAAATGAAGCACAACACTCAAATATTCAATGGTAGTAGAACTAATGGTTAAGCATATGGGCAATTCGCAGGGTAGAATATGTAAAAACTAATATCATAAGAAAAAAGGTAGTAAAATATCATGTTCAGTTTATCTATTCTATAATAAAATAGACTACAGAATTGCAGGTATTATGTGAATAAAATATTCAGTGATACATTAAAGATGGTAAGGCAGACTTTATTCAGGGATATCACAATATGTATAGAGACTACTGCCATGTGGTTTCACAGTGGAGGAGAGATACTGGGCTCCAGTGCAAATGGGTGAGTAGGAATTTATAGCCAAGCAACAGGGTGTGGGTCAGTGGATAGAAAGTTAATGAGGAAATATCAGAAGTAAGAAGGGTTCAGGCTAAACCAATGTGACAGGATTCTCACTGAAGGTGGGCCAGGATGATCAAGACATTAACTAGGGAGATGGTGAAGGATGAGGAACCACATCAGATATTGAGGGTGCTTAGATATTAAAGGTGGAGTTTTCTGGGTAAATTGGCTTAGGATTCTTTGCTGAAACTGGATTTTATAAGAAAGGACCTAGAAGTTTCAGTAACCTAACCAAAGTTTGGTCATGTAAAGGTGTTTGTCATAACTGAAAGACAAGAGAAATATGCAAAGACAAAAAAACTAACAATGATTTTATTAGGTTGATGTAATTATAAGCATTCCCCCTTTTTCTGAATTAAAACTATATAACACCATTTTTTCTTTTTTAACCATTTTTACTGTGAATACTATTACAGATGTCCCCATTTCCCCCCACTTTGCCCACTTCCACCCAGCCCTGTCCCCATCCTTCAGACCAAATGATTTTTTATCCAGGAACATATGTAATGTGAAGGGCTACTTTACTCTCATTACATCTATAATACCCATACTTGATTAATAAAATTTCTTGACTGAATATCATAATACAGCACATTTAAATTTTCCTCATCTTTGTTATTTTTACTTATCAGACACATGGAAGTAACCTCTTGAGCTTTAGGATAGTCTGAATCTACATCTGCACATGAAAACTAAGATTAAAAAAATTGGCAGTCAGCAACAAAATGTGTTTTAAATAAATATTTCTGCCTGATCTATCCAGATAACGAAAAAGAGAATAGATTCTTGCATATGAATGATTTTAACAACACCTCCAGTTATCCACACTTGCATTTTAGGTAGATCCTGGGCCTAAATGGGGTAAAACATCAGGCTTCAGTATAGCAACCAGCTCCTTTAGCTCTGCTCTGGAGTATTTCGTCTACTCAAGATGAGTCACAGGTGTGTGAAGATTGAACAATCAGTAAGTGAAAGACCGGATTTATCCTGAAAAGAAATACCACAATCCTGGAACTACTGATAGGGGACTCAAGAGTTAGAAAATTTTAGTTTAAGGTAAAAAGTTATAAGCCTAGGAAGTAATGTATATGTTAAAGCATTTGCTTCAGAAACTACAGATAAGGCCAGTCCTGGCTCCTGGGAAAACAGCCAACCTCCTGGGGCACTGCTAAAGATTACCACCTGAGAACAAGTGGCGGCATCCGGGCCTTTGTGTTCCAAGGAGAGACAGACACCACCCACCTCTGGGAACAGCTAACTGCCCAGGACAGGAATGTTGCAGTTTCTGAATCTCAAACTCCTCACAGCATCTTGTTTATCCACTCCCACCCCTTATAAAAGGTCTGGCCTGGAAAGAAAAGATAAGATGATCTGTTAGGGTATGAACCCACCATCTTCTCAGATTGCCAGCCATGTGAATAAAGTGCCCATAAAAGACTCACTTGCTGTCATTGCTTATTGGGTTTAGTAGTGACAGGTAGCCCGAATGTCAGTGTCTTTTCCGGTTTCAATACCACACCTAATGTTATGTGTCTGTTATATCAAGTTTTATTATGTTAGTAACTTTTTGTGATAGGTTACATAAATTGACATCCCTATCATTTCCCATTAATTCCCCATTCTCTTTGTTTAATTGAAGACAATACTTTTCTATTTCCGTCTAGTAATGTCAAACTGACATCTCATGGGAAATTCTTCATAATTAATATTTACTCACTTTTGTACAGACGCCTGTTTACATATTTCCCTTGAACCCACAGAACAGCACCACTACAATTTCCTAAGTTTTATACTTTTGGCATATTTAGTTTGTATCTTCTTTGAATGCAAATTATGCTATGTTTAGTCTTAAAAGAGTAGCATTAGTAAACTGAGACTCATTTATATATGCAGTGGGTGGGTAAGGTGCTACACAAAGGATTCTAACAGATGTCTCACTTTAATGTTATTTCTAATCATTGCATTTATGCCCTAAGGATTTTTTTTGGTTATATATTCGTCAAGTTTTTGCTTTGTTACCACAACATGTTTTCTTAAACTCTATTAAGACATACTGAAAGTTTTCTTTTGATTTACTGCTGAGGCTGTAGTCATGATTATTGCTTTAAATGAGCACTTGCTTTCTTTCCATCCTCTTTGATCTGTTTCTCTTATTCATCATCGTTCAAGTTCCCAAAGATGTAGACTCTGTTGATGTTCTGCTAAAGCTGGCAACCTAGTGGGTTTCTCCTCATCTCCTAAATCTAGAGATATACTTTGATTTCTCAGTAGAATAAGATCAGTCAAATTCCTCCCATATGAGTTTCATTATTATTTAAAAGATGAAGCAATCATTTGGAAAGTAACAAGATCACAGCAACGCGTGCTTTTTCAACGCGTGATATCAGAAAGTGATGCTAACTTTACTTGCTGTTCCTGAACATAATAAAAATGCAAAAAAAAAGCTGTTTCCAATTCTGTTTTCTAAAATAGCTTACAGATCATCTGTCTTGATTTCAAATAATTGAATACCTTCAGGAATCAGGGTTTCTAAAACAATGTGTTTTGCATATACAATCTGATATTTATAGTTGCCTTTCTTTTACCTGACTGCTGAGTAGATTATTTTTATTTTAAATCACAAAGTGGAAATTTTTTTAAAAAAGTTATTTTAGAATACAACAGCATTTTTTGTTATATGCTTTTTTAAAAAGCAAAATCTTGTATTTGGAAGATAGAAAACAACATAAAGAAACATGTAAAATCATTTTCAGTAAGTACATTTTTAAATGCCTACATCATTTTTCTTTTTAAATATATTTTATTGATTTTGCTATTACAGTTGTCCCATTTTCACCCATTTATTCCCCTCTGCCCTACATACCCCCTCCCACCCACATTCCCACACCTTAGTTCATGTCCTTGGGTTGTACGTATAAGTTCTTTGGCTTCTCCATTTCCTATACTATTCTTAACCGCCTCCTGTCTATTTTGTACCTACCATTTAGGCTTCTTATTCCCTGTACCTTTTCCCCCATTCTCCCCTCTCCCTTTCCCTGCTGATAACCCTCCACGTGATCTCCATTTCTGTGATTCTGTTCCTGTTCTACTTGTTTGCTTAGTTGTTTTTTGTTTTGTTATTTTTAGGTTCAGTTGTTGATAGTTGTGAGTTTGTTGTCATTTTACTCTTCATAGTTTTGATCTTCTTTTTCTTAGATAAGTCCCTTTAACATTTCATATCATAAGGGCTTGGTGATGATGAACTCCTTGAACTTGAACTTATCTAGGAAGCACTTTATCTGTCCTTCCATTCTAAATGATAGTTTTGCTGGAAAGAGCAATCTTGGATGTAGATCCTTGCCTTTCATGACTTTGAATACTTCTTTCCAGCCCCTTCTTATCTGCAAGGTTTCTTTTGAGAAATCAGCTGATAGTATTATGGGAACTCCTTTGTAGGTAACTCTCCTTTTCTCTTGCTGCCTTTAAGATTCTCTCCTTATCTTTCATCCTGGATAATGTAATTATGATGTGCCTCGATGTGTGCTTCCTTGGGTCCAACTTCTTTGGGACTGTCTGAGTCTCCTGGACTTCCTAGAAGTTTATTTCCTTTGCCAGATTGGGGAAAGTCTCCTTCATTATGTTTTCAAATAAGTTTTCCATTTCTTGCTCTTCCTCTTCTCCTTCTGGCGCCTCTGTGATTTGGATGTTGGAATGTTTAAAGTTGTCCCAGAGGTTCCTAAGCCTCTCCTCATTTTTTTGAATTCTTGTTTCTTCATTCTGTTTCGGCTGAATGTTTATTTCTTCCTTCTGGTCCAAACCATTGATTTGAGTACCAGTTTCCTTCCCGTCACTATTAGTTTCCTGTATATTTTCATTTATTTCATTTTGTCTAGCCTTTACTTTTTCCTCTACTTTCAACCATACACAGCCAATTCTGTGACCATCCTGATAACCACTGTTTTGAACTGTGCATCTGATAGGTTGGCTATCTCTTCATCGCTTGGTTGTATTTTTTCTGGAGTTTTGATCTGCTCTTTCATTTGGACCATTTTTTTTTTGTCTCGGCACACCTGTTACATAGTAAGGGGCAGAGCCTTAGTTAGTCGCCAGGGCGAGACAACCCACATCACTGTTTTGTGGTGCTGTCTGTGGGGGAGGGGTCCAAGATGGAACAGTGCCACTTGTTCAGCTCTCTGCCAGCTTTCAGTCACTTTTCACCGCTCCACACAAGCAAATTGGGCCCTTCTGGTGCTGATTCCCATGTAGGTGGATTTGTGTATGTTCTAGGACCCTGTGGGTCACTCCAACAAACTCTCCTGTGAGGCTGGGAGTCTCTCCTACTGCCTCAACCCCTACAGGTTTTTTCCAGTTGGAGGTTTTGAGGCTTTATTTCCCTGAGCTGGAAACTTGGGTTGTGCGATCTCTCTTGTTCCCCAGTTTTTCCTCCTGGTTTATCTACATGCAAATGTGGGATCACCTGCTCTGCCAGCTGCCACCTCGCTGTGAGTCCTCTCTGCCCTGGCTCTCCATATAAAAACTTTTTAGTTGATGCAGTCTCATTTGTTTCTTTTTTCATGTTTCCCTTGACCAAGGAGATATGTTCAAAAAGATATTGCTAAGAGCAATGCCAAAGAGTTTACTGCCTATATTTTCTTCCAGAGGTTTTATAGTTTCAGGTCTTACATTTAAGTCTTTAATCCATTTTTTAGTAAATGGTATAAGAAAGCAGTTCAATTTCATCTTTTGGAATGTATCTTTCCAGTTTTGCCAACACCAGTTCTTGGAGAGATTGTCTTTACCCCATTGTATATTCTTGCCTACTTTGCTGTAGAGTAACTGACCATTTAAGCAAGGATTTATTTATAGGCTTTCTTTTTATTCTATATATCTGTTTTTATGTTAGTACCTCTGGGTTTTTTTAAATTTTTTAAATGTATTGATTGTTTGAGAGAGAGAGAGATAGTGCAACAGAGAACCATCGATTTCTTATTCCACCACCTATTTATGTACTTATTGATGGATTCATTGTTTGTTTCTTCCATGTACCCTGACCAGCGATCCAACACACAACCTTGGTATATCAGTACAATGCTCCAACCAACTGAGCTACCCAGTCAGGGTTGCATCATAGTATTTTGATTATCATAGCTTTATACTAGAGTTTGTTTTGAAGGAGCATATATTTCTTACTTTCTACTTTTTAAGCATTTATTTGCTGTTTGGGGTCTTTTGTTTCATATAAATTTTAAGATTAGTTATTCTAATTCTAAGAAAACTACCACTGATGTTGCAATAAACATTTCATTGAATCTGTATATTGCTTAAGGTAGTAAGCAGAGCTTAACAATATAACCCCTTCCCATCTTGGAGCGTATCTTTCCCTGTATTTACATCTTTAATTTCTCCAATGGTCTTACAGTTTTCAGAGTGCAGGTCTTTCACCTCTGTGGTTAAATTTATTCCTACATATTTATGCTTTTTGATGCAATTGTAAATTTTTAAGAAATTCTAAAATTTAATTTTAATTACTCCTTTGGTCCCTATAGTTGTTTAATTTTTAGTGTGTTTATGTGTGTAATTTAGTAGTGGAAGGGCTTTTATTTTACCTTATTTTATTTTAGACAGAGGGGAGGGGGGAGAAAGAGAGGGAAGGTAACACCAATGTGTGGTTGCCTCTTGTGCACCCCCTACTGGGGACCCAGTCCACAACCCAGGTATGTGTCCTGACCAGGAATCAACCAGGCGACCCTTTAGCTCAAAGGCCAGCACTCAATCCACTGAGCCACAGCAGCCAGGGCTAGTAGTGGAAGGGCTTTTAAATGAATTTTGTTAATGACTTCTGATGTTATTACATTGTGGTCAGATAATGCTGCTGGCTTGGTTTCTTTTAGGGAGGAGTTTATTGTGCTGTATGTTCAAGTGTAAGTTATGATTAATTTCCATGATTATTTCATGCAAAGTTAAAAAAAGTATATTCTTTATCACTGAGTTTTAGGGCTTTTTTCTCATTAATTATATTGTTTAGATCCTCCATACTCTTCCTAATATGTTTATCTTCTGCTTAATTAGTTTAGGATTGAGAAAAGAAAATTAAAATCTTCTATCAACATGATTTCCCCCATTTTTTTGTTACATCTTCTATTTTTGGCTTAGAAAATTATTGCTGTACTATTTGGCACACAGACATAAATAATTACTTCGTTATTGTAAATTTTATATTTTTAAAATTTAAATGTCAAGTTTGGAAATCTGATTTTTGTATTTAAATTATCACAATGTACCTTTGCCTATTTTTTAATTTATAACCTTTTAAAATCTTTTTAATGTAGATCTGTATTTTAAAGACAGTATGAAGCCAGATTTTTCATTTTAGCCAATCTTAATTTTTCTTACCTCCCTAATAATATTAGGTGGCAGTGTTTATTTCTAGCACACTTTCTTTGTCTGTAAATACATCAATTTGTTTCTATTCTTTCATTTTCCTGATAATAAGATTGTGTGGAATTTGGCCACTTTCTTTTCCTTTTCTTGGTGTTTAAATAAGATTAGCTTCCTTATATTCATTACCGGCCGAACTTTCCCAAGAACATGTGTTGCAGATTTTTAGGTTCTCTTGCTCTCAGCATTTTCAGTAGATCCTCTGCCTTTTCCTGACTTTCTCCTTCACAATTGTTAACAGAAACAAGTCCTATCCACTAACTATCCATTCCCATCTACTCCTGTGTTGGCAGTTGTCAGTAATAACTTGCCACATAGATTTATGGGCATTTTTCTCTGAGATTTTGTGTTTTTTTCTGTCCCAGCTACTCTGTTTTTATTGATGAGGACAAAGAGAGTCAAAAATTCACCCCCCACACCACTACCCATTTACTTTCACAGCAGTTTATTTGTGCCTTTTATATGACATTGGCCACACTCTGCCCTGTATTATAGCAAGTTATGAACATGTCTTAATCTCTCTCTTAGATATTGAACTCCTTGAAGGCAAGGACTGTGAGTTTGCCATCTACATATCACCTGTCATGTCTGTCATAAAGATTTCTTCATAACTTTAAAATTATATTTCCAAATGAAAATTTATTATTAATAATACTTTTTTCAATATAATATTTTACATGTTAACTTTCTAAAACATTTACCTTTTCTTTAGTTAGAAGCCTGAACTAGAGCAAATCAAACTCTAAAGATTCTATAGGGATAGTCAGTATATACCACCATTATGTTTGTCTCTGAAATAATTCAAAATGACTGATCAATAGTCCACTGTTTCCAAGTATGACTGTAACCATTTTAAAGTTTATTTACATACTTAAGAACCTCGCATAGATAAGAAATATATTTTTGAACAGGCTTTATATTTATGAATGTATACTGTTATGATATCCTTCTGAAATGAAATTTCCTTGTCATGCTTTCAAAAAGCAAAGAGTTCTTATATGTAGACATATTCACACATATTTGGTTTTGCTTTTAACTGAATACTAAAGGAGCTCCACATATTTATATTAATTATAGTTTTTTTTATTTACTTCTTCTTATTGTTATTCTTGTTAAAAATACAAGATTCAACCTGGATGTCAGAGACCAGACATATTCTCATAAAATTTAGTAAAAACCATTAAGTCTAACTTCTTTTAAATTCAGCTACAAAGAAAAAACATTAGAATAATATTTAGATATTCTGTTCTATAGATTTAATCAACTATAACATTTTGTTATGTTTTATACTGATATTTTTGTCTTTGTAAGCAATAGCATGTTCCTGTTTTCAGTGAGTTAGCATTTTTTCTCAATTTAGCTCTGGATTTCCATCTTAAAGAAAAATAAAAATTACTGGCACTAATTAAGAATAGGTTGAAACCCGCCTCAAACAGACTTAGTGTGACAATAACTTAGTTGTGTTTTATTAATCACTGCACACTTATTCTATATTACATACACATCTGTCAGTATCTGCTAGTTCAAATACATTCCTATATTATGTTTCTACAAATTCACTTTGGTATAATTGAAGGCTCCAATTTTTAGTAATTAGCTTATAATTACTGATTTCTCTAAGGCACTCCCCACCCAAGTTGTTATATTGAGTTACTAAATATGTGTTACAGCAAGTATGGTTTGTTTGCTCTCCTGCCTTTATGACTGTATCCTTCCATTGTGCTCAAGGAAGCTGACAGTTTTCCAGTTAGTTCCAGGAGATGAGTATTGACTTAGAAAGACATGAAAAGTCCATTCTTCTTGCCAGTGACTGGGTTTACAGAGAGGCACATGACAATTAATTATAAGGAGTTTTGCTACCACACAGTGCTTTAACAGTTTTTATTGGCTCTTGCATATGAGTGTGATTAATTTCTCCAAGAACTGGAGAATGAGCAGAGAAAAAGTGTTGCTGTGTGACTGGGACTTCAGGGACAAGGGTAAATTTATATTTAAAGAAAGAATTTGACCCATGTCTGTCAGCGTTTAAAACAAAATATCATATTTCATTCTCATTTTTGTAAGAAAGTGAAAAATAATAAAGTCCTTACACTTGCAATAGGATTTTATCTGGTAAAGGCTAAAGGCTCCGTTTTCATGTTTTCTTACTAATATGGTTCTCATTTTTGAAATAAATAACCAACTCTTGAATTTTCTGTCATCTTTGTTTGTTTTATATTACACTGCCATATTTTAGAATTCCATGAACATTTGTCTTTACCTCCTTTCAAAACTCTATCAAAAATGATAGTGTGAAGCTAACTGGAATGTAAATTATGTTTTTTATTATTTAATAACTCTAAGAATTGCTTTTCTGTCAACACTGACAAATTCTTATTAGCTACTGGCCTTGGAACTATTCATCTACTAAAACATCTATATAAACAGACATATGTCAAAGTGAAGTGTTTGCTAGAAACTCATAGTGCTTCAGAAAAATGCTAAATACAAGAAAGTTTAAAAGTTAGTTCAGTGTGTTTTTGTTACTTAGTCATTCTCCCAGAATTACACTAAAACCCTTGCAGTTGGTGATATTTGATATTTGATATGAGACTAGATGATATTATTTATATTTAGTGAATTTTGAATTATAGACTATTATGTGAAAAATTAATGAACATTACATCTGACACATGCTTTTATGTATGAGGTCTGTAATTCAGAGATGCTCTGTCTTTTCCTAAGTGGCCTTAAAGCATATGAAAGGCTTTGGATGAATGATGCTGTGTAGCCTCCCTTTCTTTTCTACTTTTGAAAATCAAAAAATGCACCACCCAATGCCTTAAGCATGGGCATCCCATGCCTTCTTGATCACCCATTATGCAGAGCTTTCTCCAGTGCCTCTCTGACTTCATAAATCTCATGTTAAAACCTTTCTTTTATCTTTAACCTCTAATTGACTCTGAGTGTAGAGGTTGTGATGTCTTGTGTGAATGAAACTACATAAAAATGTATGTGTTTCCAAGTAGTTTCTTACTACACCTAAACTTATGTTTTTGCATTAGTCTTTAAAATGGAAGGTTTTTTAAAATTTTTGAAGCTTAACAATTATTGGATCGTGATAAAGCAACATTTCAAAAATGCTAAAATCTCACCCTTCACTGTTTCTTTCATAGTCACTTTGAAACTCACGGGACATAAGAGAAATCAAGTACAAAATGCTTTAAGTTCCTTGTGAAATATTTTAAATTCTACTGCCATGGTCAGAAATGTGTTAAGAAACAAGCTCATTGCATAAGTCAGCTGCTGTCAAAAGCAAAGGAATAAAGTTAGAATTGAAAACGGGTCCCACAGAAATGGTAACAATAATAATTAATTAATAATTAATCATTAATACATACAAGCAACAATAGAGAGAAGGTTAACAAAATGAATTGTGTGTGTGCCTGCTGTAGAGTCACTTCTAATTTTTAGAATACTGTCCCAAAAATATTCTTGTTCTTTCCCAGGCATTTGACTCCTCACCTCTAGTTCTACTTCATCTCTACTATTCTTTGGGAAAAAACAAGCGGAAGTGCCTTCATACCAGCTTACACTGCTAACCTCAGAACCAAGCTAAGGCATGATGCATCCAGATAACAAATGAAAGTCATTACTCAGCTTTCTGGTTTCAAACGGACTTTATATTTGCAAATTAAGGTAAATCCTAAGGGACAGGTTACACATGTATTGAGAGATTACTGAATGTTAATGTGATATTTCTAGAGATAATGCTACTCTTAACAATATTGGCAATGATGTTATGAGTACACGATGTGACAGGCCTTATGCTTAGCTCTTTTCATACATGCTTTCATAAAGGAGACTTTGACAAGTACTATTAATCTACTTTGGAGATAGTAAAATAAGGCTTAAATAGTTTAGATGATTTGATGTAGGCAGAATGATTGACCTGTAAAATATTGGGCTGGCCAAAAAGTCTGTTTGGTTTTTTCCATAAAATAAATGACACATTTTTCATTTTCACCAATAACTTTATTGACTTGGATATTTTGAGTATGTCGGTTATCTCCCATGTGGTATAATGTTGATTGTTCTCTGTTAATGTCGTGATTTGATCACTATCAACTTCAACTGGTCTACCCAACCATGGAGCATCATCCAGTGAGAAATCTCCAGCACAAAACCTCACAAATCATTTTTGACACATTCGGTCAGTCACAGCACCTTCTCCATATACTCACAAGTGTTTGTGGTGTGTGTTTCAGTTTTGTTTTTACCTTTCTTGAAATAATAAAGCATAATATGCCAAAAATCTTGCCTATTTTCTTCCAACTTCAGTATTAAAATGGCTACACAAAAATTCACCAATTTTGATAAGTTTTTTTAAATGCATGCTGATATGACAACTGTCACAAAACAATCTAACAAAACTATTTGGAAGGAAGTTAAAGACAACTAAGTGCTACTAGAGCCATCGTGTGAAAAAAAACAAATGAAACTGTTGGCCAACCCAATATGTTGTCAAATGATAAGGGAGAATTAAATTTGCAAATGAAACCAAGATTGATAATCTGCTGACTTTAAGATAAAAGAGATTATCCTATATTACGGAGGTGGGTCTAACGTGATCACAAAGTTCTCCATGCTGAGAATAGGAAAGCAAAATACAGTATTTTGCTGTGTACAATGCACTGTTGTGTACAGTGTGCTCCTATGTTTTGGCCCAAATTTTCAGGAAAAAATAATTTGTTTTCATTATTTAATTCAATTATTTATTTATTTATATTTAGAAACAAAATTCATTATCATATTCCAGGGCATTATTTTGCATACAGATATCGTAATGGCTTTCTAGAGTTATACTTTTAATGTGTAAGCATAAATAAAAGAATTAAAAACATTTTTATAGATACAGAATTAGTACTACTCATGCATAATGTGCACCATTACTTTTCCCTCCAAAATTTGGGCCAAAAAGTATGCATTGTACATGGTGAAATATGGGAATCAGCGTCAGAGAGATGGCAACATGAGGAGAACTAGAGTTGGAATTGCTAGCTTGAAAGGTGGAAGAGTCATGAGCCAAGGAAATCAGGCCTCATCTAGAAGCTGGGAAGGAACTCAGTACTGCTGACACTTGGATTTGTTTTCAGTCAGATTCATTTCTGACTTCTGACTTCCAGAGCTGTAACATTATAATTTGTCTTGTGTTATGCCACTAAGTTTGTAGTAGTTTGTTACCGCAGCAATAAAAAACTAATACTCTAATAACTTGGGCACATTTTTTTCCTTGCCTTTATGTACCCTCTTCATTTTAGGGACCACACTATGCTTATTTCACTTTTATGCAATCATCCTTCTCTCATTCTCAGCTTAAATGTGTTTTGGACAAATTGCATTTTTGCCCAGGCTTCCAGGATGTAACATATTATCCAAGTGATCTAACTAGTATTTTCCTTTTCCCTAAACTAAAATTCTTACTCAAGGGCTAGGTACATGATACAAGTTAAACCAGTAGGAATCAATTCCAGATTTTTTTAACTATCAGAAAATTTAATTTTTTCTGTTGGATGTTAAAGAAATACTGCAGAAGGTTTATATTTGTGGAAGCCATCTTGTGACCATGTGGTACTAAGAGAGTACAGTTAATATTTAAGTAGAGTCAAGAAATGGAAAGAACATCCATGCTGGTAAAATTGTGTGAAAACTGAATCAAGCCATCAAAGCAGCTATGCCTACTATTGAACTACTCAGTCATCATGAGCCAATATGTCTTTCTTAAGCCAGTTAGACTTAGGCTTTCTGATTCTTGAAAGGGGAAGAATCTATACTAATGCAATATTTACCGAACTTCATATTCCTGGGAGCAAACTTTATATTTTCAGTTATGTAAAATTTCCAGGAACACAAACTACTTGCTTTGCGATAATCATGTATCACACACTCTAAACAAATGCATTGTATTCATGCTAATTTTCTATAGTCATCAAGTCATCCATTTAGAACTTCTTTCCAATGACTGAATTATTAAATTGCATCTACAATGTCATGATCACTTACCATTTAAGAGATACAAGGGTTTGAAGGTGAGTGTAATATATATGTATATGCACATTGGATTATATGTATGTATGTATATATATATTAATCTATATCTATACTCCCTACTAAAAATGAAGGTGTACTTAACATGATTAAGAAGGCCAAATGAGAAAATGTAAGACAACTGAGATGAAGTGACTTGCTCAAAGCTAAGATAAAGTGACTTGACTTGCCCGAAGTGATTCATCTAACTGTGGGAAAGCCAGCAAAGTTCTTAACTGCTAGCCTCATTATTCCACTGTGAAAGGTGCAAGAAATCTCAGGCAATTTGTGATACAGAAACATGAAAAAGAATAACTCTCATTATGAAACATGGAGTGTCAGAATTGTCATTCGCTTTGTGCAGATCATAGAATGCTCATTGATTTTGTTTCTGGAATCTCACACTGAGTATTTATCTAATCCTTTTAGAATGGGAAGTTTGATTGTTCAGTGTAATCCTGAGTGTCATCTTCTGGCTGAGAGCCTGAGACAAATAACATGAGCCTCACGAATCCACCTCTATGGCAATGTAACCCTGGCCTTCTGCCATAGCAGTACCTCTACTGCAAGCATTATAACTCAATAGTTTATAAGCATTTTTTCTGACATTAAATTGTAAGCAATTTAAGGCAAGCAATAAGTAGCTCATTACCACAGATCATGATGATTCCTACATATTTTCTGGTTAAGAAAATGCAATCAAATTGATCGAGAAAATAGAGGTTGATAATATCAAATGCTTGTGGACATGTGGAGAAATCAGCAATCATATGTTATTGGGAAACATGCTAATTGTAGTTAATTACCTAGTAATGTTAACTGGGAAGGGAATAGGATAGTCTCTACTAAACTTTAAAATGCACATACTTTGGCCTTGGCTGGTGTGGCTTAGGGGATTGAGTGCTGGCCTGCAAACTGAAGGGTAACTGGTTCAATTCTCAGTCAGGGCACATGCCTGGGTTGTGGGCCAGGTCCCCTTAGGGGACGTGCGAGAGGCAACCACACATTGATGTTTCTCTCCCTCTCTTTCTCCCTCCCTTTCCCTCTCTCTAAAGATAGATAAATAAAATATTTTTAAAAATAAACAAAATACGTATACTTTGAACAAGCAATCTTAATTCTAGGACTGTATTCCACAGGAAGGAAAGCTCAAGTACTTAAGCACAAAGGTATTAATTACAACATTATCTATAATGGCAAAAATATTCTATCCATCCTAGATGATCATCAGTAAGATAATTATGGAATAAAGGATGGTACATCAGTAGTATGGAATGCTATTTATTTACTTATTGAAACAAATTATTTATATATATACACACACAGAGTGAGACATCCATGATATATAGATATACAGTTTAAAAATTACAATAAAATATGCATAGGATGACCTAATTTTGCTAAAAATTTTTATATAGCCTTTAGTACTATGTAAAATGAATGAAGAATATACATAATTTGTTGACAATTACATAGGTAGTACACAGTGGAAAGATCAGCAAGAAAGGCTTTATTTTTACTTTATGTATCTTTATCTTATTTTAATTCTCATATAACTATGTATTCATGTATTAAGTTAAAATTTAGAAATGTATTTTTGGAGAAAAAGGAAAATAAAATAAAATAAATTAGCTTAACACAGGTTTTTATGCTTTTTTTAAGTGTCTGGTTTTGGGTGGTATGTTAACATCATATTGAGTGTTTGTAATTATTTAACACTGACCTTATAAACTGGCTCTTTGGAAGTAAAATTACTGTAATCAATAAGATTTATATGTGTACTTATAACTTGATTAAAACTGGCTCTGGACTGACTCACTTAAAATTTTGGGCTTAATGTCAGACAGAATTTTCACGTACTACCTGTGATATTTTTTAAAAATTAGGTTTTCTAACCTTCAGTATCCTTATAAGTAAAAAAGGTTAATAATTAATAATAACTGCTTCACAAAGTTATTATGATAAGAAGTGACTTTGCAGGTAAAATGTTTAACACTGTGCTTGGTATAGTATAAATGCTCCATAGATGACAGATATGTAATTACTATTAGTAATATCAGTGCCATTAGTAATATAGCACAGTAGTATTAATATTGGTATAGCAGTCCTTACTGTTGTCATGATCATAGTTTTTGTCATCATATTACTAGTAGTATCACTGCATTGGGAAGAACATCTTCAGCTGTGTCTGTCTGTTGTAATGTCTACTCTCATGAATTACAGTCAATGGAAGGCCTTTCAGAAGTAGATGTGCATTGGAAGAACTATATATGAGACTGGAATATCAGCCTTTATCCTGTTCCAGTCACCTTCATGAGCATTTCAGTGCTTGAAGCTCTGCTTCAAAGCCTCTTTGGAGAATTTCATACTTGTGCCTTTCTCAATAGCCTCTCATCTGAGATTTCAACGAGTGTGAATTTTGCATATTCAACCTCATATCCAAGATACAAGAAAAGCTTTTAAAGAAAATTATTGGTGTCATTAAACTCTCATTCAAATAAGAGACTCAAAAATACTATGTAGATCAAATTCTACTTCTTGAAGAGTTCATAGTGCTCTGCTTAACTATAAGCAGCACTAACAAGAAAGTCTTAGAGAATAGCTAAATTATAAATGTTGAAACCTTTTTGTGACAAATTCAGCAAGTCAGGTCATGGATATTCCACTCAACTCTCACAGAGTTCAATTCAATAAAATGATCATAATATATTCATAACAGTTTAATGAAAAGGTTGAATCACTCTACAAGTTTCTGAGTTATTAACACTTTGATACATGTTTTTCTGAATTGATGTTCTATTTATCCATCTCTCCATTTATTTCTCCATCCATCCATTCATCAATTAATCTAGTCAGTCTAATATTTATCTCATCTTTTCTCATCATCTTATCTTCTGGAGCACATTCCATATGCAAAATCTCTCATTAGGTTTTTTTGGTTCCTCGAAATAAAACATAAAAATAAATAAGACAAGTTTTCTACTCACAAAGATATTATAACCAATGAAATAATATGTTCTAACAGCAGAATGAGGTGTGTTATTGGAAAGCAATACTCAAAGTATTTTATAAGACAGAAGGTGAAAGAATGATTTATGCTGGCATTGTTAAAGAAGAGTTTGCAAAGCGTTCAGCATTTTTATAATCTGCTAGGGATATGATGATTTTTACATTAACAATTCCAACCATACACACTCAATAATGAGTTAGCTTCTCTTGTTTATCTTTCCCACCTATAGTAATTCAAACAAACAATAGAGAGTGAAACTGTCATAATGTAAAATACTTCCATGGTATTTATAACAGAGCATGCAAGTCGACTGAAAATTGGATTACATGTGACCTATCCTGGAGAATGTTCTATATGTATTAAAGAAGAGTATATATACTGCTACTGTTGTGTGAAATTTCCTGTTATATCTGGTGGGTCCATTTAGTCTGCAATGTTGTTCAAATTGTCTGTTTCCTTATTGATTTTCTGTCTGGATGATCAATCTATTATTGAAACCGAGTAATTCAGTCTTCTACTATTGTTATATTGCTATTTATTTCTTCCTTTATACCAGTCAATGTTTGCTTTATATATTTAGGTGCTCTGATGTTGAGCACATATATATTTATATTTGTTATATCTTCTTCCAGAACTGACCCTTTTATCATTATGTAATGACCTTCTTTGCCTCTTGTGACAGTTGTGATTTAAAATCTATTTTGTCTGATATAAGTATATTCACCTCTGTACTTCTTTGGTTACTATTTGCATGGAATATCTTTTTTCCACCTTACATGCACAGTATACAAAATCAATATACAAAAATCAGTTGTGTTTCCATATAGTAAAAACAAACTATCTGAAAAGGAAATTCAGAAAACTCATTTATAATAGTTTAAGAAGAATAAAAACAAGAATAAAATTAACCAAGAAAATGAAAAACTTGTACACCAAACACTGCAAAATGCAGGTGAAAGAAATTAGAGGAGACACAAAAAAATGGAAATATGCCTTGTGTTCATGGATTGAAAGACTTAATATTGATAAAATGTTCATGCTACTCAAGTCAATCTATAGATTCTATGCAATTCGTAGAAAAATTCCAATGACAATTTTTACAGAAATAGAACAAAGTGATTCTAAAATTCATGTGAAACTACAAAAGACTTCAAATAGCTAAAGCAATATTGAGAAAGAAGAAAAACTTGTATATATCACACTTCCTGATTTCAAAATATTTTACAAAGCAATAGTAGCCAAACAGGCACATAGGTCAGTGGGACAGACTAGAGAGAATAATAATAAACCCATACATACATTTGCAGTGAATTTATTTTTGACAAAGTTGCCAAGAATAAACAGTTGGAAAAGAATAGCCTCTTCAATAAATAGTACTGAGATAACTGGATATCCACATACAGAAGAATGAAATCAGATCCTTATGTTACACACAAAAGCAAACCCAAAATGGATGAAAGACTTTAATGTAAGACCTGAAGCTCTGTGCCTCCATTGTGTTTTCCTGTGCATTTCTGTTTGTTTTTATTTGTGGTATTCCAAATTTTTTCCTCTGTTTCCTCCATTTTTAAGGTATGCATCTCAGCTTTGGGTGTGTGTGTGTGTGTGTGTGTGTGTGTGTGTGTGTGTTTACCATTCGTTTTATGGAAAAAAAATTTCATAATACAGTAGTCATTTTTCTTTGAATGCATCTGACCTTTGTCCTCCTTTCCAAATTCAGACCTTTATCCACCCACACCCTGCTTTTATGTTTTTGTGGTCACAAAGTATCCCCGTTTAGGATGCAAATTTGTTGGTGACCTTACTTATAATTTTGTCACTCTTTGTTCTTTGTTTCAGGTATAATAACCCCCTTGAATATTTCTGGCAATGGAGGTCTTCTGGTAGTAAATTCTCTCAGCTTTTGTATGTCTGGAAAAGTCTATTTCTCCTTCATATGTGAAGGATAACTTTGCTAATATATTATTTTTGGTTGATCCTTTCTCTCTTCAATGGTTTGAATATTTGGTTCCACTCTCTTCTAGCTTGTTGAGTTTCTGCTGAGAAGTCTGAGAGTAACCCAATGGGCTTTCCCTTAGAAGTTACTGTCTTCTTTTCCCGGCTGCTTTGACCATTCCTTCTTTGTCATGAATTCTTGGCAGTTTTAGTATTATGTGCCTTTTTGGATTGCAATAACTAGGTGTTCTGTGTGCTTCTCAGATTTGAGGATGTAGCTCTTCTCATCAACTATGTGTGTGAATAGGTTTTCCGTTGTTCTTCTGCTACACCCATTATTCTTAGATTGCTCTTTCTGATGGAGTCAAATTGTTCTCTTAAAGTTCTTTCTTTTTTATGCTGAAGCTCTTCTTCTCCCCTCTGCATCATTTATAGATTATATTCAATAATTTATCTTTGATATCACTAATCTTTCCTCCATCTGGTCAGCTCTATTTCCTGTGCTCGCTAGTTCATTCTTGCTCTATTATATGGAGTTCTTCATGTCTAGAATTTCTATTTGGCTCTTTTTTAAAATTTCAATCTCTTTGTTAAAGTTGTGATTTTGTTCATTGATTTGGTTTCTGAGATCATTATATAGGCTATCTGCATTTTCTCGCATCTTATTGATTTTTTTCAGAACTGCAAACCTGAATTCTCTGTCATTTAAGTCACATATTTTCATGTCTTTAATTTTACTTTCTGGAGGTTTCTCCATTTCTTTCTGAGCTGCCTTGTTACCTTGGTTATTTGTGGTGTCTCATGGATTCATTTTCTCTCTAAGCATCTATGTATGAGTGTCACTTCTCTAGTAGATTGATAAGAAGTCTTTTTATGGTTTTTTAAGTAGGTGGCACTGAATCACCAGGTTTTTAGCTCTCTTCCACCTCTCTGGTGCTTCAGATTTCTGTTTGTTGGTGGAAATTACCAGTGTTCCCTGAGACTGTGTCGCAGTGGGGTAAACTGGGGGACCCCAGCCACCTTCTTTGTTGCTTTGCTCTTCCAGCAATGGCAACCAGCATACCTCCTTGGAGTACACCTTACCTATCCACTGGGCCATGGTATTAGTCATAGGGCACACCCTCTAATCAGATAAAGAGTGTTTCTGTAGTGCCAGTTTTCAGGTTTCAGATAATGTGCCCTGCAACACAACATGAAAGGTGAGGGGAGATGGGCTCTGGAATGTTAAGGGAAGGTGGCCAGACTCCATGGCTTTGTGCCTCTGTGGAATGCTGATTGCCAGACAACTGTGGCCACACTTCTATGTTTTGGACCTGCCATAGTCACTGGTCCCAGCTGCAGCTTCTACTGCCCACTCCCACAGGAATGCCCATTAAACCTCTCTGGTCCTCTTGGCTAATGAGAGCACCAGCCACAACCTGATTTCTCCTCTTTCCGGGCTGAACCCTGTCATGAGCTCCAAGGACTGTGTGCATGGCTCCTCTCAGCTTTTCTCTTCTCTCGCCTTCCTGGTTTGTACCCACTTGCCCACCTTAAGATGTTTCAATGCATGGATCTCTCAGGTATTTTTGTGCGTTAAGTAGGGAATCCTTTGTTGAATGATAGTGGCTCGAATTGTTAAAAGTTCAAGGGGAGAGACCAAGGCAATATTCATATCCCCATTTCTCTGACATCCTGACTTTATTGTTTTTTACATTATTTTTATGAGATGTTTAAAGTCGGGGCAGGGTATGAGAAATCAGTTGGAAGCAATATACTAAGCAAGAGAAAGCCTAGGAGAATTTGTTTTTTATTTGTGAGCAGAAATATAATTTAAAAAGTAGAAAAGTACTATTAGTGCATTTGTCATTCATTCTGGATCATAATAATTATTATGTCATGTGTATATTTAGGAATAACCAAATACAAACAAAATAATTTTTTCTTTAATAATATGTATTTCTTGTTTAAAATGGTGATAAAAAGAATCAACATTATTTACCTTAAAAGTTGAAATGTCTGCACCGTATGTCAGATTCAGGAATGATTTCTTTTTAGAACAAGTCATTTCAATGGTCATAGCTATATATCATCCCTCCCCTTAAAGGTAATTGTCCATATCAAAACTATAAGTTTGCAGTGATCCATTTGTGGAAAATAAAATGTTCAAGGGGTATTATTAAAGGTAATTTCAGATTTTAAAGTTCCTTCTAAATTTACTTGTGATAGGCAGAATTATGCCCCCCCCCTCAAGATGTCTACATCAGAATGCTTGGAACTTGTGAATAAGTTACCTGACACGAGAAAGGCAACTTTTCAAGAGGTGATGAAGGTTATTGACCTTCAAATGAGGAGTCTATCCTAGAAGATCTGAGTGGGCCTGATGTGATTACATGAACTCTTAAAAGCAGAAGTGGAAGGGAGGTGTGTAGGTCAGAAAGAACAGAACCACAGAAATGGAGATCCCATGAAGGTTAGCAACAGGGGAGTGGGAGGAGGAGAGAGGGGGGAAAGGTACGAAGGATAAGTAGCATAGATGGTAGGTAGAAAATAGGGGAGGGCAAAAATAGTATGTGAAATGTGGAAGCTAAAGAACTTATGATACATGGACATGAACTAAAGGGGGGAATGTGGGTGAGAGAGGGTGTTCAGGGTGGAGGGGAATGAAGGGGGGATAATAGGACAATGGTAATAGCATAATCAATAAAATACATTAAAAAATAAAAAAGAAAAAAGAAAGATAAGACAACAAAAATAAAAAAGAGATTCAGTGGGAAGAAGCTTGGCCACCATTTTTAGCTTTGAAGATGTAGAAAGGGGACCAAGAGCCAAGGAATACAAATGGCCTCTGGAAGCTGGGAACACCATTAGCTGACGGACAACAAGGAATGTGTGACCTCGGTCCTACAGCAGCAAGGAACTGAGATCAGCCAAGAATCTAAATGAGCAAGGAACAGATCTTCTCTTAGATCATCTGGAAAGAAATGCAGTCCTGCTCACATCTCGATTTGAGCTTAGTGAAATGTTGAAATTTTAACTTATAAAACTATAATATATTAATTTTGTATTGTTTAAGCAACTACATTTACGGTAATTTGTTATGCAATAATAGAAAACTTATTTTGTGACCTATCTGAATCAGAATTCTAATTCAGACTTAGCGTTATTATTAATTATTATGTTTCTGTTGTAAAATTCAAATAATGAGCTAGGTTCACAGTTTAACTTTGCCCTACTTTCCAGGAATTTTACAATCTAAATTAATCCAAAGGAAAACAGGTTAAAACTGGGAACATGAGAAACTGTGCATTCGTATGGCTGAGACAGGGGAGAACATTTAATTCAGATTACAAATAAATTAAGAATGTTTTGGCTAGACAGACATGTTGGGGTTGATTTTTTAAAAATATGCCCCTCTTTCTTTATTGTGATTAATTTCGTTTAAAATAATGAGACTTTTGTATTCATAGCAAGCTGACAGAAAGCTTTCTAATGAGCAATAGTTTAAACCCCTATCTATCCAGGGGATTTAGTAGAATTTGTTAATCTTTAAAACAACCATGGAGAACTCTATTTCAGTGTCTTTTGTTATATTCCACTTGCTTCTTTGTTTTGTTGTTTAGGTTCCTGTTAAAGGTGAGATCATATGGTATTTGTCTTTCACTGCCTGGCTTATTTCGCTTAGCATAATGCTTTCCAACTCCA
>CM052552.1:34668376-34701554 GCA_028533065.1 Trachops cirrhosus | reverse complement strand
CAAAACTAGGGGTGTTGGAAAGGGGAGGGAGGAGGGGAGGAATGGGTGGGTGGGCTGGAAAGGGAATAAAGGATAGAAACTGTACTGAATAAACTAAAATAAAAATTAAAAAAAAAAAAAAAAAACAACCATGGAGAATACCCAGATGAATATTTAGCAATGGTGTTATTCAGATCATTAGGATGAGAAGGTATATAGTGTAGGTGCAGTGCACTGTATGAATGCCTAGCTTGGTTCTCATATTTTTTGCATATGTTCTTTTTACTCTCCATTAAATAAAAGCTACTTAAGAGAAGAATTCTCATACTTATGGGAAATATTAAATTTTTAAAGAGTAGCTTAATTTTAACTGAATTATTTAATTTAAAATGACAAAGATATTCTAAACTGCCTCTGTGAGTTCTAGAAAATGTTGATTATTTCTATATCTTGAGCCTGATGAAACCGTATTGTTTTACCTGTTCCCGTAAAATTCATCCAGATGATAAATATTTCATATAGGCATGCAGCTTATAACTTACACTTATGGCTCACTGCAAAATTCAGTATTACAATCATTTTTCTATTTTGGTTGCCTTTGAAGTCAGCACTCACCCACATGAAATAGATAAGCCCATTTTATTATCTACCTCAGCTTCCACATCTCTTAACATTTTATAAATGGAGTATTTGGCCTATATTGATTGAGCTAGATTTTTATAGTGTGTTTATAGTGTGTAAACTACTCCCTGGGAGAAAGCTGGGCATTTTTGGAAGCTGTGTGAACTCTTCTTTGCCACGGGGGTACCATTAAGTAAGTTGCTGCTTCATTGGCCTGAAAGAAGTCATTCTGCTTCCAAAATGCCTAATTGACTCTCTGGGAGCAGTGCAGGAGGTAGCAGCTCAATCACTATTGTTTTTTATATTGTCAACATCCACTTCAGTGGGGAATTTAATGGAGGACACTAAGTGAGCCAGATTCTCCCAGCATGGAAACCCATCAGGCTAAATGAAGAAGTCTCTTGCCTAACTTGAGAATTCAGTTACAGCTTGGTGGTAAGATTTGGAGGTAATTGTTTCATGTCTAAGGACTCTGAATGGTCCTGAGGTGAAGGGGCGGTACCAATGGCTTCAGTAATTTATCTGACAGAATTTTGTCACACAGAGGATATTGTGGCACTAAGTAGACATCTGGAGATCAGAGCTATTTGAAAAACAACGAATGGGGAGCAAGAGGATCTTCAGAAGCTTGTTTTAAGGGCTTCATTGCATAGTCCCTGAAATTAGGTGTAAAAATTTTTGAAAATAAAATATTCTTTAAAAGGTTAGGAAACATTTTAATGGAACATTAATGTATGGCCACTCTTCAAATAAGGACCGAAAGGTAAGAAGTCTTTATAGACACCAGTAAAATCCCCAGATTTACTGAATCATCTGATTTCTTAGTACAAGAACCTTTTTGTTAGTATGTCTACTGTATTTAACATAGATATAATACCACATTGCAGATTAACAAAATGGGACATATGTCAATGGTATTACAATGATATACAAACTGTATTTGTTAAGGATCAACCAATTCCCAAGAAATACATGATATAGTAATCTGTTCTGCTTTAAATGTTCAGATAAATTGTGTTCTTAAGAATTACCAAACAGCTGCTGTTCCATATAGACGGTGTTTTCCAAATTTCTGACAGCTGTAATTTTTTAAAGTACTGAAATTACTATTTCATAGTTACCCATCAGTAACAGTTAAATTGTCACATGTTTTCTTTTCTATGATTTGACTCTAGAGAGACCATGTGAATCAGAAGTGCATTTTGAAAAAGAAAATCAGATTCTGTGCTGCGCTGACAAGAGTGAATGATTTTCCTTGCAGCTAGAAATTTAAATAAGAATAAATGAGAATAAAAATAATATAAAACATATATTTGTTAACATGTAAATTTGAAGCTGGAAAAATAAGATCTTGTCCTCACTACATAATGATTCCAGAGTCAAATGCTAAGAGCTTACCTATGCCATTGAATTTTAAATGTGTAGGGCTTTGTGTCTAAATCCCACTGCATCATCACTTTTTATTGTCTTTTGTCCTAAATGTGTTTGTATTAGAGAAGATAGTAAGTAGAAAAAAAAAACATTTATATGGTAATTTAGTTAACATCTCTACTGTGTAGGATGAATGGCCAACAAATATGTGTATTTGTTTGTTATCCAATATAGCTTTTTCTAGAGATAAATTTTCTAAGCCAAAACTAACAAAATATTAAAGTTGAGAAAGAGCTATTCTTTTTAAGTTTAGATAAAATATTTTGCAAAAGAACTCCATTTATATTTCTTAGGAACTTGCAATATTTTAAATCAGGTATTAGGTGCAGTGGAATTTCAAAAGCCCACTGTAAGGTAAATGGAGGCAGTCTGGCTTCCTCACCCAGATGTATAGCAACTAAGGGAAGCAGTTTCCCACAGCTTTGAGAATGGACCTGATAAGCAGTGTTCTCATAGCCATGAGACTGGGTCCAATAAACTGTTCCCATAGCCTTGAGTGGGCTGCATCTGTAGTATGAAGCTCTCTTGCATTAGAATCTGTTGGCACCCTGCAAGCTTTGTGTACATTTAGTATATAAGGGAGTTGGGACTACCTGCTGTGTGCCACGCAGGGGAGTAAGAGACACACAGCACCATGCAGGAGAACAGGTACCACACAGGAGGACAGGGGACATGCAGCAGCATGCAGTGGGGGCAAGAAGCTTGCAGCATGTGTGGATTGCCCACCCTTGAATAAAGGCATGTCAGACAGCCCACAGCTCCGTGAATATTCTTTCATCTGCTTGAATTCTGTGAACCTGTCTGGCCTTGAGTGGTTGCTACACACCCACAAATTAATAATTGTATTGATATGGCTTTTCTTTTCCTATTACTAGTATAGTCATACTTTCTAAGGGGGGAAGCAGAATATGCCACCCTACAATGTGCCAATTTTGGCATGTGGATTATTTCTAGCAGAAAACAGTTGGGGCTCAGTAAACTCAGAAAGATCTTTTTACCTCCCCCTTAACTGCCTTAAAAGCATTTAGGTAGGGGCCTGGACCAGAAAGAGAGCTATTACCAGAGATGTTTTTTTTTAAATATTTGAAAGACTCGTCTGCATGGTAAATGAATATTTGCTTCTCTCATTTCCCTGTAAATTGTCTCCCTTGACTTTGAAGCACCAGGCCCCTAACCCCTTCTTCTTAGCTCAGCTGGTATATAAGCCTGACCGTCAGGGCATCTCATATTTTTATGGGTTTCCCATATGTATGCAGTATGAACCTGGCTTATGTTAAGTAAATTACTAGACCAGCCCGAGAACCTACAAGGAAAGGAGGGGACAGTTTTCACCTCTATATCCATTTTCTTCTGACTCATTTTTCTAACTCCATTTCAACTCACTTCCTAGCCTACAGACATAAAAACTAGAAAATGGCATAAACTGAGGATGGAATATGCCTTATGTGTGTGTTATATACATTCCCACAGGTATACACATATATGTTGGGACTCCAACAAAATGCAAAATAATCCTGGTTGACTTGCTCACCAATTTCCTTGCATCTGGGACTAGCCATGCAACATAGTTTTGGTAAATAAAATAAAAGTGGAAGTTTTGGAGGGAATTTTGGTGAAAGTTTTGTTAAGAATCACTCCACCACTATTTATTTAGCAACCTCCTTCTTCGTTTTCCTGCAATGCCTGGAGGTGCAGCAATATCAAACACCAAGGGTACACGTTCAGAATAGCAGAGAAGATGGTATAGTTTGAAACATGAATTCCTTCCCCCCAAATATGCCAACAGCCACTAGAATTTCAAAGAAGCCAGAAGCAGATTCTCCCCTAGAGCCTCCAGAAAAAAAGTAAGAAAAAACAACTTGATTTTGGCTCCACAGGTTTCATTTTGGAATGCGGACAACTGGAAGTCCAAGAGAATAAATGATTTGTGTTGTTTTGAGCCATTGAATTTGTGGTATTTTTACAGCAGCAGTGGAAAACAAATACAGCAGGAATAGGATGAGGGACCCAAAAATCGGAATTTATTTATAACAAACTGTGCATTTATTATTATATGTTTAATCTTTAGTCACCTTCAAAGAACTCTCCATTTGATGTGATACACCCATCAAGATGTTTTTCCCACAGCTCAAAGCAGTGTTTGAACTTGTCGAAGTCTATGCTTTTTAGTGCTTATGCTGTTTTTTTTTTTTTGTTGGTGTTTCACCTCTGCAAAATCAGCAAAACATTTCCCTTTAAGGATTTTTTTTCATTCAGGGAAAAAAAACAAAAAAAAGTTTCTCAGGGGCAAGATCAGGTAAGTAGGGAGGGTGGGGCACAGATGTCATGCTGTTTTTGGTCAAAAACTGCTTAACACTCAGCATGGTGTGGGCAGGTGGGCTCATAAACCACCCATTATGAAATGGGCAAATGTGTTGAAAGAGTCTTCAAAGTAAATTCACCAAAGTTGAACACAGTCTCTCAAAACAACACCAGCTAGTTTTGGATGGGTCCCTAGAACACTCACTCATAGGGGAAGCATGTATTACAAGGCACCTGCCCTCCAGAAGATAATTCAGTTTTGGGGGTTTCCCCTCATATATAAAGAGCATAGTTCCTTGACAATAGTGTTGAACAGCTATACCAGCTATAGACTGCATACTCCAGGTTTTTATTATTATCATCATGGTCATCATGATGATCATCATCATCTTCATTATGTGTGGTGAACAAAAAGGAAATAAACTTCTTGTTAAGCCACTGTTTTGGTGGGGTTCCGTGACTTTGAGCTGACCGCACTCCTAGCTGGTGCAGTCATCCCACTACCCACAGATTGCCTCCCCATGTTGGACAGGACTGTATCACAGGCTGTGATACAGTTTCCCATCCATTCCCTTTTACTGATGCTTTAGTATTGTCTTTCTCTCTTATTTTCCCTGACCTTGAATAATCGAAATAATCTTTCTCATGACTACCTCCCTTTTTACATTTTCCTGACAAAGGCATTATTTGTTTCTGTGTGTCATTTTAAACTTATGATCTTCCTCTAAAGATTGTGCCACTTTAGAATTTTTTTAAAGCAATCAATGATCTTTGATTTTGATCTCCCATATTCTCTGAAATCCGTTGCTTAGCCATTGTTTTGTTGCATTGACGACGCATCCTCTGTTCTAGCAATGACAATGAACTATCACTTGCATGTGATCAATTCTGTCTGCTTTCTTTTAATAATGTCATTCAGTTGTCCCTCCTCTAAGCAACTGTGTCTATCTACAACACCTCAATTAAGCCACTTAGCATTCAAGTACAGTTATGCCTAATAAAGCATAAACTTTTTAACTATTTTATTTGTATTTCTATTGGTGATTAGTATATTTATCGCAAAGTGAAAATGCTTTGTCAAAACCTTTGCTAACATCTTCCGGCATCTTATACACTCTCTCTACATCATGGCCACTTAAATTTTCTGAAAAATTCTAACTACTAGAAAAAAATTAATGAAAGCAATTGATGAGAAATTTTTTAAATTAATTGCTAAACAGCATTTCAGACTCTTGTATTCATAGTTACTTGCTTAAAATCAAGTAATACTCCAGTATTGGCTCTATGGGGGAGTCAAAGGAGAACAGTTCAGAATGATTACTGTTGATTACTGCTAGTGATTGCATCAAAGTTCCAGTTAATTAAAGATAATTGTAGAGCTGACATGTGTGACAAGGCTGGTAATTATCCGGCTAACCTTGTTGGGCTCTCTTTGTGGCAAGTGTTAAGTATATAAAACGTGTATGCAGCTGCTGATCTAACAAGCAAGTGTAATTGTTGAAGTTAAAGAGATATGTGAGTTAAGTCACTGTTGGCTGCAACTTAATATGAAAGTAGCAATTGGTATCACAAATTTTGGAATAGTGGGAGACTGACTAGGAGAGAAATGATTTCATAGTCTGACTCTGCCTTGACCAAAAGTATGATCAGATAGAGCACAAATACTGAAATATTTGTTCGTACAATGTTGTTGATTTTTGTGTATCACTAGTTAATCAATTCAGTTCAGAACTTGAAATCAATTACAAAAACAGGCCAACTACTTTACCAGAGGCTTATGTAGGTAAAGCCTAGCTTTAACTTAGCTTGCGTAGGTAAAGCCAAAAGCACTTGAAAAGTCTACATTTTCTTTGATATTTTGATATTTTCACTAAACTATAAAGTTATCTGAAAGTCTATAAGACAATATGAAGAGATTAATTAATGAGTGGGAAAATATAAAGAAAAGTATTTAAAAATTAAGCATGTGCTATATTTTTCCAGAATAACTCATATTTCTCCAAAAAGATTCAACCCAAAAATAATTTATTCTAATGAGTATTCTTCAGACACCCAGCTTAAAGTGAGAGCTTTGATTCTGTGCTTCCCTGATGCCTGGAGCATACCATTATATTATTGCTTCTGAGATTACAGTGAAAATATTGGAGTATGTGACTGTTTCTCGTGTCACTCCACCCTAAACAGATTAAAGACAGGGGTTATGCCTTACTAATCTTTGTTCCTTCTCTAGTCCCTCTTTGGGCACCTGTCATGGTGTTTTGGACACAATACACTTCTAATTATGCTTTTAACATGCTTTTAAGTTGGCATGAACTGAAGTCCTCAGATTTATACAGTTTACATATTCAGTTACTTGTAATATATGTATTAATTGTTTTAATTTATAACTATAAACTAATGTTAAACTCAGAAAATTTCTAAAACTAGAACAGTGAGCACCTTATACTATTCATTGTTTCCCCTAATGTTATATCTTATGTTACCATAGTATAATTATTCAAACTCAAAAATTATTATTTGTAGAAAATGTCAACTATGCTCTAGACCATATTTGTATTTTACTAGTTTTCTATTAATGTTCATCTTTCAGGATCCAATCCAAAACCCCACATGGCATTTAGTTGATATATTAGCCTTCTCCAATAGATTACATTTCTTCAGTCTTTATCTTTTATGGTTTTGACACTTTTCAAGGAGTGCTGCTGAGTTATTTTGTAGAATGTCTCTCATTTTGGGTTTGTCTGATTTTTTCTCATGTATAGATTCAGGATATACATTTTTGACACAAAAGTCACAGGGATGTTATTTATAATCTTCTCTGTAACATCCATGTCAGGGAAACAACATGTTGACATGCCCTGATGGTGTCAACCTTGGTTAAGGTGGTGTCTACCAGGTTGATTGACTGTAAAGTTAGTATCTCTCCCATTGTAGTTAATAAATGTCTCGGGGGAAAGACTTGGAGACTATGCAAATATCCTGTTTCTCCTCAGACATTTTGCTACTAACTTTGACGAAACTTGTCTGGAGCTATTCTCGCCGGGATGTTTGCCTTGTTCCCTCTTTTCTTATACTTTATTATTTGGAATTTTCCATAAAGAGCGATTGCTCCTCAAATATTTATTATTTTTTTATTATTTACCTATGTCAGTGTGTACTTGTGTATACTTATTGTTTGTATTATTGTCTTGTGGTATCTTCACTTTTTTTTTCTTAAAACATACAACTTTGGCCACCAGGCATTCCTTTGGTTGGGCTCTTGTGTGTTTTCAACAAGTCCTCTTTCTTGATTCTTAATTTCTGACACCACAAGGTATCTTAAATTTATCTTGAATTTTTTCCTGTGCCACTCCCTTCTTCAAGAAGCCCCTGGATCTTTGTTTTGGAGGATAGCATGTAGAAGTTAAGATGTAGAGAAACTTATAAAACAATTTAAACTTTTGGATCACAGAATGAATGAGCTTTGAAGAGAGAAAATCAAGAAGTAGAAAGAGCAGTTGGAGACTATTTCTCTGATCCAAGGGAGATGGACTAAGGTGACAATGGAAATGATGAGGAAGAAGTTGACGCAAAGGTACTGAAGAGGGAGTATGAGTGAAATTTAATTATTAATATAGTTAACTTATGTGTCCATGATTAAAACAGGAGTTAAAAAATGTTCCTCTGGTTAGAAAAGGGAATAATTTTAAGGCCACTGGAGAATGTGTGTGGTCATCCCTATGTATGTGTTAAAAGTTTTTTTATATTTGTTCACTCTTGGTTCAAATTGCTAACCTGATTTCTAAGCAATTTTCCACTTGGGTTGACTCAGGCCTGAGGTGGTCATTTTGCCCTGACCCCATTACTTTGCTTGCTCATTCTCAAATCTTCCTCTGACCCTTACCTTTAATAAGAAAATCCTCTGCCATATTGATAGCATCAGCTATAATTAGTCACTGTCACATCTGTCATAACTCTGCTTTACTGCCATCCTGATGTCCATGGCTCTCCCTAGAAGAGAAAATCTGATTTGATATTCCTGCGGAAGATGAGAAGAAAGGCTGCAATTATGAGGTATTTTTGAATTTTCAGTCAAAGAAAATTGACTAAAAGCTTGACTGAACACAAACACTGTCAACATAGCTTATAAAATCACTAAAAATAAATGCTAATCAAAACTCTACCTGGATTATTTTCTATATGACTACAAATAATTAGCTTTACTATATATACTTTTTCCCAACCAAATTGGCCATTGAATTTGGTGCTGTGAAAATCTGCCTACTATCTGTTCAACTGGCCTGCAAACCAATTAACCACATGAGAAGTTTGTTTTGTAGTAATTAATTGTGAGTGTTTGGATAGTTTATTTTTTCTTTGATTGGTTGCCTCACTTCACCAATGTGTCAACGGAAATCAAGAAAAGTGAACATGTATTATAGGCAATGGACTATATAAGGTACAAAGGAGGAACCAGATAAGAAAAACAAATGGTATGCCATCAAGGAGCTCAAATTCCAATCGTAGGGCCACATACACCTATATAGTACTAACACAAGGCAAAGTGATAACTGCCATAAAAGTGGCATTGCCAAAGGGAGTGATCTAGGAAGGATGATGTGACATTTGCAGTTGTCATTAATGAATGGGTAGAATTTATTGCTGCCGTGAAGGAACTGACAGGCATTCCAGATAAAAGGGTCTGTTTGAGCAAATCATAGAAATGGGAGATATCAATTTGTTTTCGGGAATGGCATATTTTCCAGGGTACCTAAATATTTTGGCAAGAATTGGAGTAGGAGTCAATACAGAAAAAGCATTATTAACTCTACTATCAAAATTGCTCTAGAATTACCTTGATAACATTTAGCTGCCTTATATCTCCTATGACAATTTGAGAATTATGGTAGGTCATGGCCAGGCCTTTTTTTCCAAGCCAATGATGCAGTAAATAGATAGAAAGAGGATAGATAGATAGATAGATAGATAGATAGATAGATAGATATTATTTATGCCACAGTAGCCTTCAGAGATTATACCAACTAAAGAAAATTATGTATATTATACAACAGATAATGTATAATATATAATAGATAATAACATATATGTATGGAAATTATATAACTGGACACAAAAAAGGAATTTTATTTTGTCTTGTTGGATAACCCCTGAAGACAACTAGAATGTAAAACCAAGAGCTAAAGGGCTCCTCACTCCACCCAAACTGTATTAAACACCAAACCTTGGGCATGCCCCTGAGAAGAATTTAGGTGGCCCTGGGAAACAGATTCCACTCATTTGCATATTTATTTTATGTCTTTTTTATCACTTGTTGCCTGGCTTGAGAGTAAACTGAAGTAAAACCAACTCAAAGTAAAAATACTGAGTCATGATTCTTTCCACTCTTCAAACCTAGTCCAATTTTTTATGCCTTAATTTAGCTCAGCTGTTAACCATTCCTGTTGTCTCAGGCCTGCAAAGAACATTCACACAGAAACTGAATGATTCCAAACAACTTTTTGCAGGATGTGCTTTGACCCAGGCTGAGCCTCTCTTAGATGGGTTTCAAGTTTCTCTTCAGACTCTCCCCAAAGAGCTCCACTCTGCCAATGCACTGGTGAACACCTGCCCCCAAAAGCAAAGAGTCCTCAGAAACAAAGAAATCTACTGTGTGCCTGTGGGGAGAACCAAAAACTACATAAGTCAGACTGTAGCAGCAGCTCCAGGAGCCATGTTTGTTGTTAGTGTGTGCTTCCTTGATGCATGACGCTCTCTCCCTTTCTCCTTTCCTTCCAACTTGTTTTTAGTAAACCCCTTTTGCATCTGTTTTGCCTCCTTTATTGATTTGTCTCTTGCAGCAGGGGCAGGGCAGGGAGGGGGGAATCCCTTCGCCAAGTGAAACTTTCAACATAGAAAAAAACCTGAAATGAAGTAAAGTTACTAGCACAAGCTGTGGCATTATTAAAACATGTCTACAAATGAATTGACATGTCTCCTACTGAGACATAGAGTTTGAGCTCAGTCCTTCTGAAGTCTTAGATTTTGGTTCACCTTAAAAAGTCACAAACTATGGAAATGCAGTGGAAATGATGGTTCATGGTTTCTGAGGCCCAGCTTCTTTCTCAGCAGAAAACTCCTTTTAAGAGCTCTTACCTATGACTCAAGAAGGCTAGCTACCTGTTTCACCACCTCTATGCTGGGAGGAAGCACAGGCCATTTAGAGAGGCCCTGTGTAGCTGTTGCAGTCAATAGCTCTAGCTGAGGTCCCAAGTGGCAGAGCGTATCAACTGCTAGCCATGTGAATAAGCTATTGGGTTGGCCAAAAAGTTCATTCAGCTTTTTTCCATAAATAGGCTCCATTAGCACTCAGTTGTTTTTAACTTCATTGGAAACAGTTTTGTTAGGTTGTATTGAGACAGCTGTCATATAAATGTGCATTTTTGTAAAAAGTTACCAACATTGGTGAATTTTTGTGTAGCCATTTTAATATTGAAGATGGAAGAAAATATGCAACATTTTCAGCATATTATGCTTTATTATTTCAAGAAAAGTGGTTTCTTGACATAATAAATATTGAAATAATACACAACTGAAACGCAAAAAGAGATTTGTGCAGTGTATGAAGAAGGTGCTCTGACTGACAGAACGTGTCAAAAGTGGTTTGTGGTTTCATGCTGGAGATTTCTTGCTGGACGATGCTCCACGGTTGGGGAGACCAGTTGAAGTTGATAGCAATCAACGACAAGTTGATTGCAAATCAAGACATTCATTGAGAACAATCAACATTCTACCACGTAGGAGATAGCTGACACACTCAAAATATCCAAATCAATAAAGTTATTGCTGAAAATGAAAAATGTGTCTTTTATTTTACAGAAAAAACATGCACAGTTTTTGGTCAAGCCAATATCTTAGACATTCAGCCCAGTCTAGGTGTTCAGTTTAATCGATGCTTTTCAAAGATGCTGTGCAGCTGAAATTTCATGAATACAATTTCATTGAATACCCAAGCCTCTACCTATACCACTGACTTCATCCTCTAACTCACTCAACTCCAGTCAAACTGGCCTCCTTGTTATTCCTTACATAAGCCCAAAATTCCCCTCCTTTTTATTTCTATGACCTTCCCATTTATTCAAATGCCTCCATTTTCTAAGTTACTTTGTTCCTAGTATGGCTTTTATCAGCAACGCACTGTATGGAAATCATGTGTTTATGTGTGTATCTCTTCACTACAGTAGTGTCCCTTGTGACAATTTTAGGGTTTGTTTGTACTTCATCAATTGAGAATCTCAGAATCTCCCTTCCTTTCTTCCTTCTTTCCTTCCTCCTTCTCTCTCTCTTTCTTTCTTTTTTTTATGGCCTTGTACCTCCCCCATCCCTCTTTCGCCCTGGTAATCACCATACTGTATCTATGAGGGGTTTGTTGTTGTTGTTTTTGTTTAATCCCTTCATCTTTTTTTACCCAGTGCCCTGGCCCCCTCCCCTCTGAGAGCTGTCAGTCTGTTCTCTGTATCTATGAGTCTGTTTCTGTTTTGTTCATCAACTTATTTTGTTCATTAGATTCCACATGTAAGTGTAATCACCTGGTATTGGTCTTTCTGTGACTGACTCTCATCCCTCTATCCTACGGCGAAACTGAGCACCCGCCACACTTACAGTGAATGTTCCCGGAACATTCGTACATCCGTCCAACCATTCTTTAGCAGCAATCTACTACATGTCAGCATTATTTGGGGTTTGGGGGATATGATAGTGAACAAGATTAATCAAGTTCTGGTGCTCACAGAGATTGTATTCTATTTGGAGAGAACCACAAGGGTATCTCTGAGGTATCTCTGTCATTGGAGCAATGATAGAAATGATGATAGTCAGCCCCTGTAGGACTTGAGAGAAAAACATTCCAGATAGATGGAATAACGAGTAAGTCCCTGAGGTACAAATAACTTGG
The DNA here is from genome assembly GCA_028533065.1 of Trachops cirrhosus. Lineage (NCBI taxonomy): Eukaryota > Metazoa > Chordata > Mammalia > Chiroptera > Phyllostomidae > Trachops > Trachops cirrhosus. Next base: position 34,689,292 of record CM052552.1, on the reverse strand, counting down.
TGTTTTTGAGGCACAGATAAAAAGTCAATATGGCTGGAGCAATATGTGTAAGGAGACAAAATTGGAGAGTAAGCAAGGGGTCAGGTTAAGTAAGCCACTGTAGAAATTTGACATTTTCCCTCCGTGATATTTTGGACCATGGTGGGATATTTCACAGGGGAGGGAAGTAGTATAATTACACTTTCACAAGATCACTGTCTGCTGTGAGTTGGAACTGGGAAACTCATTATGATACCATTTCATATCATAGTGGTTGAAGCTATTACATGGATGAATAAATGAACAAGTAAATGAATAGATGAATAAGCAGTTGAACAAATTAAATTAATAAATTATGAAAGAATGAACACACAAATGACCAAACAATAGAAAGAAAAAAGCAAAGAAGGAGGGGGAAACATGAAGTAAAGAGAGACATATGACTGATGAATTAATTCACGTATAACAAGGGGTATCTTTCATAAGTCCCTTTAGAATTATTTGTCATTCTTGTTAATTCAAAAACAGGCCCATTTCCTTTAGATGTGGCTTTAGTGGCTGCTTTAGTGAAACACTGAATATAGTAATCTTGTTAGAATACAACTCATTTCATGCACTTTATTTTGTAAGTAATTCACAGCCATATCCGTCAAATATTTCTGCCTCTAAAAACACATCATTTTCATTTTTCCATAGTGTAAACACTCTGGACAACACCCCGATGATTAAAAGCAATAACCTTTATGCCATTTTAATGTTTATTTGTTCAAAATTACCTGAAGAAAAGGTTTGAAAAGAAATTTGTGAAGGGCTCTATTGCCCATCCTTCTGTCTTGTTCTTCATAGTACCTTCCACCTTTGCTTAGCCGCAGAAATCAAACTATTTCTATAATCGCAAATTGACTTAGGAGTTCTCTATAAAGTTCATCATGTCAAACTCTGCATAAAACCTCAATTTCCTCTTAGCTAAAAGAGAACATACAGTGAAACGAACTGTTCACCTGTCTGACCATTTCCATAGATTTCACTGTGAAGGCGATTGTTATTAGTGCACCAACCAGAACTGTAAAGGGGATGTGCTACCATTTCTGCTGCTGCCATGTCCATTGTCTCTAAGGTACAGTTCACTTGGCAGGACACCTTCTAGAAATGGCATGCTGCTCATGATGGCTGCCAACCCGAGGATCCCAACCATGCCACGGGACACCAAGGGATTACTGTCTCCTTCTCCTGCCCCATGCGCAAATGAATTTGTAACTATTTGCCTTCTGTAAGTCCCAGAAAAAATATAGATCCATGGCATCCAAAGGGGTTAGTTCTTGTTTGAATTTTATAAGGTTTATTTTAGAAAAAAAATATGTAGGAAAAATAAACCAAAAGCAAATACAAAGGATTCTCTATAGAAACAAGGCTGAAACAATGATAAATACATAGAAGACACAGGGCTTGAGAAGCAAAACATCTCTGCATGCAACTTTTAAAAGAGTTTTGTGGCTTGAAATATACATATGCTTTACATGGTCAAAAACAGATTTGCATCAAAAAATGTAAAACTGAAAAGAAAAGCAAATCATTGAACTTAACTATATAGCAAATTAGAAACATGACCATAATGAGAAAATAATTGCTTCAAGTGACTTTTGAATACAATACACTGAGTATGCATTTTCAGTAGAAAATATTCTAAAATTAAAAAAATCCTGCAATGAAATTTGAGTCTTCATTCACTGCACTGCATTCACTGCTTTTATGTTTTATTGATATAAATATGATAAATCTGAAACTGTTTTATGTATGATGTAAGAAAGGAAATAAGCAAATGTGGTGCCTTTCAAATATATCCATAAATATGTTGATACTCTTTCCTTGAAGAGGTAGAGGTTAGTTCCTTTCTCCGAGCATGCGGGTGGACTGTAGCGGTGGATGTGACAGGGTGTCACTTCTGGAAGTGAGACTTACCAGGTGTTGTGCTTCCTCATGGTTTTCTCTCATGGACCAAACTCAGTGGGGAAGTGAGCTGACATGTCAAGAGCTGACTTAGGAATAATTACGGAGAGGTGAACTTGGCAAGGAACTAAGGCCTCAGGCCAGTTGCTAGTGAGCAACTGAGGCCTCTACCCAACAACCTTCAGAGAAAACCATCTTGTAGGTACATCCTGTCGCCCCACTGAAGTCCTCAGATGACTGAAGCCAGGCTGACAATTTGAGAGCCTCACAGATGATTCTGAGCCATAACTACAAGCTAAGCTGCCCCCTCCAGTACCCTCTATTGACAAAGATTAACTTCATGAACACTGTAAAAGAGAAATTTACAGTCCATTGTCTCCAAAAAGATATTGAAGTTGATTTTGGATATGAAAGTAGATAACCTGATAACAAGCATACTGACAAATCTGAAAGAAGGAGCATTTTATAATACCACTGGCCTGATGTTTTCAACATGTGTCTGCCATTAAAAATCATCATCATCAGCCCTGACTGGTGTGACTCAATGGATTGAGCACTGACCTTCAAACTAAAGAGTCTCCAGTTCGAGTCCCAGTCAAGGCATATGCCTGGGTTGCAGGCCAGGTCCCCAGTAGGAGTTGCATGAGAGGCAACCACACACTGATGTTTCTCTCCCTCTCTTTCTCCCTCCCTTCCCCTCTCTCTAAAAATAAATAAATAAAATCTTTAAAAAAATAAAAATCATCATATCATCAAGGTTGGAGTGCTATAGCAACCAACTTCATTATGAACCTACATCGGATCCTGATTCCAAAAGTACAATTAAAAAGACATTTTAAAGTCAGTTAGGAAATTTCAGCAAGACTTAGGTATTAGAATTAATTATTAATCAATACATAGATATGGAATAACATAGGAAATTACTAATTTATTTATGTGTAATCATTATGTTGTGGGAGTTAGGAAAGTGTTGCTGTTCTTGGGAGATCAATGCTAAGATTTTAGGGTGTAATTTTCATGATTGTCACAGACTCACAAATGGCCCAGTAAAATATGAACATGTCATGTATGTATGGTGTAGGCAGAGATAAAGCAAATAGTGGAAAATCTTAACAATTATGTCAATTAGCTGGTAGACAAACATGTGTTTTGGTGCACTGTGCCTTAAATGTTCTTGTGTGGTTGACATTTTTTAAAATGTAATGTTGGAAAAATAGACAATAACATAATGTTTTTCAATGAAGTACGTTTTGTAACTGATGTTTTACAGCATGCTGGTCCCTCACCATCACTTCCCACACCCTTCCCCAAGAAGAACTCATAACTATGCCTGGCCACAACACCACCAAAGCTAGGGTTTTGACTTTTGAATTCATAGATGCAGAGACTAGATGCATCTCTGCAGCTGCTCTATTCGTTTAACAGGCTCAGTTGGTTACTTTAACCTTGGATTCCCTGAAATGTTCCCCAAAATCCTGCCGTTAAATTCTCTTTTATGTCTTCTAGGCTAGATAAAGTCCATTTCTATTACTTGCCACCACAAAAACAAAACAACAATAACAGCAAAGCTTACATAATTCACGACAGTTTAGTAGAATAAAACAAAGGTTTCCAAATTATTGAAAATAGATACATATCTTGGCTGGAGGACATATTTGTGTTTTCCATAGCAGAAAATAATCATTTGCAAATTTATAAATCTGTACTTCTTTCTCTTTGGCTCTAAGAAATTGTTTGAGTTCCTGGCAATGCTCAGTAATTAGTGCTGGCCAGCAGGCTATAACACTTGTAAACAAAGCCCAGGTCTCATTTAAGCTAAACAAATGACAAGAAGATGAAGCTTCACACACACACGCAAAATGGATCCTTTATATGAGATGCACACTTGTTAATTATTTTTCTGCTACAAACATCAGCTTCAGTTTGATCTTTAGCTATCACATATGTCTCTATTTACATTTTCATATTCTCCCATCTGTGAGGATAGGTGTGACTGAAAAGACTAATGATGGACCAATAGTCTTTCCATACTGGATGCATGCAAAGACTATTGGTCCAGACACTCTGGACAAAAGACAGTCTTCCAGAATCATCTGCACTTATTAAAGAGCTTGTATTACTTTTGCTCTGTCTTTGAAATTTTTGCATGATCTGAAATGCTTACTAATAACAAGATATTCCATTCTTTAAAGCATACTCCAGAATGATGGTTCAATGTTTCATTTGTTTTGCCAGCTGCCTACTCTGTGCTTTGTTGGTCAGATTTCCTTTTGCAGCAGTCTGGTGGAGTTTATTTTTTAAAAAAATAAATGTAAAACACCTTTGGAGACAATGAGACCTGGGTTCAAATTTCAAATTTGCCATTTGTTATCTGTTCCTCCACTGGAAGAGATAATAATTCACACCCATTCTTTCCTCCACTGTTTCCTTCTGTGTACAATAGAGAGGATAATTCATTTTGTGTGGGTTGCAGCTTTGCCATTTAGTTTAATATAATGTACAGAAGTATCACATTCCTTAAATCGGTATCTTTTAACTTAGTTTCTAACCCCTACACACCCAAGGGTTAAAACATAGGGAAAATGGTTCAAAATGGCAGCAATTTACATTTGGGTTGGGCATACTCTCCTCCCTAGATAGAAGAAGTATTTCATGACTGTGGGAACTGCATAGTTTGAAAAAGCCTCTCAGTAAATCTGATGTTTCTTACCCTCCCCTCTCCCAACAACTTTGGCAGATCCCATAATCATAGCTAGCATGTATATAGTATATTTCCCATGTGTAAGGAACTCTTCTGAATATTTTACATATTCAAACTCATTTCATTCTCACAACTCTGTGAGGTAGCTGTACTTTGACTATTTTCCTATTACATACAAGCAATGTTGGGCTCAGGCTAGTAGCCAGTGTAAAATGCAGAGCCAGGATTTGAACCCAGGCAGCAGTGATACTGTAAAAAATCTATGCCGTAAATTACTCTTTTAAACCAAACAATATTTTGTATATATTTAATAATATTCATAATGTGACATGGCAGGTCAAGTTTTTTTAATCCAGTGTACAGATCTGAAGAAATAAGTTATAAGTCCCTGAAAATATATACTTATAATAGAAATCTTTCTCAATTATAACACTGTCTTGGGCTTAGAGCAGAATAACATATCAATACTGAAACCCATGACCATTACTGTTCCCACTTCTTTGGTTTCTTAGTTAAATAAAAGGAGAGACATAAAATGAAAATAATAATGGTTATAAGCAATAATAACTTATTGCTTATAACTTCATCATTGACATACTTCCCTTGGACTTTGAGACAGAATATAAATACTTTCATGGGGAAGAACTTAAGATAAAAAGACAAAATGAAAAACTTGAGCGTAGCATTGCTTCCATACCTAATCTTGGAAAGAGACAGCAATACTGAGCATCACTCAGACCTTCACACCAGATTTTGTCTTCAGTGGTTTATGATAAAGAAACCAACAAACATAAAATGGATTTGTTCCCTCTGGGAATACAGAGAGGTTTGGGGGGCCAGATTATTCATCATCTTTCAAGAAGACATTTCACTTACAGCCTAAGAAGTGTTAATGAAGCATTCCCACTTTTACCAAGTGAAAAAGCAGTAAAAAAACAAAACAAAAACCAGCACTTTCTGTCTCTCTTCAGAAATGCTCAGCAGTAACACACGGACTGCTCCTATGTGGTCTTTACATGGGTGTAGTATTAAACGATGAAAGATGAAAGTAAACTCTCAAAACAGGAAATATATGAAAAAAGAAAAGATGAAAGAAGCACACTCACTAGTTTATAAAAATAAAATCTTGCTTCTGGGTCTTTAATGAACAACACATCGTGAAACCAGAACTTGTGGAATATGTCTCCTCTGACAAAGTCATTTTCCTACGCTCTTGCATAAAACAGATTCCTTACCACAAAGAAAGCAATTGGAAATCAGGCATTTACTTCTCTATAAACTGCTGTTGATAGAATTATATGAATGAAAAACAAAGCCTGTTTTTACTTTAGTAGGCAACTTTCCATAGTTCATATGACCAATATGGAAGACCTTATATCACAGCATCCGACCCTTCTTTGCATTCCTTTGGGGCATGTACATTATTCACATAAACTTCTTATTCATTGGTTTGAAGGAGGCCATTTTAAACCATCATCTTTGGGCTTTAAAAAAAAAACAAAAGACATTTAGTAGTTATTCAAGATAAACAACAAAAGCTTTGAGAAATTGTGAAGTTCATTCTTACTTGCTGTTGACCTCTCTGATTAATCTTTGCCCATTCCTTCAGTGGGAGCTTCTCCAGGGCTTTTATTTTTGGCATCTCTATGCAATGTGAGGAGGGGAAGGCATAGAGTCCCCTCTCTCAGAAGACAATATGTGGGGTCATGTATCTGAATATAGACCTTCCAGACTTGCGGCCTCTCATCCGTTACACACAAACACACAATGGCTCTATAAGTGGAACTTTGAGGCAAAGCAATTAGATGAAGAAAGAATGCTAGACAAATATATCTTACATTAAGGAGAGTGGCTCTGAGTACCAATCTCTGTGGAAGCTGCTTCCCTCCTGATGGAAATGGTATCAATCTTGCACAACCTAGCAACCTAGCGACAATGTCCTGCTCCTTACTCACTTGTGAGCAAGGACTATCATTTTTTTCTCTGGGAACTGATTCCATGAAAGACAAAAAGAGGATTCAGAGAACCTAAAGACAACAACTGAATATTACAGTCCCATAGTCTTAGTACCATTTATTTTTTTAAGTATTCTGCAATGACGTCGTTACCCATAACCCGATAAAGAAGTATTTTATTTTTTAATATTTTGTAAAGATTTTATTTATTTGTTTTTAGAGAGGGGAAGGGAGGGAGAAACAGAGGGAGAGAAAAATCAATGTGTGTTGCCTGTCATGCTCCCACTACTGGGGACCTGGCCCACAACCCAGGCCTGTGCCCTGACAGGGAATCAAACTGGCATCCTTTTAGTTAGCAGGCCAGCACTCAATCCAATGAGCCACACCAGCCGGGGCTAAGCTTTTCTTTTCAATCTGCTGTTAGAATGTAAAGAAACCTTCATAGCTTCTCTAATTTCCAATTTTGAATCAATTAATTACTGTGCATTTGTATTAAAAACTGAATTATCAATCTAATAATAATAATAAAGAGATGTTGAAAGAAATCATTTCTTTTGATATGTGCTTCTATTCCAAATAAAATCTCCAGACATATCGTTTTTCTTTTGCAATATATGACAAAATAAATTTATAAGAATTTCCTGGAAATACATGAAAATAAAATTCATTTGCAAATCATTAATACCCTTGAGTTCTATTCAATGTTGCTGTCATTGTTTTGCTGTGGAAATTATTTACTGAAGCAATTATAAGTTACATGAAGTAATGATGAACCATGAAGTTACTTTGATCATGAATTATGAAGTGGAGGGTGTACTGAGAACTATGCATCTAGTGTCTGGATTTTGAAGGAAACACCTTGGTAAATTATATGGCTACTGTCAAACACCCTCAGATGTCAACTAAAATATAATGCTATTTTATTGTTTATAAATACACAGTTGTTCTATGTCCAGAAACAAAGATGTTTATGAAAACCACTAAGCCCCTCCTCTCTATTTAGTGTGGGTTATATTGTATAAACCACACACTATGGATTCTAAAAAAGTGACATGTAGCCAAGTCTAATTCAAAGTAATCTGACAGAGGCATATGCATATTTTAAATATTTGTCCAATGTATCTGCGCTTTAAATCACCAAAATACATTTGGAAATATTTGCATAAAACCACATCTTACAATATAGAAAGTCTCTGAAAATCTTATGGGCATTCTCCATATATCTGACTGCTTTTATGATGGAGTCACAATCTTTGCAGATGTTGATTTCATCATAGGAAAGACATGAAAGCTTTGAAGAAAGTCATCTTATTTTCCTCTTAAGACATTGCCCTTTAATATATTTCAAACTTGAATAAAATGTTGTAAGTGTTCTGATTGTCTTGGCCTTCATTTGTTTATTGCTACTTACCACTTGCTTGTCCTCCTTGGTTTTGTCAGCAAAATATGTACAATATAGACCTTTATTTTTCTTCCTAATTATATATATATTTTGTCCCATGGATAGGACCACCTGCTGCTGTTTGAAGAAACAACCTACCTGCAATACTGTGAATCCTTCTGAAGTCTCTCTTTTCATGGCTTATACTTTATAATGGATGCTTACTTGATAGTGAATCATTATAATATATACTTAGATTTCAGTAAATAACACTTGATATTTTTATGTGGACTCTATTTAACTTTAAAATATGTATGAAATTTAAAAATCATGAAAGGAGATATTATTTATAAATATGTACAGCTCTTAAGTTTATCATAATATGACACACTGGCAAACAAATGACAATGTTTTTGATTTGTTTCTAAGTTAGATAAATTCAATGACTACAAATTAAAGATCCAGTACCGTCTAGCTGACAAAGTTCATGAAGTTTAAAAAGAAAAGTTTTAATAAAATATTTATTACCTTGTTTTATGAAGAAGAATAATTCTGCTATGGAAACAAAACATAAGACTTCTGTCTGTGTACAGGTACTATTCATATTTCATAACAAATTCATACTAGGGAATAGCAGGAGAAAGAAGCATTTAGCATATGTAAAACTAGCATTTTCATAACCATGAAATATTGGGGCTAAGAGGGAGCAAGTTGATAAAAAAATTAAATGAGTAACATTATAACAGGCACCCAGCTGGTTTAAAACAGAACCAAAACAACAGTGGCTACTGTGAGTAGGAAAGGGAATTAACACATAGCGCCTACTCTGATTTAGGCCTGATAATGGGTCCTTTCTATAAAGTATCTCCTATAATCCCATTCATGATCTGGTGAGCAAAGTACTATTATCATGATTATTCAATGATGAACCTGTTCAGTTGTGATTCCAAACTTTTTGCTCTTTCCATGGGGCTATTGTGTTTCTCATATTTTCCTCTTTCACTCCAGCATTTTCTTCCTACATCATTTTGTTAATGTGTTTTGCTTCACCAATAACTACACAAGCTAAAAGTGCGAAACATTCTAAACCATGACCTATCGTAACATTTTATAATATCTATTACTCAGTATCTTCACTACTTTCACTTGAAATCTCAACCATGTATGTGTCACACATTTAACAATTCCATGAAGATGAGAACATGCAATACCTTTGCAATGAATTGATAATAATACACACAGCTCTGGGGTATTTTTTAGTTCCAACATGAGTTGAGTCTAGGATTAAGAAAGAATTAAGGATCCAATAGAAGAAACAGATGTAGAGGACTCATGGGCATGGACAATGGGGGGAATGGACTGTGGGAGTGGGGGATGGGGTAGGGGAAAGCAACGGGGGAAAAGGCGGGACAACTGTAACTGAACAACATGATAAAAGAGGATCCAATAGAAATAATATTGGACCATAGATTGGGAAAGCCAAGAAGGATTTTATTGTGCTTCTAACACAATGATGACTTTGAGTGAGACTTTATAGAGGTACTTCCATAATCTTCTCTGAATTTTAGAATCAGAAATTTGAAAAAGTGAGACAAAGTGTCAGAGATTTTCAAGCTGTCTTCTGCAAATCCACTGTAACTGCAGCAACAGTTAATATTAGATTTGAAGAAAATATATTTCTACCCCAAAATTAAAAATTCAAACCTTTTGATAATCTTTGAAGTCCAAATACTGTTAGCAGTTTCATCATATTTTTTAGAACAATTTGTTTCAATCTAACAAAAACAATTTTTTTTTATGTTGGAAGGACACCCACACATATTTCTGTCAATGTATTTTCTCCAAAACATACAAGTTTCTTTCTGGATTCAAGTAGCATAACATTTTTTATTTACAAGCAATATTCAAGGTTTCTAGTGTCTGTCAGAGTATGCAGAAGGGACGTAAAGGGAAGTTATAAATTAGACAAGTGTTTTTCCTGAAATAATAAAAATGGGAAAATCCTCTAAGATTAACCAACAGTAGGACCAAAAAAGCTAGTTAAACGTGTGTGAATGTGCAGAAAGGTATGCTGACTGACCTAATCGGAGAAAGTGAGGTTCTTTGTATTTTGTTTCTTGCAATTATTGCTTTATCATTGATTCATTTTTCATCATAAAAGTTTGTATATTAATTGCTATTTCATATTGGTCAGCAGAGTCATACTGCCATCTAGTGGCCAGATTGATAATAATTACTGACTTAAAACAGGAACAAAATGAGACTAGGTCATCACTACAAAGCTTACACAGTTCGTGGTCTTTCTTAGGACCCTAGTTTCTTTTTATCTTAGTGTTAACACTGGGCCAACTTGTGCTGTTGTTATTTTAAATGGTAGATTTACACTAGAACATAATGTAACATACACCAGGGAACAATCTTTGTTTCTCCAAAACATAACCAGAAACATAACCACGCTTACACTTTGTGGCTGTATTTTTGTCTAGGATAGTTTATTCATTACTATGACTTCATCTATAATGTTTATGAAGAAGACTCATAAATCTTTTTTCCCACTTTCCCCTGAAATGAAGTACATGTTTATACGGCCGATTCATATTCCCACTTGGATATCCTGCTAGCATTGTTTCTGATTGCACTTGTTAGCGGTCAGAAGCATTGCCTCCATCCACAGTCAAACCTGTAAAGAGATTGCAGCTTCCCACTTGTTGTTTGTGTGAACTGGGGCAACTTATTAAATTTCTCTGGGCCTCAGTTTATCCACACAGAAAATGGGGACAAAATTCTACTAAATCTTACAGAGGGATGGGTTTAGTACCATGACTGTACTATTATAATAAACTGATACTACTACTATAATAAACATGTTCAGTAAACTGCTATTGGTTTTATTAAGATTATCATAACCTATTAGTCCCATCACCCTAACGTAGAAACCCACTGGATTCTCTAATATTGTTAGTGATACTACACCATCTTTCTTTTCCTAGACATGAAACTGCAGAGCCTTCTTTTTCTTTATAAAGAATTTTATTTATTTATTTCTAGAGAGAGGGGAAGGGAAGGAGAAAGAGAGGGAGAGAAACACCAATGTGGGGTTGCCTCTCACACACCTCTTACTAGGGACCTGATCCTTCAACCCAGGCATGCGCCCTGCCTGACTGGGATCAAACAGGTGACCTTTGGGTTCTCAGGTCTGTGCTCAATCCACTGAACCACACCAGCCAGGGCCTGCAGAGCATTCTTCCAGATCTCTTTCTTTTCAACAATGGGATGCTAATTTCTGTAGATTTGCCCTTTAAAATGTCTTTTGCATCTACTGTAGCTCTAATGCCTCAACCTGTGTTTAGGCCTGCAAGCCCTTCCTTCTTGTGCTGATACTCTATTATCTTCCTTCTATCTGTCTTCATTCATCCTTTTAAAAATTCTTCAGTACCTTTGCATGTTATTATTAGACCAGGGGTGTCAAACTCATTTTCACCGGGGGCCATATCAGCCTCGTGGTTGCCTTCAAAGGGCCAAATGTAATTTTAGGACTTTATAAATGTAACTACTCCTTAACAGTTAAAGCGAGAGCCCGGTGCTGCCGCCAGGTAGAAACAAGGTGCCGGACCGGACAAAACAAGGTGGAGGGCCGGATAAAACAAACACAGGCCTTGTGTTTGCCACCTATGGGTTAGACAGTAAATTGAATTAAGTAAAAAATTCTTACCCTACTACTTAAATTATCCTTTAACTAGGCTTCTTTCCAACCTTATGTTTTCGTGACTTTCTATGTCTTTTCTAAGCTGAAGCCAACTTGAACTATTTATTGTCCCCCAAATACTTCACAAAACCCTACTTTTGTACTTTTGATCACTTTTACCTAGAAAGATGTTTCAAATATACCTGTACCTGTCAAGATTGTAAATATTTTCAGGATACTTTTATTCATTCAATAACATTTAAGTGCCCAGTGTGCAAAGTACAATTCTGGGAATCATTGAGGTAAGTGAAAAGACCTTAAGGTTTCATGTCAGAACACCAGAGTTTACAGATTAGTTCTGCTTTTACCTAGCCATGGTGTTACTGTAAAAGTCAGTCAAGTCCCAGGGAGTGTCCCCCATTCACCAAGATGGCAGCAGGGAGAGGTTCTTACACTGAGCTAGCAAGATAAATGTAGAGACAAAAACCTCCTGTATCACCAGATTGGGGCGAGGGTGGGGGTAGAAGGCATGATGGTGCAGGGGGAGGTGCTGGACCAGAAAGGTGTGTCAGTCTAGTGGCAGGGAGTGGGGAGGGATCTGTTGGGAGGTGGATCCCCCTGAAGCACAACTTGTCGTTGGGAAGGGCTTCCCAAGTTTGAGAAGTTGGTTGGTCATTTTGATAGAGCACTTGGATTAGCAGCTGCATGGCCCATGGCCTCCAAGAGGCAACCCTTTCACAGGCGTGGTGATCCTCTCACTGGTACATCCACACACTGTCTCCTGGGCATACATGACCTTGGGGCCCCAGCAGCTGCACGACCCATGGCTGTACAGGCTCCACAACGCAGGTTGCAGGACAGAGATTCAAATGGACAGCAGCCGGAACAAGGTAAGCTCCCTGGATAGGGACTGTGACTGCTTAGCAGACACCTTCAGGCTCCAAAGGACTGGGCTTTCAATCGCAGCAGGAACTCTGGACACTGCCTTTTGTCTTGGTCTTCTTGAGGATGGCTGGATTTTTTCCACAGCACAAAGAGGGATAGGCTTTGAGACAGATCTCCACCCTTCTGCCAGGTCACGCAGCACCTGAATGAACATCTTTCCTTTTGCTCCAGCACCTGCCTCACAAGTTTGGCTTTTGTGGCAGCAGGCATCCGAACCTCCGTTTTTGTTCAGTTACAATGGGACATTGAACTAGTCATCTGCCCTGCTTTAGGTTCGGTTTCTTCATCTCTAAAAGGCTGAGTTAATAACAGTTGCTCACAGAATTGTTGTAAAGAATGAATTAGATAAGGTATGAAAAAAATATGCCAAAAAAGCCTAGCACAGTGGGGTCTCTCATGTAAACACACCTTGAGGAAAATATAACCTCTTCTTTGAAACCTTTACTTATCACCTGGAAAGGTGAGTTTTCATTTCCCTCAGTGTGAGCTATTTGGAGCCTGACATATCAAAGGTTAGCCCAATAGTAACCAGTATGTGAACCTTAGAAAATGCCACTAATCTTTCTGGTCCTAAGTTTTCTTGTCTTCAAACTGGAAATAATAACAGCTATTACTCATTGGGTTTTTGTAAGGATTAAATATAATGCATTTAAATGCTGTGACAATACCTTGCACTATTGGCATCACAACCATTTTGACATGAGTCTAATTTCCATTGCCCAGTTGCAAGATTTCAAAATAAGAGCTGTATTCTACTAATTCTTAAGTACTCTACACAGTGCCATGCACTTTGGACTGCCTCAAAAAATATTTTTGAAATGACATTGAAAAGCAAGCATCAATTCTTCAGCTGTCGTTGTGCACATAAAGAAATGGAAAACTACTTGTAATGTATAAGAACGATTACTTCACTCAATTCTACCTCAATTCACATATAACACAGATCAATTTTTAAAATTTTCTTACCATGTGTGGTTTGTTGAAACTGTCAGAAATTTTTGCACTGTTTTTCCCTTTCAAGTGTAGAATATTTAAGTGTTTGATATCTCCAGATCACAGAAAGAAAACAACAAAAAAATCAAAACTGGGATACAATGGAACATAAAGGATCAAAGTCACGAGACAGACAATAGACAAACTATTCCCAATAACCTTACCAATATCCACGCTTCAACTCGACACAGCAACCTCTTTGTCCTAAACTTGATGTTTTGCAGCCTCTTATAAGTAAGGAAAAATTAGAAATATTTTATTATCTTAAAATGACTTTGCTAACTGAATTATCTAAAACAACAGCACATCGGTGGCAGAGCTAAGAGCAGAACAGATGCTCGTTCCACAGCTGAGAGGCTGTCTTAGTGTTCTCATTACATTGATCAAGAATTCATTTAAAATATGATGTGGTTTTGTAAAGTGCTGGAATTTCTATGAAAGTGCAACATACATTTTAAATGTCAGAATCAATTAACATTTCTGAAAACTCTTACGACAATTATAAGGTAAGAGTTCATTTGCTTGTTTGTGTGAATAAAATATTACTCTAGTGATTGTGTTAACTTCAATCAGATACAGTTCACAAATAGGAAGTAAGTGACTCATTGGGCCTTTTAGTTAAAATTCTAGTCTATGGCAATCACTTCTAATGAGTCAAATTAATTGCCCCATTCTGAGGCCATGATTTCTCTCACAGAAATGGTCTCAAATCCTTTTCTATGGAGGAAATAAACAGGGCAGAGGACAAAGTAATAAAACTCCCCTGCCATTCACCTTGAAAAATCCAGGTTTAAATTCCACAAATTCTATCAACTCATTAGAAGGAAAAATGACCATTAATAGGACTCAAATTTTTACTTGGACTTGGCTAGAAAAAGCTAATTGGACTTCGCAACAATGGACACTCAAAAATAACATGACCTTGCACCTGGAACAGAGATTGACATGCACAGAAAACCTAGACCAGAAACATAGCATCAGAGCTGAACACTGAAATGTGGCAATCACTTCAGTGAATTACTAAAGCAGATTGTGACCACCTGTCCAGTGAAACACTTAAGTGCAGTATCTAGGAGTCATGTTCAGTCTTATGTCCACGGTCTGAAATCACATAAGAAAATGATGCCAAAGGTGAGGTAATAGACTAGTTTAAGCCTAGAGAGTCTTTCCAGTATTTCTTTTTCCTACAATTTCTGATATAGCAGAATTTTGATTAAGCAGAATATTTGGAGAAATAATTATGCTGAGAGATTTCATGTTTTTTGTTTATGTTAAAACAGAAAAGGGAAAATATATTAAACAAAGGTCCAATTTTGTAAGTCTTTTTATAGGTTATCTGATTCTATTTTCCTTTCACATGAAGACTACATATATGTTTGAAGCTTTGTAGAGCTCCGGGTCATCAACATGCACATAAATTCCTACTGTCCAGGATTATGGGAATGATCAAATGCAAGGAATGTATTCTTAAAGCAGAGCAAACAGGATTTTCTAATGGATTTGATGTGTACAGGACAGAACAAGGCTAAGGATAACACCATGATTTGAGCAAGTGGCCAAAAAGAGTTTCCATTAAGTGAAATGGGGAAAATTGTCAGAGGGCTGGTTACGGTTGAAATATCAAGAGTTCAATTTATAGTGCTCATGTGGAGATGCCTATTTCCCTTTCAAGAGGAGACAAGTGGTAGAATAAGTGGTAGCCTGTTAGACATACAGACCTATGGTTTCACTAAGGGAGAGGCAGGCTTGTATTGCACTCACCCACTCAAGCATTTGGTAATCCGTACCTTTAGTCTAAGTAACCACATCCTATGACATCAGGTACAAAACTTTGCACCTCCAAAAACAGATTTTCCCCTAAATCATTTTTCCTCATGGTTTCTTATTATACACAAAAGTGTGTATATAATGTACTAAATTATCATCATAACAATAGATGTAGGGTAAGTGGAGGCAGTCTGGCTTCCTCACCAGGTGTCTGGGTAACTAAGGGAAGCAGTTTCCCATAGCCTTGGAGGGGCCTGATAACCAGTGTTCTCATAGCCTTGAGACTGGGTCTGATAAACTGTTCCCAAAGCATGAAGTGGGCTTGCATGCACAGAATTATGTTATGTCATGTAATGTTCTAGCAGATTTCCTGCTTTGTCCCCCTCTAATAGTTAAACAGGTAGGGACTCCCTGCTGGGGGTGATGATGATGAGAGACACACAAGGGGACAGGTGCCACGATGGGCGCCACACTGGGGATCAGGGGCCACAACATGAGACATGCAGATAGACACACAGCTTGCAGCATGTGTGGCTTGCCCACTCATGAGTGAAGGCATGCCAGACATCCCAACGGCTCCATGAATATTTTTCCATCTGCATGTATACCATGAACCTGCCTGGCCTTGAAGGGTGGCAACACAATAGACAATATCTACATTATCTCATGTTATTCCCAATGAAATCCTAGATGTGAGATACTTTTATTATCCTACTTTTACAGATAAAGACACTGTGGCTTAGAGTTAATGTTTGCCAGTGTCACACAGGTGTTAAATTAAGCACTGGTCTAATTGCCTTTAAATCCCAAAATTTTAGCCACAACATAGCTCTGCCTCTGCCTCTTCTCTCTCTCTTTCTCTCTCTCTTGCTCCCTCTCTCCCCCTCTATTTCTCTCTCTTTCTAAAATCAATGAAAAAATAAATTATTGGACCCATATTTTTAGCTATGCTTCGAGTTAGAAAATAATAAAAGCAAAGATGGAAAATCTGCATTCTGGTGGTTGTTTTCCCACAAATGAGATTTTTATATTATTGAGCGATGTATTTTCTTTTTTTTCCATTTGTACTCAATATGAGGATCAATTTACAAGTCTATCATAGTCTGACTTTATTTTCAATAAATTTCTATGTGATCTTTTTTAAGTTCCACGTACTTGTAGTTTCAAAATCATATTCACAACCTGTCTGAATTAGATATTATGGATGATTGTACTACTCAACTCTGAAGAGCCCGAGAGTCAGAAAAAATAGGTGGTTGATCCAAAAGTTGCTTATTCTTGCAAGTAACCGAGATAAATCTTTACCGTGATGTGCTAGTACAATTCATCTCAAGCCACTCAGATGTACATAAGAATCATCCAGGGCAGATTCCAGTGCAGATTCTAGTTCATTAGGTTTAGAATGGAGTCTGAGAATTGGTATTTCTAATATGGTCCCTATTTGCAATGATTGCACTGGGCCCAGGTGAAGAATTTCATTCATTCACTCATTCATTAGAACATCAGTCATTCATTCACTCACTTTCAAACATCTACTATATTTGAATTTTTGTGAGTGTGATGATAAATAAGACATAGTTCCTGTATTCAAATAATTCACAGTCAAACTGAGAAAGTAAAGCCCTCTGCAAACCACGATCAAATACATACAGATATGCATGTGATATAATTTTGAAAGGCAGGCAGCATTCATTTTTTATGTATTTCCAAAAATTCAAAAAATGAAAAAGATATATAATAGAAAAAGTGAGAGATCCCTTTTCATTTTCATTCTCATTTTTCAGAAGTGACTAATGTTTTTCTAGTTTGGTTGAGGTATAACAGACATATATCACTGGATAAGTTTAAGATAAATAGCGGAATGGTTTGACTTACACAGACAGTTGACCTTTGAATGACATGGATTGAACTGTGTAAATGCACCTTTTTCAATAAATAGATTGGAAAAATGTTGGAGATTTTCTTACTATTGTGGAGCAATTGTATTGATTACACTAGGCTACTAGAAAGCAATTATATTGCTGCTTCTTCATTATCAATATATGTATTTCTATATCTGTAAATAAAAATTAATTTGTTTCCCATTATGTTTTAATTGTTCATGTGCTGTGTTAATCATGCATATAACCTCTACAGTGTTTAGTATCAAAGAGGACAATATTGTTATAGATGCTGAGAGATAGATCATTTATCTTGTAAACAGACTGTATACCTCAGTATGGATACAGTACTGTAAGTGTATTTTCTCCCTCTTATAATTTTCTTAATAAAATCCTCTCTTCTCCAGCTGACTTTACTGTAAGACTACTCTACATAATACCTATTACATATAAAATATGTGTTCATTGGCTGTTTAATTTATTGATAATGCTTCTGGTCAACAGTAGGCTATTAGTAGTTAAATTTGGGGGGAATCAAAAGTTACATGTGAATGTTTGACTGCATGGGGGGTCAGCACCCCTAAACCTGGCATTGTTCCAGAATCTAGTATTTAATAAAATGATTATCCCAATAGTTTTAGTTAGCTAGAAGTATCTACTTTTTTTAAAGATTTTATGAATTTATTTTTAGAGAGAGGGCAAAAGAGGGAGAAAGAGAGGGAGAGAAACATCCATGTATTGTTGCCTCCCATGCGCCCCCTACTGGGGACCTGGCCTGAAACCCAGGCATGTGCCCTGACTGGGAATGGAACTGGTGACTTTTTGGTTCACAGGCCAGCGCTCAATCCACTGAGCTGCACCAGCCAGGGCGAAGTATCTATTTTTGATAGGTCAATGTGTACACTTTTCAGAGTTTGAAAATAAAGAGAGATATAGTAATTTACAAAAACAGGACCATACACTACCTATTACTCAGCAAGACTTGTTTTCAA
Organism: Trachops cirrhosus; assembly: GCA_028533065.1. NCBI lineage: Eukaryota > Metazoa > Chordata > Mammalia > Chiroptera > Phyllostomidae > Trachops > Trachops cirrhosus. Next base: position 34,671,067 of record CM052552.1, on the reverse strand, counting down.
CAATGAACATTATTGAACATCTTATTTCAATGTGTGTGTGTGTGTATATGAGTATTCTGCCTTCTATTATTCTTGTTATATACTGGCTGAAACCATGAAAAATCACAATGGTGACAACTCAATAACTATTTTTGCCTACTCTCTGGTGGGTACTAGTTCCCCAATTGCTGCCCCAGGATGCTAGCCCCAGGCTAGACAGCTCTGAATTTGGTGCCCTGAAGCCTTACTTTCAAGAACATAATTTCTCTAGCAGGATATCGACATAGTGCAAGGAAGTTTTGGGCAATTACACTTTTGGCAGCAGTATTTAAAGTGTATTTGTGAATGTCTGTACCAAGTGACAGTTAAGAAATTATTGTCTAGGTGGTAAGGACACAGGCTGAGTGATATAAAATAATAACAACAGTAAAAATAACAATAAATAATAATACATCTAAAGCTAAGGGATTATGGGAGAATGCCTTTTAATCATTTCTTAACAGCTCCTACAACCATATGAAATAAATACATGTGTATCCATTTTACAGATGAATATAGGGCGATTCAAAGATTGAGTGATTTTCTCAGATGGATAAATGGTGGAAACCTGATTTCCATGGCATACCCGTGAGCCTAAACTTTCTCCATCTGTACAACAAAACGTTGTCTCCTCAAAATCGAAAAGAAAAACCACAAGCATACACGAAAGCCTGTCACACCTTTTCTTTTAGTCCCTCATGAAATATCAAGTGTCTCTGATTCTCTAGGTATCTAACTAAAACCTAAACAAAAGCAAACCTAGGAATAATGATAGTTACACATTGAGTTGATTGCTACAGCACACCCCTGGTGTTATCTTGGACACATTATTGTATCATGCTCTGCCCTGTCTTCCACATCCGTACAATGGGAACAATAAGACTACCTACCTCATAGGGTTGTCATAAGATTAAAGAGTAAATGAAATAATGCATACAAATTACATGGAATGGTGAGTGGCCAACAAACACATTAGAAATTATTATTAAACAGCTGTGGTTTGGTAATAATGTGAAGGAATTTTAAAGTTTCTACAATTGAGATTAATTGCTTATACAAAACCTGCAGTGTTTACAAAAACTGCAAAATAGGGATCTGAAGATGGCGGCGAGGTAGGAGGGAGCTGATTCTACATCCCCTTACACATGGGAGAAAATCCTAGTCAATCTACGGAGGAACAGAGCAAACAGCCAACATTATCGTAACATATATGAAAACAGGAGATCACAAATTGTAGCGGACATTGAAAAACCCAACAGTAAGGAGACTACTTCAGGATAATAAGGGCCGAGGGATCAGCCCAGGGACTGGGAAGGTTGCAGCTCCAGGCCCGGGTTTCTGGGGTCTGCCTCAGGGCTCCCTCCCTGGCAAAATAAGGACTGAGAAGCACTGGCGGAAGCTGGTTTACTGGAGGGCACAGAGAGGGGAGTGAGGACGGAGAGGCACCCACACAGGGGCTGTGAGCACCCATGAATAGCCCTGGTGAGAGTGTGCACCCCAGCCTGTGTGATCCAGGGCACCCGGCTGTGGGAAGAAAGGTGCCCACCTGTGCACCCGTGCCCCCAACCCGGAGAGAGTGTGGTTTTGTAGAAGACTCAGAAACCACAGCTGTGAAAAAGGAAACGGCACGGGCACTCGCTGGGAAATGTGGAGCCCAGGCCATGAATATGGGGGAAGTGGGCACCACTTGGGATCCACAGAGTGCACACCCATGAACCCAGAAAAGGTGCAGGTGCTCTGTGGGATATCGAAACCCACCACAGTGAACTCCCAAGATCGTGCTTAGGAAGACTCAGAAACCTTCAGAGAGCCACCAGATGGGCTATGGGGAGAAAGCGGGGCTAGCCCTAGGGACAGTACACCAGAGGCTGACTGAGTTCTGAACAGGAACACAGAAAAACTGTCTCCAGTCAGCCCTCAGCCTGCTGAAGCCAGCTAGAAAAACCTGTTAGGCCAGTCTGAAACCAACAATAGGTGTTCTTTATTTTATTTGTTTGTTTTGTTTTTTTAATTTAATTATTTTTAAGGAACCTTTTATCTTTTCTTGTTATTTTAAGATTTATCAATTCTTTATGCTTCTCTTTCTGCCATTCTAGTGTTGATCCTTCTTCCTTTCTTTCCAAATTTATCTCTTCTTCTTCTTTCCATCTCTGCTTTGTCCCTTTTTTTTTGAACCTGCAAGTAATTGCATAATTGTATTATCATTATTTCATTATTCTTACACCTTTTATTTTAATACTATTTTGGTATTCCTCTTCTTTCTGTACAGTCTTCCTTGTTTGGCTGGTTATATCGTATCATTTGATAGGTTTCCCCTGTTATCTCATTCATAGTGTATTGCTAACTTATTGTCCTTCATTTGTGTTCCATTAGTACAAAACTCTCTATTCCTGAGTACAAAGCTCAATACTCTCTATTCTTGTTCTCTAGGTTTCATAGATTCTGTCATATGATTGTTGCTCTAATATTACTGTAAATAATAGCTATTCCATACAATTGTAAATACTTCATGACACCCATCCCAGATCTTAGCCCACTTCACAGTTTCCTGAATTCTATTACTGTAGTGGTTAACTCTATTCTCTCAGACACTATACCTATTTACTACTCTTTACTCTCACCCTACCTCAGAATCTGACTTCCCACATCCTCACTGCTTTCTAGAGCCAACTC
>CM052552.1:34651544-34667876 GCA_028533065.1 Trachops cirrhosus | reverse complement strand
GCTCCTACCCTTTGCAACAGCATGGATGGAGCTGGAAAGCATTATGCTAAGCGAAATAAGCTAGGCAGTGAAAGACAAATATCATATGATCTCGCCTTTAACAGGAACCTAAAGAACAAAACAAAGAAACAAGGAAACTATAGCCAAAGACACTGAAATAGAGGACAGGCTGACAGTGACTAGAGGGGGGAGTGGAGGGAATTTCAGGGGAACTTCAGGGGAGAATGGGAAGGGTTTACAGGAACAAATATAAAGGACATGTGGACAAAAACTTGGGGGGTTGGAAATGGGAGGGAGGAGGGTAGGGATGGGTAGCTTGGCTGGAGTGGGAGTAAAGGATAGAAAGTTGACTTGAATAATTATTCAAAAAGAAATTTAAAAAAACTGTGCAAAATAGAAACCAATGGGAACACTGAATAACAAATACACTGTTACAGGAGATGCCACAGAAAAACACTGCTTCCAAAAAGCTGTGCTAAAACCAATGTCTTTTGCTATGCCATAAACATATTGTCTAAGTTTCCTGTAAAGTCCACAAACTGACTTCTTACTGTTCAGAGTTCCTAAATACGAGGTGTCTCTATAACAAGTGTCTAGGAGGATCATTTTTGAAAAATACTGGCAGAATCTTTATGAGAAGTTTGCATGTTTCAAAGTCTTAAGACCATCTATTTTGCAGTTCATTACTGAATAAACTTTGAGCTTCCGTAACATTTCTCAAATTGATATAAACAAATTTAGAAAATAATTTACTTCTTAAAAGAAGTGCTTTCTGTGACCAATCTCTGCTTTATTATAAAGTTTTTTATATGGAACTGTAAATGTCATGGCTGTCCTTTTGTTAAATAAATTGACACTGGTTTTTACATGGCAACTCAACAGCTCCTTCCTTTCTGATTAGTGGAGCAAGGTATCATATCAGATCAGTGTTCAAAGACTCTACTAACAAGAATAGGAACTGAAACCGTCTTTGATCATTTCAAATATCTCAGTCTAATGTAACTACTCTTCTGCAAGATTATCTCTATTCATCTAGGTGTAAACAGAAGCTAAAATTTGCCACATCTTATTATTATAATTTTCCTCAATATCCATGGTAACATGCATAGGATAGATAAAAAATTATTGCAGCTTAATCATCTGGAAAGAAAGACCAAAGGAAATGATTAAAATGTATAAACTCCTGAAAATATTGCAATATTGTGAATTCAAACATATTGACCAAGTCCTGGTTTGTTAATAAATTGAGAGTATATATGGAAATTAAGAAATCATGATTTTGTTTACAATAAAAAGAATAAGAATGTAGAACTTATATTTTGAAAGAATTTTAGTTTCTATGAGTCCTCTGTCTTGTGTGGAAAGTTATTTCTGTCAAATAGAGACATCCAGCTCTGTCACAGTTGAATAAAAGATGATAGTTATATAGCTCCTCCTATATACCAGGCACTATTATATATGTTTTACATATATAATTCATTCAGTCTTTCCAGTATCCTTGAGGTAGGTACCATCCTTATCCTTTTTAATAAATTAGCATTTAAGTAATTCTCTCCATGTGCTCACACATATGTAGAATTGTTTGTTTTCTGACACTCTTTGGAGCACACTTTGACGCTTTTGGACTTGTGCCCTCCTCCTTGCCAGACCAGCACCTGTGTGTAGAGGAAAGTTGATCTGCTTGCACGGTGATGGGGGTGGGGACACCTGGAGGTACACAGTGTCTTCTGGCTTTTCTCTGTTTTCTGATGTGATATGATTGGTTTGGTTGGAATATTATTATTAAAATATTATCAGCTGCCAAAGTGGATACAAGCCGAATCAAAAGGTCTGTTTCTAGTACCGACTGATGTCACAGTCACGTGGCACTGGTCATGCTTTTGGACACCTAACTGTATACCCTCTGGACTGTGTCTCAACATCAGGGAGGTTACAGAAACATGTGTACTACCCCACTTCATTACTAGCAAGATACCCAACTCACATTTAATTTAAAATATGTGCTGAACATCTGAAAGACATCAGGAAGTGTTTTAACATGAAATGACAAAAAAGAAAATTGAGGTCCTACTGGCATGGAATCCTAGAGCATGAAGTCATCACAGGACATTCTGGGAGAACGTGGAAGGCAGAGGCAACAAACCGAGGACAGGAGTCACATGGAAAACATTCTGGGACTAAGGGAATCTAAAGCACAATTTGAAAGACAAATATTAAAAAAGGCAAGAATGATGAGGGAACCTTTAAATGTTAATAACTTAATCCATGGGTGTGATTCTCTACATTAGTTTTAGCATGCTATTTGAGGTCTACTTTTATGTTTATCAAAATAACTTTGTTGTTATTGCTACAAAATAATACATGCTTATAATGGGAACATAGAAAATACTTGTAAGCAATAAGAATAAAATACAAATCACCCATTAGCTCACAAACCTAGATAACTTGTTACTGACTTGGTGTAATAATTACATCTGCTTTTTTTCTTTGCATGTACATTTGTATGAATTTTTGAAGACAAAAAAATTATCATGCTTGTCATATTATCCTGTGATCTGGTTTTAATTTTCATTTAATGAATTAAGAATATAGTTATGTATCATTTAATATTATTTATGAGCTTGTCTTTTAAAAGTATCAGCAGTAACAGTAAAGAAAATTGAATTCAGAAAGGTTTTGAATTTTTCTTTGCTTCAGAGAATATTCTAAAAGAAAATGATGGACAATGAATTTTTATTTTTTGTGCTTTTTGAACAGACAAGTGTGGGAGAATCATATCTACATATTAGAAAGTCATTTTAAAACAAATGTGGCAGAGAGATAAAACCAGAATAATTTAATACAGAAACATAGATTTATTTTTTATTGAAAACAAACATGATAGAGAAAAAGTGGTCACCTACTTTTTTAAATTTAAGATAGGGAAAGACATGGATATAATGCAGATTAGATGGTCAAGTGGTATTGTGAGAAATGGTATTGAATTATGGCAAATATATTTCTGAGGAAGAAAAGTAGAGAATCTAGGAAACATCAGTAAGGAATCATTTGGAGGTGAGTGGAGGTGACTCAGGACTAAGGCCTATCTTCATCTCCACCTCTATGATAATACCTAGTACGCATCCTGCGCTTAATGTGTGCCTGGGATGCTGTCAGACTTTTATGTGTACTACCTCCTAACCACAACCCTATAAGGGAGATACTATTGCTATTCTTGTTCTGCAGGTCAGAAAATGTAAGTTAAAGAGTAATGCAAAACATTTGCAAGGACATATAGCTAGTAAATTATAGTATCAGAATTTGGACCCAGGTGCCCGGTATTGTTCAGAAGCTTTGTCCAGGACCCATTACCTCAGTTCTAATAGTGAACTTCTTTCTCTAACTGTAGGATAACTTTCCCTCAATATCCTTTCATCAATTCAGTTACCTACAGGCTCCTTTTCCTACTTGTATCAAGGCTAATATCCACTAGCTGATCACTCCCCCTGTTCCTGGGAAGTTAATATAACCCTAATCCTAACCTTAACCCTAACTCTGATCCTACATCCCTCACAGCATTGCCTACCTCTCTGACAAATACCTTCTCCCAATTGAGTAACGTCTTTGACAAAGAAATTGTGTTCAGCACTAAAGAAGTTAGAGTTAATTGAAATCACTTTAGTTGTAAGATTTAATCCCTCCATTTTCTCCACCTCAAACAGACCAAATCAACAGCAAGTTGATAGAAGTTTTGCAATTTGCCTTTTTTAGTTATCCCCAATGAAAGCCTGCAAATATTTACTAAGTGTCTTTCATATGCATAGACCAGGCTGTTTGCTAGGAATCTAAAGATCATGCATGGATCTCAAAATGTAAAGACGTTTATAATGTAGATGAGGGGATAGATACTTAGATCAAAGATCAACCACTTAAAAAAGGTGTTTTAATACTGAGGGTCAATTTTAAGTTTGGGGCATTTTCTTCCACCCTTTAGACTAGGGAGTTATGGATACTTAGGAGCTATCGCAATTTTTGGATTGCTTTCATTGTTAATTGATTTCGATTGATTTATGTGCCATCATTAAAGCTGTAACATATTGGAGTCAGTTGTAATTAAGAAGCATGCATTCTTAATGAAACTATTTAACAAAATCTGGTTTTAAAATCAATATGGTTTCTTAAATGAACATTACCTGCCATTTGTCATTAGGCATAAAAGTGGATATAATATGTCTTCACAGGAGATACGCTTTTAAAAAAATGGCCAATATATGCACCTTCATAATTTTTACTCTAAAAGCCAATGCTCTGACATCTTGTTCTGCCACATGAAGACTTTAGGTGCTGCATTGAAATGCATAGTATTACATCCTTTTCTTTCAGTAAGCAAGTTGCAATAATAATCTCTTATATTATTGCACTGGAATCATGTCTAAAACACGAATTGGTGCTTTGTCCAGGATGATAAACCGATCTGTATTTGTCACTATCCGTGGTCCCTAAAAGTGACTGCATTACTGTTCATATGCAAATTCACAAGGCAAACCCTTTGAAACTCAGAGATGAAATTATCCTTAACTTTCTCTGTCTGCATTATTATCACTGTATTTTTGAAAGATTATTTGGAGAGATTTATGGTAATTTATAAAGAAAAATGTATGTGCAAGTTAACCTCATTTAATCTTTTCAAAAAAATTTCATCAGCTCTTTCTGAATTTGCTTTGAAAATGAATGTTCTGCACATAAGAAGCATCACTATTGACTAGGTCAATAATAATCCATTTATTGCTCCCATTTTTCATTTTACTAATAAAAAATAAAAAAACAGGCAACCACTAATAAAAATTTGACTGTTTCTAATTCTCCTTAATTGTAGAGATTAAAAATGAACTTTTCTAGGAAAAGTACATATTGAAAATTACTAGAATTTGTTTTTAATATGACAGATTTTCAATTTTAATAAGAACACAAGTCTAAAACGTTCAAAATGTGTAATTAAAATAAATCTGATGCTCTGTTCTTTTTTTTTTTTTTGTAAACTTGGCATCATTACTAGATCCTCGCCCAGTGATGACAGAGAAAATAATATTATTTCTTTTCACTTTGAACATTACAATCAGTTCAGATGGGACAGAACTGTTAGATAAAATTATACCATAATTGGGGTGAAATGGTCACAATGGAGAAATGTTGATTGTAGGATTAGAACAAGATAATCACAGTACATATAAACATAAAATAGGTGCATTTAACATGGCTTGGACATGTGGACAGAATAACAGATATATAAAATTTAAATCTATATGTAAATTAGGAAAATCATTAAAGATATTGGAGTGAGGTGTTTTCTAGGAAAGGTCAGTAACAAAGAATATTGTGGGCTGTAATGGAATAGAAAAAAAAATCAAGAAATTTAAATTTGATAATGATCTCACCAATTTCAAAAGTACTGTTTTCACCATCTATTTCTGATTTTTTGCTTGTTTTTCTCTTTCCGACAGTATCCTTTAATCCCTTCTTTCCAATTCCAATTCCCTGCAGATTTCAGAATATAGAAGAATGGTGTTGAAGAAATGGGCCTAACATGAGTTCATCCTGTAGCTTCTCTCAGCACTAGAATGTATTGCCATTTACTCAGCAGTAAGACAGGCACTTGGACAATTATGTGGAGAGTATAAAGAGTGAAGAAGTTCAATTGTCAGGGCCTACTGGTAGCTTTTGCACTTTACAATGGAATTATGTGAACGCTCAATTCAACTTTGTGTGACAGCCAAATCATTTAGCATTATGATAGGAATGGGTTCTCACGGTTTGCAAACATCTGAGCAAGAAATGATCCAGCACTTTATAGATGTTATCATGAAATTAAGGTATTCTCTCAACCAGGTATTGACAAACCACAGGCAGTGGCCCAGATTTTACCTAGTACTTTTATTTTAATAATTTTTTTCAACACAACCATTTCTATTGTTTTGTGTCATCTACAGCGTGGCTACTTTCAAACATTAGTAACAGCGAGGGGTCATTGCAAAGAGGCTGCATGTCTCCTAAGCCAAAAAAATATATGTTATTTGGTTCTTTACAGGAACAAAAACAACACCAACAGAAAGTCAACTCTTGCCCTATACATATAGCAGAACAGCTTTATGGGCCAGTTAGTTCATAAATTAGAATAGAATTCTGGTGAAACTGAGGCTGCAACAAATAGTATATATGTAATAAAAGTAGCCTAGAGAAGAATATTAATCTGGTATTCATACAGGAAAAATTGTTTCTATAGTATAAAGTGACCACTTAGCCTCAAAAATGTATTGAGATTCAAACAGGTTTATTTATATATTATAAGAATTAGTGACTTTTGGTAAACATTACAAGTTGCTAAATGATCTATTAAGACTTTGGCTCATCTAGAGACGTTAACCTTTTCTATGTATATTATTTACATATGAAATATTTTTGTATATATGGTGAGTATACCCGAGAAACAATGCATATTTATTTCCATAATTGCAAACTTTTCCTTTCACACAGCACCCACTTCTTACCACTCATTAACCCCAAGGCTTTCAAACCCAGGAGTCAATGAAACAATGCTTGATAATTTCAGATACACAGACAACCTCCAGATCATTCTATTCAGTGGGTGTAATTCAGTCTTCACCTTACTAATCTCTCAGCACCATTCAGTGCTGTTCACTAACCTTTCTCCTTTAAATATTCCTTTCTATGAGATTCAGGAGTCCCCCTGCCCCATACACACACGTGTACCTCTCTACCCACTCTTTATCTGGCTCCTTTGTGAGCTTTATCTAGCAATTGTTAGGATTCTTCAATTCTTACCCAGAAGATCCCTCCATAATCATGCTTCAATCATCACTTACCTGAAAATGCTTCAACACTTATCTCTCCAGTCTGGACTCTCTATCTGAGCTAGAGACCCCTAAATCCAATTGCCTACCTGATATCCTTTCTTGAATATCTTAAAGGGGTTTCAAATTTGTGTCCAAGACTGAACACGTGCCCTGACCTGCATGGTTCAGTTGGTTGAACATCATCTTGCAGAGTAGAGGGTCCCGGTTTGATTCCTGGTCAGGGCATAACTAGGTTGGGGGTACAATCTCTTATTGGGGTGCATGTGAGAGACCACCATGATGTTTCCCTCACACATCGATGTTTTTCTCCCTCCCTTCCTTCCTCCCTTCCCCTCTCTCTAAAAAGAAAAGAAAATACTTTTTAAAAAGACTGAACAGATCTTCTCAAACATGCTGTTCTTATATCTCACTGTATTATATCCTGTTTTATTCATGTACACAAGCCAAAAGCTAGGGAGTCATCTTGGACACTGCACTCTCTCTCATTCCATAGACCCAATATATCTTCAAGTTTGATTCTTAACCTCTAAATATTTGTTGACCTCAAAGTTATAGCACAAGAGCCATGGCTGGTGTGGTTCAGTGGATTGACCACCAGCCTGTGAACTAAAGGGTTGCTGGTTTGATTCCCAGTCAGGGCACATGCCTGGGTTGTGGGCCAGGTTCCCAGTAGGGGGCGCATGAGAGGCAATCACACATTGATGTTTCTCTTGCTCTCATTCTCCCTCCTTTCCCCTCTGTCTAAAGATAAATAAATAAAATCTTTTTAAAAAGTTATAGCATAAGGGTGTAGCAGCCTGCATAAATGCCAATCAATCAGTAAAATTTCTAATTTCAATTTTCCATGTTTGCTCATTTTAGATTCATTCCATATTAAGTGAAGAAAAGTACACAATTTTATTAAAATTATAGATATCCCCAGGAAAATTCAAATATGGCATATGTAGCATGGGCTCAAATATTTAACCACTTCCCTTGGAAACCACTAATTGTTTCTGCAACACGGTATGACTCTTTCCACTTCTCACCACTCCCACTGTCATCCCTCATCTGAACTAATGCAACTTTCCCATAACTGGTCTCCTTGTCTCCACTCAGGCCCCTCTCTAAATGGTTCTCCAGACTTCTATTATCATACACAAATCTAATCACATAACCTCTCACCCAAGACATAAAAAAAAAACTCTAGTGGTTTCCCATTGCTCACTGTTTATCACACACTACAAGACCTTCTAGGATATTGTTCTTGTCTCCTTTCTCAGCTTTATCTGACAATATACACCACTTGTTTTTTCCTACTGCTGGTTTGCTTTGGGGCTCACGTATTCCCCACACTTCCTTCCAATGGGGGACCTTCGTCCAAGCTGTTTCCTCTGCCTTGAACACTTTTCCTTTCCCTCTCCATTTATTTACAGCCTTTTTACCTTTGAAATATTCTCCCATGCATCACTACTTTAGGAAAGTTTTAGAGGCCTCTCTTTAAGTCCAACACTTTTGTTATAGATCCTCCTCCTTCTCTCCTTAGTCCACAGCACAGCTATAATTTGGTGTTCATTCATCAAGTCCCATTGATTATGGTTTACTGTGAAGTCTGGGATGACATGGTTTTTTAAATCTTGTTCCCTTTTGAATCACCAGACGGAAGCACTGTATATGAAATCTGGCAATGCTCAATAACTATTTTTTAATAATTAAATACTTGCATGAAGTGACCTGTTTGAGGATATAAAACATATTCATAAAAAAACAAGGACTTATAATGTGCCAGTTTCACAATTTTATTCTATTTAACATTGATGTCAAACTCATGTGACAAGTACTAGATATCATCTTATTTTACAGTGGAGGAAACTGAAGCTAAGACATTACCAAATTGCCCTTAATCACACAGTTAGCCAGGAAATGGGCCACAATTAAAATTCAGATTCATCTGTCCCCCATGATGCCAGAGTGTCTCCCTTATGCTCTCTTGGGCAAGCAGGAAAAATGGACGTAGAGTTGTTTCCTTTTCTTTTCTTTTTTGAGAGGTTTTATTTATTTATTATTTATTTATTTATTATTGTTTTTCAAGTACAGTTGTCACCATTTCCCCCCTCCACTTCCCCCCTCCTCATCCCTCTCTGCCTCTTGTCCATCTGTAGAGTTGTCTTTATAAAGCGAAGTCTTCTTTAATTATTCCGAAGCAATGAATATCAGATGGACATCGATTTTTAGAAACAATACCAGCATTCTAATCTACAGTGGAAAGTTTCTCCCTATAGTTGATGGGTTTACTTTTTGTAGGTGAATAAACTATATGTGTGTGTGTGTCTCTAATGAACAAAAAGCAAATAAACATTATATTATTTAAACTAAAGCATGCACAAACAAAACCTCAATAATGCTGCCCTTTCCTTTCCTGGTGATAGTTTCATTGCAGAATATTTGATGAATACAACCGTCTTCCCTGAGGCACAGTGTGTTGAAAAGAAGTCCATGGCTACTATGCAAGTTACACCATTTCTTGGGGGGAAAAGGGAAAGAAATGAGGAAGATGAAGAGATTGCAAAAAATGACACAAATTTTGGATCTTGTAATGAAAAGCAAACAGTTGCTAATGGTCAAGGCGATTATTTCAATTTATTGGTGAATCTCAGGCACTCATAAATGACTTTTCCATAGATTCCTGGAAGACTACCAAATAAGGCATCGCTGAACCAATTTTATACCCCTCACTATTTAATGAAAGAAGTAGGCAGTTTTCCTGAGGGGGCGAAATCACTCCAGTGAAAAAGAAACATCCTCCAATGTCAGTGCAGTGTAAGCGAATGGCCACCTGTTCATAATTAGAAAGATTCTGAACAAGGAGCAGAGTCTATCGTGCTCCATAGAAAGCAGTGAAATTGTTCAGACATGACATTTGCTGCCTTTTTCTGTTTCATTGCCTCACTTAGAAAGACCACCACAGTGCTTGAGAATGGCAGTCTCTCCCTGTCTGGACACAGTGAATCTTTGTACTAGGGAGTGTGTGAGAGAATGGAGTGTGAAGCTATCTATTCATGGCCCAGTCAGAATCGATGTCAGGTGCCATTGCTGGAAATTAAAGACCAGTGTGCTCTTTAGTGAAAGAGATGTCTTCTTTCCCTGGCCAGGCAGCTGGGGAAACACAAAATAAACAGCGAATGCTGCGAAACTCACAGTAGTTCTTATAGTTCTTATAGGGTTGTCTTTCTAAAAGAAAGACAATTGAGACTTTATAAAGTATTTCTTTTAGTAATTGCAAAGGTAAATGATCTTTGATGAAGAAACTGGGAGTATGAGGAAGGTGGCATTTTCTGTAGCCCTAATTTAACTTTTGGATTTTGCCCTGGGATAATTAGCTCAGTGCACTGAATGCAATTATAATTACAATAAGTATGTGGAGATAGTACCTAATTAAAGAGAAAAAGGGATGTTTTTATGTGAGTTCAATATATTTCACACCAGCAGAAATAATTGCATTTCTAATTATAATGTAAAGCCTATTTCATAATTACATATCTTATTTAGGTCTAGAATGCTGAGTACAGATTTCAGTAACTGACTCTAACAATCACTATACGATTTCCATCACAGGTTTTCCCAGGCGAAACACTTAAGTTAAACAATTTACACTCTAACTTAAGCAATTTATAGACAGAGCAGCTTTCCTGGATATATATTGTATACCACATAGTTCCCCCACCAAGCTGTGGTTTTCCATTTTTTTATGACTAGTTGCCTAAGGACTGAGTCTTGTAGGTCGGTGTGTCATGAAGTGAATCCTGGCATCGGAATCCCCTGAGGTACTCTTAAAACTGAGACTTCTGAGTCCAATACAGATAAGGAATTTAGACGCGTAGACCACGTTTTGAAAATTAATACTAAAGGCCATTTGTTTGTTTGTTTCTCTTGGAACGATTCCCCCAGTATGTTGCTACCATTTCCCATTTCCCTTAGTTGCCTCATTTAAACAAACAAACAAACAAAAATGTCCTCTTCACGGAACAGCTACGTGAGCGACTCCTGATTTGGTCAATTTGTGCTCCTGACTTGGTCAAAATGTCCTGGAGTCATGTCCCCTCTGAGTGATTTTCACATAGAAATAGTTTTAAATTAAAACAATGGACAAAGAAATAAGACCTTTTGGGCCTTGTCTCCATTGATGAAACTGATGATAAGAGGGAAGGGAAAAGAAAAGCGTTGTAGGGTGGGAAGAAATGATCAACAGTTAGCTAATCAGGCAGGAAGGAAGACAATGAGTTTTTGGTCGAAGTGCACAAACTGAACTCCAGAAGGTCTATAGAGCATTGCCAGGAACAAAAATTAAAAAGAGAGCACAGCATATCTCCCTAGCTTAGATGATTTTAGGAGTTACTTTTCAGAAAATAAACCTTGGGCCTCCCTAGTTAGTCTGAGCCTGTGCTGCCATTTATGAAACCTTTGGGTTTAGAACTTCATGCCTGGGGTCTAGGTGCTCCTGCAAGGCCTGAGGACGGCTTTTATGTGAGTTTGAAATGTCCTGAAACAATGCAAAGATTTGTGTGCAGGTATTTGGTTTTGTTTTGTTTTGTTTTTCTGTCCAAGGAGGGAAGGAGGAAGTTGTCCATAATTTTAATCAATTTCTCAGAGATTAAACAGGACAAACCACAAGGCTTCTCCTTCGTTTTGCCTTGAAGCCCTTTCATTCCATACACTTAGTGAAGTAAGGTTAGAGATTTAAGCAAGGGGAACATCTGAAAAGTTGGGAAGCAAGGGAAGACTCCTTTCATCCACAGTTAGGTGGCCTGGTATGACCAAAACATTACTTCATTCCTTGCTCCTGGCATATTTCATTTCATTCATTCCTTCTAGCCTCCCTCACCACACACATTAAGCAGAAACCTTAACCTGAAGATAATGCAGAGCTTGTGCCTGGCAAAGCATTATCAAGATAAAGCAAAACAAGTTGTTACAGGCAGGGCAAGCAGTTTCTAATTATATTTTGAGGCTCATCACTTTTCCAGCCCATCTTCTTTCGGCTTCTTTGGCAAAAGAAGCTAGTTGATTTTACTTTCTGAACTCTTCGTCTTTTGTTCTAGCTGGGACAATTTGACCCTGGATCCTAAAAGCTTGGTCCTAAAACAACAGGAGAATTTCTGTCACTTCTTTGTATTAAAATAGGCAGTTACTATCTCTAAACTCATCAGGTACTTGCATAAACCTCAAGTATTCAAGGTCATTGTAATGCTGGACTTTTAAAATGAGCTTTAGGCCTTGGCTGGTGTGGTTCAGTGGACTGAGCGCCAGCCTGTGAACCAAAGGGTTGTGGATTTGATTCCCAGCCAGGGCACATGCCTGGGTTGCAGGCTAGGTCCCAAGGAGGGGGTATGTGAAAAGCAACCACACATTGATGTTTCTCTCCCTCTCTGCTTCTTTTCTCCTCTGTCTAAAAATAAATAAATAAAAGCTTTAAAATGAGCTTGAAGATCTTTTCTCCTCTTGAGTTTTTTGAAAAATTTGAGAAGGATATGTGCTACTTCTTTGAAATTCTGGTAAAATTCACCTATAAAGCCATCTGGTCAAGGACTTCTGTTTCTTGGAGATTTTTTGATTACTACTTCAATTTTATTACTTGATCTCAGTCTATTAAGATTTACTGTTTTTCTCCTGGGAGCTGCTATTTTTCAAGGTATCTCTAGCCAGTACACTGGAAAAGCAGTCTCTAAGCATGCTGCAGAGATGAGCCTTTCTGAAGGGATAGTAAGAAGCAGGTTGGGCACAGGGTGGGGAAAAGAAGAAACTGTATGGAGTCTAAATGAGAATCAATAATATCTTCACCTTCACAAATACCTTTAGTATGTTTTAGGTGTGTCTGAAATGCTTACTCAAATAGCTTTCCTAAAGGAAATATTAAAGCTTAAGCTGGAAATATGAATAGGACCTCATAATGTAAAAATAGTGGTTTCACACGAGGATGATCTGAACTTCCTCATTTCTTCCTTTCTCCATCACACAGGGAAAGACTACCCAAATATAAGGCATCAAATGCTTCAGACCAAACTCTAACACACGAGGCTTTTTCCCCTTTTTTATTTCTGGACAGCTGTTCTCCATGCCCAATGCAAGACTCTGATATTCCTGTGACAACTAGAAAGTATGCATTAGTGTGTTGGACCTATACCTGGCTTTTTCATGACCATATCACCAGTGAGCGTCCTAGGCCAGTGTCCTTATAAATATTGGGTTGATAGTTCTTGAATGACTATATGTATGAATGAATGAATGAACAAACACACTCAGAGTTTCTATCACAGCTTTCAACATTTCCACAAAAACTTTCTTTTATCTCTCTCTCTTGAAATTAGTGATCTATTCCATCTACAATATGACTAAGATCCAAGAATATATTTTCTGGCTGTGCTTCATGGAGAAACAAAGATGACAACATTGTTCGCAGGTTCAACCTGTACTCTAAAAAAAATTAAGTAATGCCTTTGTAAGATTGGAATAAATGTCCAAAAGATAGAATTCAGTAACCAGACTTGTCAGGAGCAGAGTGAAGGTCACAGTGACTGTGGATGAGACCTATAGTATCACAAATAACGTGCTGGATGATTCAGCAGCACTCTGTGGGCTGTCATGAATCATTGTTATAACATTTGAGAGGCATAAATGTGATTAATTTATTTCTACTGTTTTAGCTATCTCAAGTCATATTTCATATTTTACTGATCAGACAACTTATTTTTGAGATGAGTTTATAGCCAAAGGAGAAAAACAGAAACCAAGCACAGTCACAAACCAAAAACCTCTTGATATAGTCCTTATTTTATTTTTTAAAAATAACTCAAAGTACTATTTTTTCTGTTGCTCAATGTTCATTTGATCTTAAATACATGTTATTCATGTTTTTACAATTCTGATTATTTAAAAGTTAATATTAGTCAGAAATACACGCAAGGCACACACTAGGTAAACTTTTTTAAACTTTTTTTTTAAATTGTACTTATTTATTTTTAGAGAGAGGGGGAGGGATGGAGAAAGAGAGGGAGAGAAACATCAGTGTGTGGTTGCTTCTCATGTACCCCAAACTGGGGACCTGGCCCACAACCCAGGCATGTGCCCTGACTGGGAATGGAACTGGCAACCCCTTGGTTTGCAGGCCTGCGCTCAATCCACTGAGTAACATCAGCCAGGGCACATTAGGTAAACGTTTAATGACTGGTTTTGACCTTTCATTTAATAAGAATTGAGAAATCCTATTTATTTATTTATCTGACAATAGCTATGTTTGGGGAGTCAAGTTTTTCAGATATCATGTGTGAGCAGAGGCTTTGGTTTGGGTGATCTCTAAATTCTCTTCTAATACTGATATTTTATTGCCCAAGTTTTACTCTAAAACACATTTTGCTTTTTTAAATTTTTCTTTTCATTAACTCCATTGTAAAAGTTGCAATCTAACTTGTATCATTTTATCTACTTCAAAGTTTAAATTATATATGTTTGGATTAGAAAAACGCTGACTTTTATTAGGAAAAGAACATAAAATTACTTTCAAAACTTATATAATGGTTGGAGGAAAAATGGTGCACAGTGAAAACATGTCACCCCTTAAAAATGTCACCCCTTAAAAAACAAACCAAAACAAGAAAAAATAAAACAAACAAATAAACAATAAAAATTTTCTGTCTGGAAAATCTAATATTGATTTGATGCATTTAGGAATATCACCTTATAAAATGCTCAGCTACCACCCCTTGAAACCAAAACATACTTTTGAGTAATGTTAAAAGGGAATTTTTACCCTTTTATAAGCAAGATCTAATTATAGAGCCTGATTTATGGTATTTAATGCTAAGCAATTACTCAACTACTATAAAAATAACATTCTCAACACCAGTGTTATACTTTTTATATAGAAAAGCAAATGTACAACCATGCATGAGGCCAAGTCCATTACTTTTTCAAATGTTGTAATCAAATTCATATAAAAAAAGAAAAGAAAAGTTTCTGGATGTTGTGCCACATGCAGGTAGAGAGAAAGAAGGAGACAGAGATATTTATATGTATTTTTTCCTTTCCTTTGTGAAGTAATAGGAGAGATCATCTGGAAAAAGTTCAGACGGGTTATGGAGGATTTCAGGGATTTGGAAAGGGTGGTAAAGGATTAAAATGTCTTCATAGGGGAGTTGGTTAAAGGTTGACAATGTATTTGATGGGCCAGTCCATAGGCACACTTGCAATACATAAAATTATTGCCCTAAAAAGCTTAGATTTTTAAGAGGGAGGTTATGCAAAAATAAAATATGTAAATGTTAAATAAACACAAGCAGTATGGTATTGAGCTTTATAGATTCTGGCCCATGACCTAACTTATCTGATAGTTCACATACATCATCTAATTCTCACTTGAAAATCTACTTTGAAGTATAGATGAGTTGAAAGCAACTTTGTGCCTTTGCATTCACCCATAGACTCATCATATTCTATTTTTACCTCTAAACTTCATGCTGAATAGCTGCTGGTAACAGAATTTCTTTCCTGACACTTTGTGTCATCACTTCAAAAGAAGCAACAACAAAAAAAAGCAATCCTTAGGAGCAAAGCAAGGGTTGTTGTGTTGTTTTCTGCTATGAGACTAAGACTCTGATTTTCATTTTATTTTATACTCCATGGAGCAGAACCAAGCTTACAATTCCCATGAACTTCAAAAAAAGCCCATACTGAGATCATCTCCTCAAAAATGAGGAGCCAAGAAAAAAGGAACAAGAAAAAAGAAGCCAAACAAGAATGAAAGGAAGAAAGGAAGGAAGGAAGGAAGGAAGGAAGGAAGGAAGGAAGGAAGGTAGGAAGGTAGGAAGGTAGGAAGGAAGGAAGGAAGGGAGGAAGGAAGGGAGGAAGGAAGGGAGGAAGGAAAGAAACAGTTTCCATACACCAATACTCTAACAGTAGTTCTTATCATTTTATGAATTATATGTTCTTACTGTTGGTCTCAGAGATTACTGGGTTATTATTTAGTGCTTCCCTTGTACATTTTGATCTATGTGACAGAAACAGAGAGAACAGATAAGGTACAGTATAGGAACACATTAGCATAGGAGTCACTACAGATGCCTGATAAAACTATCAAAACTTAATGGTTCTTGTAAAGAAATAGGTTTATGACAGAAGCAATGGATCAAGTGTAATCGGTTTCCTCTGGGAGGCCAAGCACATTTAAACAACAAATTTCTCATCTTGCACACCTAAAAATGTGGGGCTCTGCTCATACATAGCTATATACAAGAATGAAAACTATATGTTAAAATAACCCAAAATGAGTTTGGGAGTTTCCCTACTCCTGAGATTTTTGGAATAGTTAGAGAAGGAGAAGGTGTTAGTTCTTTCTTTGAAAGTTTGGTAAAATTCACAAGTGAAGCCATCTGGTACAGGATTTTTATTTGTTGGGAGTTTTTTTGATAATTTCTTCAATTTCACTAGCTGTAATCTGTCTACTCAGATT
>CM052552.1:34590849-34642450 GCA_028533065.1 Trachops cirrhosus | reverse complement strand
GAATGGCCATTATAAACAAAACAACAAACAACAAGTGCTGGAGAGGTTGTAGAGAAAAAGAAACCCTAGTGCGCTGTTGGTGGGATTGCAGACTGGTATGACCACTATGGAAAACAGTATGGAACTTCCTCAAAAAACTGAAAATGGATCTGCCTTTTGACCCAGCAATTCCACTGCTGGGAGTATATCCTCAGAACCCTGAAACACCAATCCAAAAGAACCTATACACCCCAATGTTCACAGCAGCACCATTTACAACAGCTAAGTGGTGGAAACAACCTAGGTGCCCATCAGTAAATGAATGGATCAAAAAACTGTGGTACATTTACACAATGGAATTCTATGCAGTAGAAAGAAAGAAGGAGCTCCTACCCTTTGCAACAGCATGGATGGAGCTGGAAAGCATTATGCTAAGCGAAATAAGCCAGGCAGTGAAAGACAAATACCATATGATCTCACATTTAACAGCAACCTAAACAACAAAACAAAGAAACAAGGAAAATATAGCCAAAGACACTGAAATAGAGGACAGGCTGACAGTGACTAGAGGGGAGAGGCGAGGGAATTTCAGGGGAACTTCAGGGGAGAATGGGAAGGGTTTACAGGAACAAATATAAAGGACATATGGACAAAAATAGGGGGCTTTCAAATGGGAGGAAGGAGGGGAGGGATGGGTGGTTTGGCTGGAATGGGAGTAAAGGATAGAAACTTTTCTTGAATAATGATTACAAATAAATTTAAAAAATAAAAATAAAAATACAATAAAATAATATATAACTAGAGCAGTGTCTCTGAAATTTTTAATAAATTACAGAGAGAACAGTACAAGCATTTTAGAAAATTAAAATTCATGGCATAAATGTAATATTAAATTTTTTTCCAACCAAATATCTGTGAAGTAGATGGCATAGAACTACTCATTAGTTACATTAAAGATATGGATTTATGACCAATTTTTTGTGAAATGACAGGGAAAATGTCATGTTTTCTCATGTTGTTTAGAATTTTAAAGCATACAAATTTGTACTACATACATTTTTAAATAAGCTTTAACTATTTATGGCATGTACACTAAGTATTATATTCCAAATCATTTATTTTCTCTTCTGCATTTAACACTTAGCAAAAGCTTTATGTCAAGTTATAGAATCTAACTAATGAGCTACTGCATACTCAGTATAAAGCCTTCATTGAAATGTATTTGGAAAACTGTTCTTCAAGGTTCAAAAATATTCTGAATTTCAGATGATGACTGTGATTAAGTCCCAAAACTATTGAGGTATCAAGTGCTTTTTTTGTTTCGCTTTTTTCCCAAAAATAGGAAGTAACTCATCCTATTTCTTCAATTCAGTTAATGTGACTTAAAATGAAACAAAGGAGGGAAGGAAGGGAGGGAGGGAAGGAGGAAGGAAATATAAAGGAAAAGAGCTTTTTAAAATAAAAAACCTAGAGACTCATGGATGGAAAAATGATGCAACAATCATGAATCTTAAACTTATATTTTCACATTTAAAACAGTTTGTATTTTACTTATATTGACTGCTATGGTTCATTTCAGGAGTTATCGTATTATACCCACAGGCCAAATTTAACCTGCTGACTCCTTTTGCACAATCCATAAGCTAAAATTATTTTCAGTGTTTAAATGGTTTTAAAAAATCTAAAGAGGATTTTTAAACATGTGAAAATGGTATTGTCAATGTAAGAAATGTCTAAACGTGTAAGGATTTTTATCAGTTTATTTGAGCCAAACTGACAACAATTGCCAGAAGCAAAACCTCAAGGGATTGAGAAAATGCTCCGGAAAAATGGCAGTTTAGCATCTAATTTTGTATATTACTATCAAAGGAGAAGATGAAAGTCAGTTAAATGAAATCCATGGGTGATAGATTAGGGAGGTTGGAGAAAGCAAAGTGGGGAAAGCTTTGGGATTGGATAAAAAGTAAAATGATAGGTACTTATTTCTTTACCATAGAGGGGTACAGGGTAGTTAATAGGCAGTAATTAATACAAAAACAATAACAATGAGGGGATTCGTGGTCTCCCACTGGTGCAATTGAGGGGTCAGGAAGAAAAAAAATTGCTTTGACATTCCAAAGGCATGTTATAATAGATGCAAAAAGACAATAGTCTCAATTAAGGTAAAAATTGACCTTTGTCAAGGAAAATTCCAGCCTAGGACATGACCACCTGCCATAAACTGCTTTTAGTTAGAAAATTTTTCATTTCACACCATCCCGTGTGGTTACTTTAGGTCTCTGAGTTAATAATACCACCACATACGCCTCCCCTGGCTGGTCCGGTTTAGTGTGGCCCCTTTTCTTCCACACATTTCTCTGTTGGTCATAAATCAATCGAAGGATGCATTGCTAACCAACCCTTTGGTTGGATAGCAAGATCCCACGTGCTAGGAAGGCTCACTCCTAGGCCGTCTCGGAGTCAGCATCTGTCTTGCTGAACACAGTGGACCTCTGGGAACGGATCAAGAACATCACCCTAGATGGCATTCAAGGTTGAATTATTATTAGTCAATCCCTTTATGCCAAAAAATATTACACCTTAGTAATATCTTCCTGAGGCAGGAAAAAATGCACTGTGGATGAACAAGTATTACATCAAGACCATACACATAATCCGAGTTACCAATCATTGTACAGAAGGCAAGGACCACTTCAGCCAATGAATAGCTGAAGTTTTAAAAGTGGCTCTCCCTCTCTCTGTCTCTTTTTTTTAGTTATCTCAGCCTTGTTTATATTGCTAATTGTCCAACTGGAAGGCCTGTTGAGGCTTTAATGAAAGCTTCAATGGCTGGAATTTTATTAAATAAAAATTCTATTGTTTCTGTTGTGAATTTTTCACTTTTCTCTTCTCTTGTGTCCTACATCCAATCAATTTTAAAAAATGATTAGGCTTTATCTAAAAATACATCCAGAAACTCACCGAGTTCCAGCCACTTCACTACTAAGATCCTACTTCAAACCAACATTATCTCTCCCCTAGATAATTTTTGTGTCTCTGTGTCTCTGTGTGTCTCCACTTGCCTCCTTAAGTCTGTTTGTCAGCCAACAGCCAATGATCCTGTTAAAATATGCATTAGATCATGTTACTTTCCTTCTCTAAGTTCTCTCTTGGTTTCACATGCCACTCAGTGGCTTACAAGGCCCTTCATGATCCGTTCATCACGACCTCTCCAATTTAGTTCTCTAAGTCTTCCCGCAATCTAACTTGCTCACTCAGCTCCACCACTCGCTGCTTTTTAAATACAGAGAGCATACTTATGCCAGTGGCCTTTTCAAATGTTATTCTCTGCCTGGAATGCTCTTCCTTTGCATATCTACATGGATTGTGTTCTCATTGCTTTCAGTTCTTAGATCAAATGCTACTTCCTTAATGAAGTATTCGCTAACAAGGACCCTACTGAAAATGACCACTTCCTGTCACCAGTATCTCAGCGCCCTTTCACTGCTCTGCTCAGTTTTTCTTTGTGGTCTTGATTACCCTGTGATATTCTCTGTTTTCTCTATTTACACATTTTATTATTATCACTTTCTTATTTGCCTACCTTCTTTCACTAGACCAATGAAGACTGGAAAATGTATGCTTTATATTTACTTTTATACCCTCAGTTCCTAAAGTTGTACCTGGTATACAGTAGGTCCTAAATAGATATTTATTTTTAAGTAATGCATGAATAAATGAATGGTTCTGCCTCTTTTAACTTTGATCTACAATACTGCCTAAGAAATGCCTTAAACATATTAACCAGCTCGATGAATTTTCTGTCATTCTTTTATAAATTAACCAGAATATTAACACAGTGCTTCATTTCAGTCATGTCTTCATGAGGAAGGATTACTTTGCTAAAAACAATGACCAAAATGATCAATTTCTAGGTTTGAAAGGTAGGCACAAAGTTTCCTGAAGAATAGCATTGCAGCCACAGGTAAATGACAGACGGAGAAATAGTCTTTGGTGGAAAATGTTGCTTTACTTCTGGAAACCTCTCCTGAGCCTATTCCAGGGTGAGGGAATCATCCCAGTGAAGAGTGAGTAAACTCCTTAACTAATGGAAGCGGTTATGGCATCGTATATAGTTAACAGCACAGATTCTGAAGTCAGACACATTTGTATTACTAGCTCCAGCAACTCTTGTGATCTTGTCTAAATAACCAGGAAAAAGGTAGCAGCTTTTCAAAATCTGGCCCAGTATGTTCTCTAGGGTTTGAGTTCTAATCCCAAGAATCAATTTTAATTTCTAATTCTAAAAAACAAAGTTTTGAAATAATTAATATGGCAGCAGTATGCAAGAGACATTGGCTCTAGTACAGACAAGGAACAGATCATTTTAAAGGCTGCCATATGGCTGTGCATTGAAAAAAAATAAACGTTGGAACTAAGAGACGATGGGGATATATATCAGGAACAATGAGCTAGACCATGTTATTGTAACATGCCAGTTGGTATGGTAACAGCTCTTAAATATGCCAGTGGCTTAACCCAAAAAGATTTTATTCTCATTCATGCTTCATGTACAGCATTGGATAGCAAAGGAACTCTGCTTATTTTAGTTATCAGAGCCCCAGGATTACGGAGTGCATCATGATATGAGTTTCCATGGTTATTTGACATGAGAAAGAGTAAACACTGAATTACCCACTGGGGCTTTAAGGGATCTTCCACTTATAGAGTTAGTTTGAGTATTTGAAGTTCTAATGTCCCAGTGGCCTCTAAAAGTGATGTATTTTTTTGCATGTTTTTTTCTTTTTACCCCAGCATTATTGAGATATAATTAACATGTAAAGTTGCCTTTTGAAATATATGGAGGTACCATAGGTATCCAGTCATTGCAATTATTTTATCAAAAAGAAGTATTACAAAATGTTAATTAAGCTCTTAATACTTTGCAAGCACCATGGTTTACAAAGTATACTTTATAAAGAACATCACAAGTAATACTACATTTTACAGCTGTAAAAACTGAAGGTGAAAAAGTTAAATTTTCCAAGGTCATAGCTAGCCAGGTCTGATTTTAAAGATTAAGTGAGTAACAGTTGTACTGTACCTGATTCTAGTAGTAAGAATAAAAGCGTTCTCTTAGCTTTTCTTTTCAGAAGACTCTTATAAATTTGAATATCACTTAGTTGATGAAACTGATAATTTTGCTACTGTCAAATTTTTCTTGATACTTTGCCCTTAATGAATAGACTTTATTTACAAGGGTAATTACTCTTTAGTGAATCCTGGGCTGTTTGTTTTAATGCACCTGGTGTTATTGCTTTATATTGCATGTTTATTCATTTTCCACATTAAAGTAAAACTGATTATTAGGTGAATATTCAAAAGTCCAAAATACTGATGAGTAATCAGACACTTTTATTAACACCATTCAATTGCAGGTAATTCCTGTTATAAGGAAACATATTTGCATCACAGACAGAATTTGATTTCGAAGCTTCATTAGGACAAATACTGGAATAAGTCTTTTGTTCATCTGGTCTATCCCTTAAACACTATACCTATATGAATTAATTATTCAAAAGGCCAGATGTGAAGTTGTAAATCAATCAGAAGTTGTCTGAGTAAATTGTTTCACAAATTAACAGTCTAATATTTCTGTATCTCCCATAAACTATTTTAAGGATTGGTGTTGGGAAATTGGAACTCACCTTAAAATCTTCATTTCCAGAATTTTGTGCTTGTATGACTTGAACCACTATCACATCTTTTCTTAACTTCAGGCATATAGTGTTTAGATTTCCCTAAGGAATTTTCTTTAAAAGATATGTGTGTTCACTAGAAATATTTTAAAGAAGAGCAATGGGGATATAAGCACATATTAGTATTGATGTTTTACTTAAGTATCTGTTCGCAAACTGCACAAAATGAATTGAACACTCCCACAGACATTTGGAAGCTACTCACTCTAGAGACTAATAGGCTACTAATTGCATTTTGGGGGAAGAGAGATGTTTCATAGAATATAAAGAACAAAGATTTTCATCTATAAAGAATGCAGTAGACTGGCTCCAAAGTGATTTACTTAATTGATCTAAAAGAAGCTTGATTCATGATTAGCAAGAGGACAAATAAATCTTCATTTGAAGCTCTGGGCATACATAAACTCAATATATTGTCAAGGAAGCAATTTGTAAATGAAAAACAAACAAAGAAAAACTGTTTTATTACTTAGATATCTTTAGCGCTGTGTAACAGCAGAATTTAAATTAGGTTGCAGCGTATTTCATAATTGTGATCAAAAACAGTGTAAGGCTTCTGAGAAAAGAAGAAAGTTTCTCAATGTTGAATCACTTTCCTTTAAAAGGCAAGCACGTGCTACTCCTTAGTAGCTTGGTTGCCAAACTGACTACAAAGGTTACACAGTAAGAGATTAAGATTTTTCAAGTTTTATTTTTCAGCATAATAAGATTGACTTGATGATACTTTACTTCTTTGTAGTCCTTCTTAGTTTTCAGTTCAGGCATTTGCAAGGTGTCCTTTCATCAGGGACAGCCTGGTAGATGACACTTGGGAGGGAGACAAACTAAGGTTCAATTCACAGCTTCAGCACTTATTAGCAACTGAGGCGAGTTATATAAATTCTCCAAGGCTATTGATACTTCACTGACCTGCTACGGGGATTGAATGAGATCATTTATGGATTGTACTTGACCCCATATTGTAGATGCACAGGAAATTTTCATTTCCTTCTGCCTTCAGTTCATGTAGAGAGCTAGTAAACTAGAGCAAACCGGGAAGACTTGAACATGAACAGAACGTTTATTCCTCCCTTGCTGTGCTGTTATTTCCTAGTGCATTATGAATAGGCTAGGAATGATCAGCTGGTTAACTGGATATAGTAGACCAGTTCAAGCGATATTTGTTAGAAACAGCTAAGTGGAAAGCTCTGTTTCCGGGAATAGTTCTAAGACCCTACAAACAAGCATGTCGCTCCCTGCCATTGAGGGATGTCTTCCTGGAACCAAACCCCATGTCCTCATTTCTGGAGGCAGATTTCAAGGAAAGAGCGAATAGAACCGATTTAGTGAAGACAATCTCCCTTTTCTTCCTTCCTCAGACATCATGCATTGCCATATGCATTATCTTTCCTTATAGCAACAACAACATGGCATGACAAAGAGTGATTGTATGTCTTGACCCAATTATATACACAATGGATATGACAGTTCTTTTCCTAACTCTAGCACTGTTGCAGAATTACTTGGTAAACAGATGAAACAGTTTTCTTCTCATTTCATTTACTTGGTTTACAGTTTTAGGCCTGAATTTCCTTCTCATTAAAATGTGGGGTTGGAACAGCTCATTGCTCAGATTCTGGCTCTGTTTTTCTATTAATCTTTACACTAGAAATAAAAAATGATATTTTACATGTTTGAGAAGACACATCGTGTGGCCTGTCATGTTAATGAGGTAAGAACTTAAACACTAGAGGTAAACCTTAGTTTGAACCCTAATTTTTCTACTTACTAGCCACTTACAAGCTTGGGATAGTCCTTTAATGTTTCTTATCTTATTTCCTCATCTATAAAATATGGTTAATACAAATATTTAACTCTTTGAGGCCTTGAAGGAATTAAATGAAATACATGAGAAGCTTTTTGCATGGTGTTTAAGGAGTAACAAGCACTGAAATGGATACCTATGATGCTATGATTATTAGAGAAGAAACAGATACAAAAATTTCTTCAATATCACAGACCTGACAATGAAGATGGAAAGACTTTGAATAGAGCAGATGTATGTCATTTACATACAGCCACCAAAGCCTGTGGAGAGGGGCCTAAGTAAAAACAGAAAGGCATATTCACACATCATTATCCTGAACAAAAGTCACTGCCAACACTGGGATCAGCATGATAAAGAAAAGACAGAAGAATGGTGTCCCTTTCCTCATAGAACATAACATGGCATCAGTGACCTGAGAGGTCTCAGGTATCGTGGCAACAGCAACAAGACACCTTCTTGGTGCCTCTGTGGATTTAAGAGGTTTTGACAGCAGACATTACCTTTATTTCTGGTCATTAAAACAAAAACACCATTAGATGTTCATTTTAAAAAATGTCACCGGCACTAAAGATATAGTGTATCTATCTGTCAAATGCAAACTTGATAGACAAGATGTGCCTCAAGAAGAAAAACAGCCACATCCAGATGGCAGCTGAGAGAGCTGCCTCTTATTCTATGTGGGCTTGCCTTGGTGATTGCCTGGGGTAGTTGTGGAGAGGATCCTTGACAAGAAGTTGAAAGTTGACAGTCACACACTGCACAGGTTTGGACTGTTATCGTCACTTTAGTTTGTTACTTAGTTTATTTATTTTTTTTGTCACCTCTGGGCAGGAGTGAACTGTCAAAGGTTGCTTATTTGTTATAAGCCTGGCAGTGACTTAAAAACAATCAGTACTTTGTGTAGCTGTAGCTTTAACTAGAGGTCAGTGTTCCCTGTAAAAGTCAGTGGAGATTGTCTCTTTCACAGACTGTTCATGTTATTCAGGACTGTGGAAGGTGGTTTGCAAGTTCCATCCAAGTTTTCTGCACTGAATTCCTACAGTCACCTCCATCTTGTGCAAACTCATTAATGACCAGTATATTACTGAATGTTGACAATGGAAAACTAAAAATATCTCTAAATGTAGCAATAAATTCTTATCTGTTTAAGGTAGTCATCTTGAAAATATACATATGGCACCTAGGAGGAAAAAACGTCATTACAGTAACTTAAAAAAGCTCTCTCTAAATGCTTCATGTAATTACAAGTCCTGAACCTGGTGTGTGGCTGCATATCATTAATTTTATTGGCTTGGAACACTCTTTTCAAAGGATCTGTATTGCACAGTGTTTAAAATGTGTGATGGAGACATGTCTTATATATATGCACTATAAATCATTTGTAAAAAGAGAGCGTATTTCTATTTGCTATGCAAAAAAAGTCATTTGCCAGATTGGTTTACTACTCTTGTTTTGGCCTTTTAAGGATCTTTTGAATAACAAGAGTGCCATCTGCTGGTCAGTTCAGTAAGTCTGGAAATAAATGGAGATCTTCCTCCACAGAAGTACCAAAACCAAACAAAAATGGTAATTGGATACATACTCGTTTTGTATTACATTTTGTGATATCTACAATTCACAGTCACTAAGGACTTAGGTTAAAAAGCATATTTGGAATTCAGTACAATTCTTAAGTGTATTAAACTCCTACTGTCTTCGTGTTTTGATACAGTGAGCAGTTTTGGGCTTGTTCACATTCTATGAACTCTTGAAATATCTGTATGTGACAAATTTATTTTGTGCAGAAGAAACTTAGTGTTACTTTAGTGGACAGCTATATTACACGGGGGATGTGTCCACTTACAATCCTTTTCTCATAAAATTGGAATTAATTTAAATGACATGAATATCTTTAAAAATAACACCATCTTAAGGGAATTCCTCTGATTATTGGGCATTTCCCATTAACCACAGCCTGCATAAGCAGAGATTCCATCCAACATAATATTCTGCATGAATGAATTAAAAAAAAAAACTCAGAATGCTGATGATATTTCAATTGTTGAAATGGTAAAATTTCTTTTTTTCTTTTACTTTATTTCAAAATGTCCCTTCTAATATGTATTGAGCATTGAATACTGAAGGCAAACATCATGCTACCATATTTCTAGAGTTGTAGAAAATATCTCTGAAATGCATATACACGCAGTTGATTTAACACCGTCTCATTTTCAACATACAGAAGTATATCCCACAAGAGGATATTATGGGGGCGGCGGTGGGGGACCCCGGGTGTAGAGCTCTAGTTCAAATAGATTTCCTGATCTGGTTTGAAACTAAGAAAAATTTTTGTTCAAAGGCAAACTCGCACAGGTGGAAAGTGGGGAATGCAAAGATTATTGGAACTGATCATAGGCTTTTTTCTTACCCTGGGTTTTTAAAACCGAACAAGAGCACAAGTTCTTTGAAAGTCATCCCTGTACACTTTGCACATTAAATAAAGCTTAGAATCGTACTCTTCAAACCACGTTCCACAGTCCACAAGTATCGGAATCACCCGGCAAACAAAAATGTACACCCATGGTCTCCCTTCCACTGCCCCCAGAGATACTACATTAGGTGCTGGGATACAGCAGTGAACAAAAAAGACAAACATTCTTGCCCTTGTGAAACTTACAGTCTAGTGATTTTTAACCAGGAAACTAGAAGACTGAAATCATATCGAGGATTTTCTCCACACTAGCAGGAAACTGGAAATAAATTAATTTGAAAACACGTAAACAAAGGAGGCACCAACAACCCAATAGAAAGGGAAAAACAAAGTCTCTTGCACTTGTAACTATGTGCTTAACCTCCGTCATGGTAAGAGAACTCTCAAATTACCATCCTGTGGCTGGTGCGGGGGTGAGTAAACATTCCCCTATGTTGCTGGTGAAAAGGCGCACTAATGCAACCTCTGTGGGGGATGATTTGGCCGCGTTACTCCAAATAGCAAATACAGACAGCCTTTTGAAACCGGAGGGCAACCGAGTCAGGGGCTCTTGCTGCCTCTCAACCGCTCAGCCGAAAAGCAGAGACAGGGATTGGATTTTAACTGAGCTTTTATTATTATCAGCGGCCAGCAGTCTGAGAAGGTGGCTACTACAAACCCTAACACCCAGCTTCCTTGAGCTTTTGGAAGCAAACGTTGGTATGGAGAATGCAGGAATTCGGGAGAGGAAATTCCTAGTGGGAGCGCCAGACATGCTGTGTTCTCTTAGGAAGGGCAGCTGAAAGAGAAGTCTGGCGCCCTTGATTCCGTTGTTCTCTATTTGCACTGGAATTCCTCTTCCTCTCTTCCCTGAGCCCTGTGGTTTGTGTCCAGGGAAGCTAGGTATTCTCTGGTCTGGGAGGAGAAGTAAAAATCATTTGCTCTCCAGTGTCCTTGGTTAGGGGAGATAAGGTCTGGTGATTAACTAGCCAGCTGTAAATTGCTCAAACTGTGTGGCCTTGTTTAATTTTCTTGTCTCAGTTTCTCTATTCCACTCGGACAGGAATGTTCCTAGCTCCTTGCTCCTGCTCCCTGTCACACTTTGATCCAGCAATGCCACTTACAGAGAGTCATCATTTGTAAAATGATGTATGTACATGGTTATTCATTGAAGTAGGGTTTGGAAAAGCTTGGAAATAATCGAAATGTTCGCTAGTAGAAATCTTTATCAGTAAAATTACGTAATTATATATACTGTGCATCAATTTTTATGTACTGATATGGAATGGTCTCTAGCACATATTGGTATGTGTATTGTATTATAACTGCTGTTTTTAAAGAGGGAAATATGGAACTATTTATATATGCACAGAATATCTCTAGAAGGATTCACAACAATCAGGCAATATTGGTTGACTCTGGGGAAGGGTATTAGAGGGCATTGGAGGGTAGGAGTTGGAGGAATCTTTTAACTGTATATCTCGCTCTTTGAATTTTGAACAGTGAATGTAATTAGCTATTCAAAAACTTATAAACTACAAAGTTATTTAAATATAATTTAAAACATTTACAAAGAGGCTTTTAAGAAATAAAAATGTATTTATTTTATATACATAGATCTGAAATTTGTCTTTTGTTTTACATAATTGTATATTGTGCACATTCCTACAGGCCCATATTAATAGAACTCATTTTTGATAATATAGTATTCTACTGTATGGATGAGCCAAAATTTATTCAGCCATTTCCCTATCAATGAAAACTCAGGTGTTTTCTTGGTCTTCGTTTTTGTTCAATTGGGGTTTTTCTTGATAGGACAATACTTTTTCTTAGCTAGGATTAGCAGATATAAACATAAAAGGTAAAACAATAAAAACATTCGAAGAAAATTATAATCTCAGACTGATAGGAAACACAGATGATTTGTAGGAGCTCTTTATAACCCCGTAATTAGTTTTTTGCAATAGGAGTAGAAATACTTTTCTAGTTTGTCATCTGTCTTTTCTATAGTACTTTTTTGTCATGTAATTAAATTTATTAATCTGTTCTTTTCCTTTGATGACTTTCAGGTTTTGTGACATTCTGTCCAGGCCTTCCCTACCCCCAAATGGAAAAAATGTCTGGTTTTCATGGAATTTATTTTGGTGGAAAGTATGAGGAAGATACCTTAATTTTTTTCAAGCTAACCACCAGTGATTCCTGTACTTTTATTTGAGTAAAACTTCTTTTCATTATTGACTTGAAACGCTTTGTCATATACACCTGGAATGAAGAAGAAACAGAAGATCTGAACAAACCAATTCCAACTACTAAAACTAAAGCTGTAATCCAAAAACTCCCATCAAACAAATATTCTGGACCGAATGGCTGCACAGGTGAATTTTACCAAACATTCTAAGAAGAACTTATTAAACTATTCTCAAACTATTTCAAAACATCCAAAGGAAGAGAAGTTTCCCAAGTTCATTTTACCAAGTTGGCATGATCCTAATTCCAAAACCAGATAAAGATACTACCAACAAAATATATATACATATATGTGTTTATATATATCAATATGCCCGATGAAACTAGATGAAAATCATGAAAATATTATTAGCAAACTGAATCGAGAAATATGTTAAAACTGTCATACATGATGATCAAGTAGGATTTATTTCTGGAATACAAGGTTGCTACGATATCTGCAAATGAATTAACATAATGCATCAAACAAACAAAATAAAGAATACAAATTATATGAGCATATCAATAGGTATAAAAAGTGCACTGACAAAATATAGCACCCATTTATGATAAAAACTCTGAACAAAGTAGAAACAGGGGGTATATTCTTCAACATAATAAAGGGCATGCATGACAACCACACAGAACTCCGAATAGTAGTTAATTTTAGGGTAGAGAATGGGAAGGCAAAATGATGTTTACATGGATGTGTAATTCATCACGCTCTTTACTTAGAATTAGTATACTTTTCTGTATGTATTTTACACTTAAATGACAGTTTATATAAAAAATGCAAGGATGGTTTCTCATATTAAATGAATCAAAAGTAACAAAAAGGAGATGAGATAAAATCAGTATACCCTTTTCTGTGGAAGTTTGGTCATGAAGATAAAGAGGAAGATGAGTTCTAAGAAAACTAGGTTTATGTAGATTAGTACATGCTTGCAAACTAAGCACTAGATTGGTAGAATTTCAATGTTTCAAGATAAGAAGTCCTGTGCTTGAATGTGTGGCTTGAATCATTTTTTCATGATTTTGAGATTAATCTGCCTCAGATTATCTAAATCAGTGTTCATTAAAATTGTTGTTGCTTAATCCCTAACTTAAAAGAAATGTTATTTACCTTGTGACACATTTAACATTGATACTCAGAAATGTTTTATAAGTTTAAAGAAGTACAAAAAGTATTTTCCAGTGTATTTTATATTGTACTTGTATGACAGTTAAATTGTCTTGTAAAAATTTGGAGTCAGTTAAAATTCCTTTATTTCAGGCAATGCAATTTTTTCATACAAGTTAATTGATAGAACTAGTTCTTAGTGTCAAATCAATCAGCTAATTCAGACTTTCTGAAATATCTGAAATGTTTTTAATTCAATTAAATGAGTTCAGCCATGTTCATATGACAACCTCCTCATTCCCAAATTACAATTCTTGTAATGAGTTTACACTCAGGGTCAGAGTTTCCAACTTGGCGGTTTTGACATGTTCAGCCAAATAATTCTTCATTGGGGGGGGGGGGTTTCCTGTGTATTGGAAGATGTTTAGCAGCATGCCTTCCTTCTATCCACTAAACGCCAGCAGCGTCCTCCTGAAACCAGGAGATGCCTGCATTCAGGCTGCCTGTCACTACCAAACCCAATAAGCAGAGACAGGGATTGAATCTTCACGGGCGGCGCTTTATTCAGGTGGCTGGTGATCTGAGAAAATAGTGGGTTCATACCCTAACAGACCATCTTACATTTTCTTTCCAAGCCTGCGTTTTTATAACAGAGAACAAAGTGTGGTGAAGGGTTTTGAGATTCAGGGGATTAGATTAAAAAACTGCAGTGATTCTTTTCCTGGGCGGTTAGCTGTTCCCAGAGGTGGGTGCTGTCTGTCTCTCCCTGGAACACAATGGCCCAGATGCCTCCACTTGTCCCCAGGCGGTAATCTCTAGCAGTGCCCCAGGAGGTCAGCTGTTTTCCCAGGAGCCAGGATGGGCCTTATCTGTAGTTTCTGAAACAAAAGCTTTAACATATACATTACTTCCTAGGCTTATAATTTTTTACCTTAAACTAAAATTTTCCAGCTCTTGAGTCCCCTATCACTTCCTTCCAGAT
This sequence comes from Trachops cirrhosus, assembly GCA_028533065.1. NCBI lineage: Eukaryota > Metazoa > Chordata > Mammalia > Chiroptera > Phyllostomidae > Trachops > Trachops cirrhosus. The sequence goes on along the minus strand of CM052552.1, from coordinate 34,628,149 downwards.
GTGACAACCTAAAATGTCTCCAAATGTTTCCAATTATCCTCTGGGGGGCAAGCTTCCCCAAGTGAGAACCTCTGCTTTGGATGAATCACCAAAGTTCCTTTTACTATTTCACCCTTGAATTTAGTTTGATCTTGGGAGATTGTTCCTTTAAAACTAGCCTTTTGTGTGTTGCCTAGACTTTTTTTTTACAGCTTTGGGAAAGCACCTTAGTAAGATTTGAATGGGTGAGAGGTGCTCCCTTCTTTCATAAAATAGAACTACCGTATTTTTCAGGATTATAAGACAAACTCCCCCCCCCCGCCCCAACCCCTGCCAAATATGGGAGGAATAATGGTTGTTAATGCTGCTGTTGAGTTCCATTTACATTTACATTGGTGCAATATTATGTTATTTATGTTATTAAATATTTTACCACTTTTTTGCTTCAAAATTTTTTTTCCTATTTTCCGCCTCTAAAACCTAGGTGCGTCTTATGGTCTGAAAAATACAATATAGTGACAGAGAGTTTAGGAAGAAGGAACCTGTTGTTTGGTGGCTTTTCAGTGAGATCCATTTCAGAAAAAGAGTACATGTGGAAGTTGTGGATCTGGAGATCCCTTCACCTCATAATTTAGTTGCGGACCTCATAGTTTAGTGATGCACCTCATAATTCAGTGACACAACGAGTCACTCCCTCATTGTGTCACTTCCTTTCATATGCAATACAAAAATCGATGGTGTGTCACGACAACCTACCTTTGCCAGCACATTCTGCACCCCCAACTCTTCATCCTTTTTATAAGCTCCAATATTGTATCAATCTAATCATTCATTCCCTCCATTGATATGAAAGGGCTACTGACACTCTAGGAGAAAAAAAAAGCAAAACTGTGTTTTTAGGTCTCATTTGTAGTCTCATTTGTAGTCTCATTTCATTTGTAGTCTCATTTCATATGAGATTTCACCAATACTCAAGAATAGTCAGAGGTGGCCCTGGTCATCGTCTTTGAATATCTGCCAACATCTATTTCAAATATTTACTTTTCCCTTCAACTCTACAGCCTTATACCATATCTTTCTCAATAAATTAAGTTAACTTCTAATTTACTGAGAAAATTAAGTACATACAGTCTGAACAACATCAATCTCCTGCATCTATACAATTTATTTGTACCTCTTGCCTACATTCCACTATTAGTTCTCTCTTTCTTTGGCATAATCAACCTTTCCTTTTTTTTAAGATTTCGTTTATTTATTTTTAGACAGAGGGAAAAGGGAGCAGAAAGAGAAGAAGAGAAACACCAATGTGTGGCTGTCTTTTGCGCAGGCCCTGCTGGGGACCTGGCCTGCAACCCAGGTGTGTGCCCTGACTTGGAATCGAACCGACCACCCTTTGGTTTGCAGGTCAGCGCTCAATGCACTGAGCCACACCAGCCAGGGCTCAACCTTTCCTTCTTGACTCACTTATTCCTCAGAGATGTAAATGCATTCCCATTAAAAAATAAAATAAAAATAACAAACCTCTCTCTAAAGTGTAGTCAATGGTGTCCTCATCTTCCAATCACTCTTCAAGACCCTCAGGTCCGGCTTCCACTGCCACACCACTTTTCTGATACTCCAATGGTAAAAGTCAACAGTGCCCTCCTAGTTTTACTCTTCGTCATCATCTTCGAGATAGCTAGTCGTGCCTTTACATTTCCCCTCCCATGGACTTCTATAACATAGTTCTACTGGTCTTCCTCTCAGTTCTCTGACAATGTTTCTCACATTCTTCTTTTCAATTGTTTCTCTCTTTCAAAACTATAAAATGTTAATGTCACCCAGGATCATACTATCAGTTTTCTTCTCATTTATATGTTCTCCTTAAACAATCCAATCTCTATCCATAGCTACAACCCCCCATGGATAACCAAATATCCTCAAATATTTATTTTTATGTCAGCCTTGCACCCTAGGTCCTCAAGTCTTATTTACAACTTATAGTTGAATATATCCACCTGGATGTCATATTAACACCCATAAATTTTACTTTTTCTGTACCCAAACCAGTCAAAGATTCTTTCCAAAGTTTACCTCTCAAATTCTTATGTGATTGCCTTAGTTTAGATCCTTATTTTATTTTGCTTGAACTTTTTGAACAGTCTTCAAACTGGTCTCACTGCCGCTAGCCTTGGCCAATGGAATCTACTCTTAAAATGTTGACCTTTCTGAAAGGCAGATCAGGCCTTTATTCCTTTCCTTTCACCAGTTGCTATTTTCCACATGACAAAATTCAAATTCCTTAGTAGAACATGGAAGAAGACGCATTGTTGTTCTGTCTCCTGCTTTACCTTCTGGACACACCTTACCATTTGTGTTCTCCATATTTTTGCTCATTGCTTCAGTTACACGATGCTGGTTTGACTGAAGTCACAATCAACCTCAAAATCTTAGAGTCTCGTACCCACAAAATTTACTTTCAGCTTATCAAATATGTCAATGGCAGGATAGTTTTGGAACTCCGCTTCATGTTCCCTCACTATTGAACCACCATCCAGAGAATTGCTGATTCCCATGGCAGAGGTAGAAATAAGATGGAAAATTACAATCTTCTTGGTAAAGATTTCCACCTGGAATTCACATCCATTACTTCATTTCACGGGGTATGACTCCAAACTGGTTATACCACCATACACAATACCAGTAGAAGTGAGGAAGTAAACCTCTGCCTTGGGGTCTTAAGGAAGAATCTGGAATATATAAGGAAATCATGAATGAAAACTGTACTCAGACACTGATTTATCAACCTGGCATCTCACGGGCCACCTATTCTACAAAGTCTTTTCTCACCAGTTCTTTCTACAAACAAATGAATGTGTTTGACAGACTACACTTGTGCCTCCTCCCTCAGAACTATGAGCCTCCTGAAGAGAAGATCCATGCACTATTCACTTTTCTACCTTTAGTATTAATTTCTGTGCCTGCTACATGGCACATGTCCACTAAGTTGTCTGATAAATAAACAATGTTTGCTCTACTACCATTTTGAAATATTAATCTGTTTGTTCCCCCTCCTTCGTTGATTACATGAAGACATTTGATTACAAAGTTCAAATACTACTTGTCTAGAGACGGTAGAAGAGAAAATTTGAATGTATATTTTTCACATGCATCTTATATATACAACTTGCATGTAATACAATCTTTCTCATATTCAGACTGGGAACTAGAAAAAGGTGAAGTGGAGAAAATGCCACATAGAAAATAGAGGGAAAGCTTAAGAGACCAATAACTCTCACAGAATCCAGCGGGTCTCACTCACAGCGGGAAGTGATGTAAAAGCCAGTGCTCAGCTGACCTTCTTTTTGCTGTCTGGAGAGGACCATCATTGTATGCCAGCCAAAATGTCATCCATCCATCATGAAGCTGAGATGACAATTATTTGTGTCCTTACTCAAATCCCATCTAACTCACTTCTGAGGTTACTACTCCTACTTCAAAAGCTCACAACTGTATGGATCATGGGGGCATGAAAGGAAAAGACCCAGCTGGCACCTTTTCAGGTTTTGTTATTGTTGTTGTTGTTGTTTTAAAGATTTTATCCATTCATCTCTAGAGAGGTGAAGGGAAAGAGAAAGAAAGAGAGACATCACTGTGTAGTTGCCTCTTGTGCACCCTCTACTGAGGGCCTGTCCCACAACCCAGACACATGCCTTGATTGGGAATCAAATAAACCCTTTGGTTCGCAGGTCAGCATTCAATCCACTGAGCCACACCAGCCAGGGCCTTTTCAGGTTTTAACTAGAATTATCTAATACACAGGATATTTACCTAACCCACTTCTCCTGTGTCCTTAAACTTTACAACAACAAGTAGTGAGTAAATATTAATACTTATTTACGTATATTAATATCCTCAAGAATTCTTGTGTTAAGCTATCTATTTCTTGAAGAAAATACTGTCCATACAATTACCATCATGATTATTTCTTCCTACTAAAGCACATTTCTGCTAGAAGGAGCACATAGAAAGGGAATTGCTGGGTGATATATAATAAACAGAATACTTTCAAAAATGATGTCTGACTCTCCTAGCAGGTGCCCTGTGCCTCCATTCTCCTGCACTGCACAGTCATTAACTAATGGCTCTTTACTGTTCGGAGCTCTTGAGGTAAACAGAATTTTGAGGACTTCTGTGTGATGTCTTTGTAGAGAGAAGAAAAACCTTTTGAGTTGTGCTTTCATTGGATCTTTTTTTAATAGCCCCACAATTCCCACAAGTACATTTCTTTTGTGATTTTGTTTGCTACATTCCAGACAAGATTCAGAACTCTGGTATTTTTTATTTCCTTCCTCCACTGCTCCTTTTTTATTTGGGAGAGGAAAAAAATAAACTTTTATTAACAGAGCATGTGAAATGAATATGAATTCTTTTGTCTCTAAAACACACCCATATTTTGCCCATGCTGACTATTACATTTCCCTAATTTATTTCATATTATTTGTTAGGCCTGGCCTCCTCTATGTTCTCTCAAAGGAGGCACCCAGTGGCTGTGCAGTCTTCAAAGTACCCAGGTAATAAACTTTTATGAATAACTTAATTGGTGTGTATTTAAATAATAACAGAATCTAAAGCTTCATTCTACAAAAATATTAGTGAATTACAGTAAAAAAATATGGTTATCTATGCATACGGATACATTTCAAGTGCATCACCTTTATGTATAACTGTATGTATATTTCTGTATGCATTGCATGTTTCTAATTCTCCAAAAAAAGAGAGCATTTTTCCTGAGAAATTTAATCATAAACATTCTGCAAGCTATCTTTAAAGTGAGAATAGGGCCCTGGCTGGTGTAGCTCAGTGGACTGAATGCCGACCTGTGAACTAAAAAGGGGCCAGTAGGGTTGTGGGCCAGGTCTCCAGTAGAGGGTGCGAGAGAGGCAACAGATCAATGTATCTCTCACACATTGCTGCTTCTGTCCCTCTCTTTCTCCTTCCTTTTCCCTACCTCTAAAAATAAATAAATAATAAAGTGAGAATAAGCTTAACATTTTTCAATAATGGTTTATAAAAACATGGACCGTGACGGGTACATTGTTAACCATATGTGCTGTTGAACATATACACATATCCTGATATTTTTGAAGGGTGGAGAATTTGAGCATTTAGGGGTGATGATATAGTCCCATATTCTCAACAGTAAGGCATTTGAATTGAAATCTCAATATAGGAGAAGATTCTTAGGACAAGAAAGAGGCAGAGCCAGCCTGTAACAATAGCCAAGGAGACTGTATTGCCCAAGCTGTTTGATTTTCTGGACACGATAGGGACTATCTTCTGGATAAGGAATTTTATGCCAGAAACCTTAGATGGCTTCCAAGAAACTGAACCTCTGGACATTGTTTGATTATTTTAGGGGAGGAGAGCTATGTTTTCCAGGGAAGGTTCAATAAATTTTTATCATATTCTCAAAGGTATATGTGACCTAAAAAGGTAAGGAACCATTGCCTGAGGAGAAGCAGGAAAGATTATAAAACTACCAAGGTAAAATTGATGATGCCCAAGGAAATAAATAACTGGGTTGTGCATCTGTGTGTACCATTTGAAAAGCACGGAAACCTGGGGACATAGAGTGCAGAAAGTTCTGGTATCTGTTTTCTATTACCCTCATTCTTTCTACATTTATTATTTGGAGTTCTTTCATGAAACTTTGCCTTTATTCTCATGTATCTTTTTGGTAAATAATTGATTTCTCTAAATACCTTAGTGCATAATTGGTCAGGCAGTCATAAGGGTGTTTTGATGTTAGATAGGTGTTTTTTGTTGGATTCAAAGAATTTTTCTAAAAGGTAGTTTTTTGGTTATATTTATTATTATGCCCTTTATACTCTCTGTGCCTTTCCTTTTTCTTTTATTTTACAATTATTTCCAAACATGTAAAATCTATATACACACACATACATATATATACATATTTATATGATAAAACCCATATAGAGAAAACACAAAGAGCAAATGTAGAGTTTAATTTATTATTATATGGTAAACTGTAACCTAAACTTAGTTTAGAAATAAAACTCTGAAGAGCCTCTTTCCTGTCGCAATTTCACCTCCCAAAATAACCCATATGCTAAATATTTATAATAATGACTTCCTTTCATTGTTTTTAATCATTCAAGTGTGCCAATCTAAACACAATGACCTAATCTTGTTAATTTAAAAATAGTTTCCCTAATACTCAGTTTTTAAAAATAGTTTTATATGTCTTTAAGTCTCTTTTCAACGTGTTCTTATTTCATTGCTTCATATTTCTTATAATTTATCTGTTTATTAACTTGGGACATTAGAATTGTACTTTCCCACAACCTGAGTTTTTGTGTTTGTATACTTATAGGATGTATTCCCATGTTCCTCTGTCTATGTGTTTCTTGTAAATTGACAGCTAGATACAAAGTCTTAGACTGAATTTACTGGAGAGCATTATGCTAAGTGAAAAAAGCCAGGCAGTGAAAGACAAACACCATATGATTTCATCTATAAGTGGAACCTAATCAACAAAGCAAACAGGTGAGCAAAATAAAACCAGAGACATGGAAATAAAGAACAAACTGACAGTAACCAGAGGGGAGGGTGGTGGGGGATAATGGAGGAAAGAAGGGGAAGGGTCATAAAAGAACATGTATAAAGGACCCATGGACAAAGCCAAAGGAGGTAGGTTCTAGGGTGGGCAGTGGGGGTGGGTGGAGTGGGGGGAGTGTTGGGGGGGTCAATGGAGACAACTATACTTGAACAACAATTTGAAAAGTTACCTCAAAAAAAGAAAACATCCCTTTGGCAATACTATATTCTTATTGAAATTATTAAGAAGAACTTAAAAGCTGAGGATTTCTTTTTGTGATAACAGCTCTTGACGTTCAATGCAAAAAACTTGATATTTAATTTAATAATTTCTTTGTCATTTATACCTTGAAATAATTTTTAAACACACATTTACTAATTTGATGGTTGCCAGTGGGGAGGGGAGTTGAAGGGCTAGCAGAGAAAGGTGAAGGGATTAAAATTCATGAATTAGTAGTTACAAATGGTCATGAAGATTTAAAGCATAGCTCAAGGAATATAGTCAATAACACTATAATAACTATGTATGGTGTCAGATGGGCACTAGATTTATCAGGGCGATCATTTTGTAAGATGTACACATGTGTAATCAGTATGTTGTACACCTGAAACTAACATACTATTGTATGTCAACTACAATAGGAAAAGTATGAAAAAACCTGTGTGTGTATATGTATATATATAATTTCATTTAATCCTAAGATTAATAAAATAACTTTGTGCAAAGCAAAAAATATTAGCTATAGATGGTCATTGCCTATTATGAGATACCAAAAAAACCCCATTTTTGTTCAGTATCTTTACTTTCAGTGGTTTTAATGCTTGTCCACTCTCTACATTTGAGTTGCACTTTGGAAGCATGTTTAAAATAGATCCTGTTAGATGTGGGGTCAAGAATATGAGACCAAATGAGATAGATGAGGCTGTACTGGTAATAAATGGTAAACAGGATCCACCAAACTGGATCAATTCCTAGTGAGAATGAAGATATTTAAATAGACTAAGAGGGTAAAGGGAATAAAGAGATTTGGAAGTAGAGCACAGACTGATGGATGTCAGAAGGGAGGGGTGTCGGGGGACTGGGTGAAAAAGGTGAAGGGAGTGAGGAGTACAGACTGTTAGTTACCAAATAGTTACAGGGATGTAAAGTCCAGCATAGAAAATATAGTCAATAATATTGTGGTAACTATATATGGTGTCAGGTAGGTGTAAAACTTATCACAGGCATCCTTTTGTAAGTGATGGTATATAAATGTCTAACCACTATGCTGTGCACATGAAACTAATATAATATTGAATGTTAATTGTGATTTAAATAAATAAATAAATAAATCCAGCATAACATGGATACCAAAGCCAGACAAGGACACTACAAGAAACAGAAATTGCCCAGTATCCCTGATCAACATATATGTCTAAATCCTCAATGAATTACAGAGCAAACTGAATCCAACAGCACATTCAAAGGATCATACACCAAGGTCTAGTGGGATTTAGCCCTGCCGTGCAAGGATGGTTCAAGATACCCAGATCAATAACTGTGAACTACCACATGAAAAGAACAACAAAAAAAATTATGTGATAATTTTTTTAAAATGCAGAAAAGTATTTGTCACATTTTAACAACCTTTCATTATAAAAACTGTCAACAATTTAGTCTAGAAGGATTTTTCTATAAGGCCAATGTATCACAAGGGTACAGTTAACGCCATAATTAATGGTGAAAGTTACCAGCTTTTTCTCTTAGGCAAGAATGCTCTCTCTTGCCTTTCCTATGGACTATAGCACTACAACTCTTAGCCATAGAAATTAGGCAAGAAAAAGAAATTAAAAGCATTCAGCTCCAAAATGAAGATATAACATCATCTCCATTTGCAGGTGACATGATCTTATAAAAAAAAAACCTTAAATAATCCACTAAGAAACTATTAGAAATAATAAATGGATTCAATAAAGTCACAGAATACAATACCAAAATACAGAATTTAGTTATATTTTTATATATGAATAATGAACTCTCTAAAAAGAAAATAATAAACCCATTTATAATAGCATCAAAAATAATAAAACAGTTAATAAATTTAACCATGGAGGTGAAACACTTCTACAATGAGAACTATTGAGCCATTGATGAAAGAAACAAAGGACACAAATAACTGTGTTCTTGATTAAAAGAATTAATATTGTGAAAATGTCCATACCATCTATAGCACTTTATACATTCAGTGCCATCCCTATCAAAATTCCAACACCATTTTGCACAGAAACAGAATAAAAAACTATCATAAAATTTTTATGGAACCACAAAACACACTACTATCCAAAGCAATCCTGAGAAAGGAAACTGATGTTAGAGGTATCACACTTCCTGATTTCAAGCCATATTACAAAGCTCTAGTAATCAAAGCAGTGTGGGAGGGGCCTAAAACCAGGGACATACTCCAGTGGAGCTTCAGAGAGAACTCAGATGGGAACCCCAGGAGATGCTGCCGACTAAACTTTACAAGGGCTCCAAGAACAAACGATAAGCACAGGTCAGTCTTTCCCATGAATGGTCACTGTTGAAAGCTATTTTCAGCAGCCCCAAGACAGAGATGAGAAAGCAGATAAGACAAACAATACATCACTGGAGATAGGCAAGGCAGAAAGAACATTAGCAGGACGAGGGCATCAGGAAAATAAAGGATTCAAATAAAGACTTTGTTGAAATGGTCAGCTGGGCAGACCACATTTTGTGCTGTAACCAGAAGAAACCTGAGGTTTTGGGGTTATAGGGTGAGTAGCAGGCACTGAAAAGCATGATATACAAGGTCTGTCCAGAAAGTATCCAGACATGTACTATGAAAAATAGAGACATTTACTGAAGAAGATACAAGAAACATTGTCCATAAGACAATGACACCTCAGTCCCCTTCAAAGTAGGTACCTCAGGACCTCATACAGTTTTCTCAATCACCATCAGCCTCCCCATCATATTTTCCTGAATCTCATTGTGGGTCTGAAATCTCTTCCCTTTCAAAGGTGATTTTAGTTTTGGGAAAAGCCAGAAGTCAGAGGGCACCAAATCTGAGCCACAGGGGGCTGAGTCTCCTGGGAGACTTGATGTTTCTCCAAAACTCTCTGCACGGGATGTGATGCATGAGTGAGCACATTGTCATGATGAAGCTGCCCATCACCAGTTGCCCATAGCTGCAGCCTTCTGCATCATCAGAATAGTTTCTATGGATGAATGTTAAAGTTTAATGCAAAATCTGGTGCAGATTCATTGCTCTACTCACTCAGTCATTTTGAATGTGACAGCTACACAGTACACATGCTCACTCAACAGCATCGCCTGCCCCCACTGACTGGTACAGTGAAGTCATCATTGTTCACACATGTGCATTCCAGGCCACTCTCCTTTGTGCCAGGTTACATTGATGTCATGCAAACCATTCTCATTGTATTAACAATGGCTGGACTGTTTCTGGACAGATCTTGTGTAAAGAGAGAAAATGCAATAGCAAGAAGAAGGTGGGTAAAATAACAGAATTAGGTATATTAGTCAGCCATTAGTGCTAAAATGATCATTTCATTCCCCAATGACTAAAGAATAAGCTGTTTATTAAAGAACTCAATATTTTACATGGCCTGGTCTCAGCCTACTTTCACACTATTCTCTCTCTGACGCCTTGTGTTACTCAATATTGTGGATATTTTTCAATCCCCTGCACATATTTGAAATTTCCCAACTTCATTTGTTTCTTTTTTCCTTTCTTCCATTTTCCCTCACTACAATTCCCACCTGTTTCTGCAGGTTTAATTGTACCAACACTTGGAGGTTCATTTTCCAATGTTTTGTTATGGAAATCTTTCAAGTACAAAAAATTGTACTGTGAACACCGATATCCTGATGTTGTAGATTCTATAATTAACCTTTGACTATATTTGATTTATCACATAACTGTCCATCTATTTATCCCTCTATAGAAGTGATCCCTGAAAGTATAGTCTTTATTCACCCCTCTATAAATCCATCAATGCATATTAATTTTTAAAGAATTTCATAATAGCACATATCAGCACACAACCCTAAATAGGTCAGCATGCTCATCAGTTACCAGAGTGTGAAACTATTTTTTTACTATTTTGATTTCCGATATGAACCTGTATACAATTTTACGCATATCTCTTCTGGAGATTTTTGCCCCCTACACTGCATTGTAACTGTTATTGAACATTTCATTCCTCCTCTGCTAGAACGTTATTCTATATTATCACACATCTCTTATGCAGTGCTTTGCACTCATTAAAATTTGATCAACTGAATTAAAATATGTGACAGCATGGAATGTATTTAGTTCAATTCTGAATATCTGTTTGCTACCCTACTACAATAGGACTCTAATCTTCTAAATTGGAGTAACATTATGCCAATTACTATTCATTTGCCTTGAAAAATCTGGGGCCAATCTTATAAAAAATGAGACAACTGTTCAACAAATCAGCACCATCAATTTTATTGTTGGCCCATCTCTGATATCGGTAACTAATGTTTCAAGTTTACACCGTGTTCTCCTAAAATGGTCATTTTTCTAGATTTCTGCTGTTGGTCCTTTGTACAGCCATGATTATTTGTTGCTTGAATTTTTGTCAATTTACAACCCCTTAAACAGCAAGGTTAAAATTTAGATTCCTTTTCTCACTTAGGAACAGAATATAACAAGTTTTTAAAATTAAGTTAAATATATTTAAATGAAGAATTTTTATTTAATTTTATTAATAAATTTTCTTTCCTTTATAAACTGATTATTGATGTCAATTTCTATTGTTTTAGTATTATTATTTCAGAATAAAACATTGATAATCCCTTAATAATGCAGATTTCTAAGCAATGCCACTTATTGAATCAAAATATGTGGGAGTATGGCATAAGACTACAATTTTAACTAGTTCTTCAAATAACTTTTATTTGCACTAATGTTTGAGAGAGCACACTTGTCTAAACTAAGAATAAAATGTTGCAGAAAAAAAAGATGGTAGGCTTAAGGAGAAGCTGGCTTTCTTGAAGCAGAAAAATATAATTAGCCCTGGCTGGTGTTGCTCAGTGGATTGAATGCCAGCCTGCAAATCAAAGGGTTACCTGTTTGATTCCCAGTCAGGGCACATGCCTGGGTTGCAGGCCAGGTCCTCAGTAGGGGGCGCATGAGAAGCAACTAGACATTGATGTTTCTCTACCTCTCTTTCTCCTTCCCTTCCCCTCTCTAAAAATAAAAATAAATAAAATCTTTTTTAAAAAAGGTACTTCATCTCAATCAGTTCACAATTCAGGAGAGTATATAAACACATAAATTGTTACTTATAATACAGTTTGCTAAGTATAATGGTAGATATTGGGAATGGGAAGCATCCTAGTACAAAAAGACAATATCTTATTTTCTTATTCATATGACAAGTTATCTGAATACACAGATTTTAAAAACAATTTTTACTGCTACCCAGAAGTACAGAAATTTCCTACATCCAGACAGGTTGATTGATCAGAAGCAAACCAGAAAGTTGCTTATTTTCCTTTGCAAAACTGTACTGTGTTGAAAGAAAATATTAAAACAAAAATACAGCCCTCCCTGGTGTGGTTCAGTGGATTGAATGCCAGCCTGCAAACCCAAGGGTCACTGGTTTGATTCCCAGTCAGGGCACATGCCTGGGTTGCAGGCCAGGTCCCCAGTAGAGGGCATGAGAGAGACAACCACACATTGATGTTTCTCTCCCTCTCTTTCTCCCTTCCTTCCGCTCTCTCTAAAAATAAATAAAATCTTTAAGAAAATACAGAGCTATTCATTAGAATCTGTCACAATGTTAGTAACAATTCCCAGATATTAATGAGTATGAATTATGCTTTAATTTTCTATGACTGACTTTGTATTGTTAATCTCAAGATGGATTGAATTATCAAGGATTTTTCTTTATTTTGTATAATTTCTTGAGAAATTAATGTACCAAAAAGTTAAATTTTCTGACAAAATGTAACCTTCAAATTGTAGAAATTAATATGTAAGTCCTATATATATATGTTGATAGTTGCAAGTCTATGACCAAATGCTGAGCAATATTTTTCTTAACTTGGCCCTGTGAAAAAACATCTTTATTCATGAAACTGCTAAAATCAAAGCTTAGATCAATCCAATATCACTGATATTAACTCTGGATATAAGTTGAGATGGAGCTTTGCAGACTACAAGTCACTGCACTTGAGAGAAGAGTTCATGCAGATATATTCCAGTATTCTCATTGACTTGATCCAAATTGATCAATAAATATAATTTGAAACTTTATGCTGATAAAGTGGATCGATTTCATTTTTGACTGTGATTGCATTTCTGCTGAAATCTATATGTTTCTCACAAGATAACAAGCAATGTGTCAGTACTATTTTCAAAAGAAAATGCATGTGCCTTCACACGGGATTTCTGATCTTCTGACTAACTGGGGAAAGAAATTGGATGCCCTTGCCCTGCATCTTCTCTTCTCATTCTTCAAAAATTGATTTTTTAAATATTCTTCAGATAAGTGAAAATAAACACTGCTAGTCTTGTTTAAGGGCAGCAAATTCAATTTCTATAGCACTGTGTCTTGGAAAAGCATCTCTACTTGTGCACTGATGTTTTTGGTATGTTGCAAAATATGTTTTGGAAATTGTGTCCATTATTTTATTTCAACCCCATTGGCAATTAAAGAAGGAGTCTCAGATGCAGAGTTTATGTAGGTCATCCAAATTATTTTGGGTTCAGAGGTAAGGAATTTTTTCTAACTTTTTAATATGGAAATTTCTAATGTCTACAAAAATAGAAAAAAATTAATACAATGAACCAACAAATTGTCAACCTTAATAGTTTCCTCCATGCTAGATTATTTTCAAGTAAATCTCAGACATCATATTTCATCTGTAAATATTTTTAAATATATCACTAAAAGGTAAAGATTCCCTTTTTAAACATAACCACAATATAATTATTATGCCTAACAAAATTAACAGTAATTCTTTAATATCTTCTCATATCCTATCAATGTTGAAATGCCCAATTGTCTCATCTGGTTTCTTTATAAGTCATTTTTTTGAATCTAGATTTAAACAAGGTCCACCTACTGTTTTTGGTAAATATATATCTTCAGTTTTTTCCTTTCTTTCCTAACATTTTACTTTGAAAAATTGCAACCCTATTGAAAAAAATCAGAGGCATAGTACAATTAATACCTATATATTCATTTATATTCAGCAATGTATAACATGTTACATGTATTCCTCTGTGTGTGTGTGTTTATGTGCTGTTTCATTTTGGCTAAATCATTGGAAAGTAGGTTTTACACATGATAATGCTTTGTCCTTATATTCTTTAGAATATATCTGCAAAGAACAAAGACATTTTCTTATATAATCATAACACTATTGGGGGAAAGGGACTTTTGAATTAGTGTATTTTTCTTTAAAGTTCATATACAATTGGGAAATTTAAGAAGTAATAAATAATAAATGGAATAAAAATTTGAGAACAAACTGAAGCATGTTTCCTACCTCAACTTCCATTTCTGGAAGATGCAACACATACACAATTTTCAACTTTTATGTCACAAAGAGAATGTTTAGTTTCTATTTATACTCATTAATGTAAAGAGCCTAATATTTATCACTAAAATTATTTTAAATCTTTAAGAAAAGGTAATTGGCTGGCATCCCATAGAATCTGATCAATCTGTGCAAGATTTAGAAAAAAAATAGAGGCACATGAAGTGATATAATCATACTAGTTATAAATGTGAAGCAACAATTTCTAAATTAAAATTATCTGCAAAATTTTATAATGGTACATTTTAAGTAACAGCGAAAGCTCCAAAATAGTACATGTTACTATCTAATTATTTTCTTTCCATTCAAAGCAAGAGATTCTTAAGATTATAAATGGCCTAAATCTATAGGCAAGGCTATAATCTTTTAAATAGTTATATTGGGTTGAGATTTGAGGGTTCTGCTCATAGGCCTAGAACTCCAAATCACCAACTTGCTGAGTTAAGGGTACTAGAGACCCTGGTTAAAATGCAAAGTTATTAGTGGAAGAGGTAACTCATTAATTCTTCAATCCTTTAATATGGATTGTTTATTCAATTAGCTAACTGAGAGCAGAACCTGAGGGAATGGGTTAGTTTTAAGAAAGAATAGATAAGACTCACTCTAAAGTAGGCATTACTCCCAAAAGAACAGATATATACATGGCAACATCATTACAGGCACTGAGAGCTTGAGAGGATACTGGACAGGAATGAGGTATGAGGGACTCAAACTACTCCTGCCTTCTAATTTTGTCAGTAACATCCTGAGGAACAGTGCACTGCAATGTAATTGAAAAAGCAGGACAGACGGTGTGATAGCCGGTGTGCTATTAGTTCAGACAATCAACTGAGAGAATTCTAAAAGAAATGATACTTTATCGACATGGAATGTCTTGATCTTATCCTGAGCTGCTGTATTCCCAACATTCCATTCTCCTCCAAATGACTCTTCTGCATTTGTTACCATTTAGTGTTAATGGGAACGTACTTTCATTGATGAACATCCTTTCTAATTCCAAGGAAGCTGCCTTAAGTGTCTTAAAAGTTAGGAAAAAGACATTCTCTAATCAGATAGACATACCCTATCCATCCTGGTTTTCACTGACTTCTCTTCATAGATTATTCTCACATCCAAGATTTTACAAGCTGACATATAATAGCATTTTCTTTAATGTTTAAGGATTTCAAATTTAGGTACCTGATATACTCCTTCTAGCTTGCTTTATAATGAGGAGAATATCCTGAAATGTTCTAACATTTAAGTAACCTCAACCATAGCTTTACTTGCAATGTTACCATACAACCAGAATATTCATTGGAAAAATATGAGATCACCTGACTGGCAGTTTGCATATCAAAACCATCTCAGCTGTGTATAATATGGTAAGGTGGACTTATAATGTTGAGAGTAGCTGATGAGGAAGAACACTTAGAATCAATTTAATATTGATTCAGCAAGCTTTCTCACAAAGATAGAATCTGACAGGAAATTGGCTCTTGTTCTCCAGGGTTTGTTCGGCTCAGAAACATGAACGGGAGCATATTCAGGAAGTACATACAGATATAACAGCTAGAAGTTTTACTCATTGTTCATACACTTGCCGGTAAATATTTGTGTTATCATTTCTACAACCAGGTGAAAGATACATTTTAAAATCGGTTTTGAGCCCTGGCTGGTGTGGCTCAGCAGATTGAGCCACGGCCTATGGACTGAAGATCAGTGGTTAGATTCCCAGTCAGGCCACATGCCTAGGTTGTGGACCAGGTCCCCAATAGGGGGCTTTCTAGAAACAACTGATCTATTTTTCTTTCCCTCTCTTTCTCCTTCCTTTTCCCTCTCTCTAAAATAAATAAATAAAATCTTTAAAAAAACAAAATGGTTTTGACAAAGTCAGAATATGGATTGTTACGAGGAAAAAGATGTTTTGGGCAGAAGGATTTCCACATGATGTATGGCAAGAGGGGCAAATATGAGTCATGTGTGTATGGCGAAGTAAGACAGATAGTTTACCAGAAATGCAAGAAAGAGGCCATGGGATATGAATTATATCTAGGCTTTACTCCCAGACTTCATTCAAGTCATTTCACATCTCATACTCAGTTTTCTCATCTGTAAACATAGGCACGCTAATGCATCTCTCAGAAAGATTGTGGTGAGAATTTAATTAGAATATGTTGGTAAAAGCATCTAGCGCATGGCCTGGCATTTAAAAGAGTCTCAGCACATGTTGGTTTTCATCTTTCCTTGCTTCTCTCCCTGGGAAGTAAGCACTTGCCAGATGGGTAAAGTTCATCTGAAAAGAGGTTTGAAAAGCAGACTAGAAAGTCTCAATTTACATCGAAATGTAATTGAAGAACACTGTTGCTCTTTTAGGAAGAAAGAGGCCTATTTTTAAGTTCAGTAGCACTAAAACTTACAATGCAGTGTGGGAAATACACATTAAACAAATAATCTCACAAGCAAATATGAAGCACAAATTGTATAAAAGAAAGTGGTATAAAAAATAACAGGACCTTAAAATAACAGGACCAAGGTTAACCCAATTTGGAATGGAGGGTGCAAAGAGAGTCTTTCTGAGGATGTGACACTAAGACTGTGATATAAAGATAAGCAGAATTAACAAGGCATTGTTGATGCCATCTAATCTGCTTTAATAAAGTCACTCTCCCTGCATTGTCACATCTCCCATGCATTTACAGTAAAAATGAAGAGACCAACTAGCAAGTTATTGTAGGGGAGGTCCAGGCAATTGATGAGAGTAGATTGGAGTGTGTCCTGGAGAGGTGAAGGTATATTTTGAAGATGATGTCTAAAAGACTTGATAATTACATGTGGATGGTAGAAGGAAAGGGTGGCCAAAATATGATGTGCAAAATTTTGGCCTGAGCAGCCAGATGAAATGTGGGAGACGAAGAAAATAATAGACAAGGGGTAGGGAATCAAGAATTCTGTTTATATGGGTCTGTTAATTTGACATATAGCTAAGTGGAGATGCCAAACAAGCAGTTGCATGTATGAATCTGGAAGTGAATGAGAGATGATGATGATGATAATGGTGATGATGATGGTAAAGATATAATGAATTCTATGTGGTCTCACCTTATCTTCCTGAAAATTACCATGACTTTTGTAATTCACAAAATATGCATTAGTAGCATTATTTGGCTCTAATGAACTATAACATTTGCCCATGTCATTTTGTAATTATATTTTATCTTTCTAGACACATTCAAGTGAGAATTTTATCTATTTTTAAGTCTCAAAGAACTGAAAAAGTAGTCTGGGACAACTTATTTGAGACAGAAACTACATGGAAATTGACAGTTTTTATACTGATGTCATTCTAGATTGATCATGATTTTATGTTTATAATACTAATTGATGTCTCAGTTATTTCCTCACTGGATAGTAATACCTATTTAGAAGATCAGAGGAGACACATCTACTCTATAGCACCTGCTACATATTGCTTATACAACACATAGGAGCCTGGGTATAATCTTCAGCTCTCAGAATTCTCTTTTGAGAAGAGAAATGGTGGAACTTTGCCCTTCTACTATACACATAATAGATACACAGGAAGGCCTATTGCTTTATTCATTGGAAAATAAGGCAACATAGGCTCACTGCTTCCTATGTATCCAGGGAAAATAAAGGGAATTTTCTTAGAACTTGCAAACATGGCTTTTCCTAGCCCTTACAGATATGTCTAGTGAACTAAAAAAGATATAGAGTGTCCTTGGGTACATAACTTTGCTGGGTGTATGCAGACTACATTTTGGCCCCTATTTGCTCCCTTAGTCTGGCATCTTCAATGAACAACCTAAACAACTGTATGCAGTGACTCTGTTCAGAAAGTCCATAGGGACAAGAAGACAAGGCAGTGCAATGGAAAGTTCACTGACTGGTGAAACAGGAGGAGGATGAGCTGTATGAACACGAGCAAGTCATTTATGTGTTTTGTGTTTCAATATTTTATCTATTTATTTTTAAAGAGAGGGGAAAGGAGGGGGAAAGAGAGGGAGAGAAACATCAGTGTGTGGTTGCCTTTTATGCACCCCCTACTGGGGACCTGGCCTGCAACTCAGGCACGTGCCCTGACTGGGAATCAAACCGACGATTGGTTCATAGCCGACGGTCAATGTACTGAGTCACACCAGCCAGGGCCATTTATGTTTTCTGTATTTCAATGTTTCAGTAAAGATCTCAAAGGTGTGTTCCAAACTTAACATTTTTCTGACCCCTTCCCCCTCATTCTGATAGTGACTCTTGTTCACAAATGTGTTCACTTAAAGTGACAGAAAGACAGCCTCGATTTCAGAGACATTTTGATGTCCAAAGTGTTTTCATGCATTTACACATAACATTTTCTTAAGTGAACTATTTGCTTTGTTCTAGACAATTGAGAACTTGATTTTACAGTACACTAATTATATGAATTTCTTTTATGTAAAGGATTCTGATCATTTTAACAACCTCATAAAGATGTTAATCGAATGACTTTTGATGATTCAGTAATACTTCTTAAATAATGGAAGTGTTGATTGTCCCAGAGACAGTGATGCACATCTAATGCAATAGGTGCTACTAGAATGATAATAACGTAATTTGTTTGAGAAAACTAGGCCCTGGTTCGTTAAGGCCCACCTGAATTTTAGTACTGCTTTCCCAGATCTGCAATAATTATGTCTACCCAGAAGTTATTTACTCACTAGGTGGAAACGTTACAGTTCATGGAAGCTTGGGAGTTTCATTCACTTGTTTGTTTTTTGTTCTTGACATTGTAAACCATTTAAAATATTTAAAATAAATAAAACATTTAAAATAAATCATTTAAAAGGTTTCATTACTAGAGCAAACAGAAGGATATTACATATCACACTTTCCTACAGGTAGCACCGGTCTTCTAAAACAAAGGGGAAATAGTTAAGTATTCATAGTAATATAAAAGATGAATGTTTTAAAATTAAAATGTGGTAAACCATCATGTACAACTTTAGGCTCTGTCTTCTACCTTTCAGTATGAAATTAAAAAAAAAAGAAATGGGAAAACACTGAGACTGGTTAGAAACTGAACAAAATAAAATACTTTAAAAGCAAAATATTAGGCCAAGTTACTATACACATATATGATTATACTAGCTTTGATTTAAACACAATGATAATAGATGGTATTTATTGTATGCTTTACTAAGCATTTTGTATGCCGTGTATTATTCAACCTTTAAAAAATTCCATGACATATGAAAAGATTAGAAAAAGTACAATGTCAAGTGTTATTTAATTTAAATACGATTTCTTGAACTCCTACCAAGTGTTAGGCACTATGGTAGGTGCTACGTAGTACCGGTAAGTGATAAATAGTGATGAAGCAAACAATGCCTGTTTCCTTGGAACATGTGGTTCAGTGGCATATACAGACATTAAATAAGTAATCACTTAAAATATATAAGTAATGTGGGAATAATTGCTATGAAACTAATGAACAAGTTTCTGTTGAAGTAAATAGCAGGTAGACTTTAGACAAGAGTATAAGGGGAAGCATCTTTAAGAAAATGAGGCTTAAGCTGAAACTTAAAGAATAATGATTGAGCAAGCCAGAGTTATTTCAAGCCTCTTAGAGGTAAAGGATTTAGCATGCTCCAAAGTCTTCAGGGTAAAGGAATCCAAGAATGGTGTTGCTGGAACATAGTGAGGCAAAAAAATAGACAATAAGATTGGAAAGGCCAGATCATACCAGAGTTTGGGGGGTTTATTGAGGATTAGAAAGTCATTAAAAATGTGTAAACAGGGAATGACTTATTCACATTTATATTTCTTAAAAGATCACTCTAACTTTGTGGAAACAGGTTGGTGTGAGGCTGGACTAGAAAGAAGAGAAAAATGTCTGGAGGCTATTGGAAAATTTGGGGTGGGAAAGTTGACTGCTTGGACCAGGGTGTTAGTAGCAGAGATAGAAAGAAAGAGACATGTTTAGGATATGTTATTGTAGTAAAATAGAAACTACCTAATGCTAGATCGTATTTGTGTATAAGGGGAAGCCAGGTGAAAAGGATGTGAGAAAATGGATGAATGGAAATGTCTCTTACTATAACTGGGAAGGAGTAGGATGGGGTGGAAGTAGGAGTCAAGAGTCCAGTTTTGAGCATAGAATCTGAAATTCCAGTAAGATATTGAATATGACAGTTAGGCAGCAATAGGTCTGAAATTCATAGAAACAGTGTGAGTTAAAGATTCTATTTTGGGCTCTGGCTGGTGTGGCTCAGTGGACTAAGCACCGGCTTGCGAACCTAAGGATTGCTGATTCCATTCCCAGTCAGGGAACCTGCCTAGGTTATGGGCCAGGTCCCCAGTAGGGGGTGCATGAGAGGAATCACACATTGATGTTTCTCTCCCTCTGTTTCTCCCTCCTTTCCCCTCTCTAAAAATAAATAAATAAAATCTTTAAAAAGAGATTCTATTTTGAAAATTACAACTAGATACTATTTAATGTCATGAAAATAGATATAATCAGCTGAGGAATGCTTAGAACATTAAAGCTATAACATAGAGAAACAACAAGGAAAGTAATTGAATAGGAGTAGAAAGAAAAAGTCAAGAGCTTGTACTGTTATGGAAGCGAATGGAAGAGAGAGTCTTATTAAAGAAAGATTTATCTGCTTTAAATGCTATCGGGGGGTCAGAGAAGACGAGAAAACTAGTATGAAACTCAAGTTAGTTTAAATCAGTTTATAAAAGATTTTTTCTTGAATGGGATAATAATGTTATGCCACTAATAAAGTATACATTTGGCTTTCATATAAGAAGTGGACATAAGATACAGTACAAGGAACATTAACGTTGGGTATAAAACACACACAGACATAAAATTTGGAAGTATATTGGCTCTTCGAGCAGCCCAATACAGATATTTTCAATAGTAGATGAGATGAAATTTTTTAAAATTCAGCAACACAAGCATATAAAACATACTTCATTTAACATTTTCTGTGAGCATTCTCTTCACAAAAAAGGGGAATTTGGATCATGGACAAATTATTATTTTTAATATAAATGCAATGCAATATTGTCAGCTAGTGAAAAGCCAGAAACTATGATTGCATAAAGGATCCCTAGAGAAGAAAAAAGTATAATTTGTCTTTCCAATGGAATATGTGTAACATTCTTTATAACATCTTCACATCTGCTGCCTCAATTCCTCAGTCTCCTATCTAAGTAAAAATTATTTTGCTGGAATGAGAACTGAAAAACTAATAAAAAAATTTAACGTAGCTCTGCTTTGTATACAACATAAATATTTTAAAATAAAGTATTACAACAAAAGATTGATAGTCTTGTAAACAGGTATCTTGGAGTTCAGAATGCATAATTACATGAACTTATAATAGTTTAAAGCATTTTAAAGCATATTTTAAAGTAGACCAAGAGTTCAGACTATTTTCCTTATAAAGAGTAAATATTTAACATGACATTGCATCCTGAATTTTATTAAAAGCAGAAGAAACATATATTTGTGAGTGTTTGACCCCTGAATGTCTACTTTTACAATTATTAATTAAATAAAAAACACACAGAATACCACCCCCCAAAAAATTCCAAAATTTTGTCTATCTCTATTCAGTATATGTGGATACTGTATGTGGATAAATATCTGTAGTGTCCTGAACTGCATAAAAGAAGAAACAAAAGCATACTAGACAAGGAGTCAGAAGACCACAGAGCTACTCCCCAAACTGCCGCTTAGTAGCCATGCGATCTTCAGCAAAAATTCAATATTCACTTTTCAGTTATAACTTAAATATATATAAAGCAAAAAAAAGATTATGCAAAAAACCCCAAGCAAGAATAAAGTAGCTGAAACATGCTAAGATGGCAGTAGTTCATTTCAATTGCCATGTTTTTTTGGATATAAAGTAGTTTATGTAAAAGGACTTACAAAATTGTGTTTTCCACTAAATAAGGCTGCATATATTGGCAAAAACTTTATTTTGAATTAGAAAATACAACAATTATTTTAGATAATATATTTGTGTACAAACTCAAATTTTATCAGATGATGATGACCTCAATTGTAGTAGACGTTTTCCTAAGAAAATCATTTATACTGTTAGCAAGCTGTCATTCAGTAAAACTCAGTTGTTAAATTAAACAGATGGTGATAACAAAAAAATTAATGAACACATATTTGTTTGCTTTCTGTACTAATTTGCATCTCTAAATTACTCAACGTATGTAGCAATTAAGCATTAATTGCTTTTAGAGAAATGAATATCTCAAATGAATGATTATGACAGAATTACCTAAGAAAAATGACTCCTACTCTTGTTTCCCCACTGCAATATTCCATTGAGTTATTCTTCAATATTTATTTATTTACTTACTTATTTATTATTTTTTACTTTCAATTATGCTTGATATACAACATTACATTGGTTTCAAGTATACATCCAGTGAGTAGACATTACATAACTTATTAACTGACCATGCCAATAAATCTTCCACCCATCTGACAACATGCATAATTATTAAAAAATTATTGACTATATTTCCTATTCTGTAGTTTACATCCCCATGAGTATTCTGTAACAACCAGTTTGTACTTCTCAATCCTTTCACCTTTTTCACCCATCTCCCCAAACTCCCTACTGTCTGGCAAACATCAAAATGTTCTCTGTATCTATGAGTCTGTTTCTGTTCTGCTTGTTCATTTATTTTGTTTTTTATATTTAATTCTTAATAGATATGTATTTATTGCCATTTTATTGTTTATGATTTTGATTTTTAATTCCTCTTCTTAAAGAACACCCTTTGACTATCTCATATACTACTGGTTTGGTGGTGATGAACTTCTTTAGATTTTTCTTTTCTGGGAAGCTCTTTATCTGTCCTTTGATTCTAAATGATGGGTATGCTGGGGAGAGTAATCTTGGTTGTAGGTCCTTGTTTTTCATCACTCGTAATGTTTTTTGGCAATCTGTGCTGACCTGCAAAGTTTCTGTTGAAAAAACAGCTGACAGTCTTATGGGCACTCCTTGGTAGGTAACTAACTGCTTTTCTCTTGCTGCTTTTAAGATTCTGTCTTTGTTTTTCCTTTGGCATTTTAAAAATGATGTGTCTTGGTGTTGACCTCTTTGAGTTCATCTCATTTTCAATTCTCTGCACTCCCTGGTCTTGTATGCCTATATCCTCCACCAAGTTAAGGAATTATTCTGTCCTTATTTTTTCAAATAGATTTCCAGTATTTTTCTGTCTCTTCTCCTTCCAACACACTCATTACGTGAATGTTGGTACACTTGAAGTTGTCCCAGAGGCTTCTTACACTATCCTCATTTTTTGGATTGGTTTTTGTTTTTGCAGTTCTGATTGGGTGTTTTTTGCTTCCTTATCTTCCAATCTCTATTTTGATCCTCTGCTTTATCTACTCTACTGTGATTCCCTGTAAATTATCCTTCATTTCAGTTACTGTATCCTTTGTTTCTGACTGGACCTTTTTTATTCTATTAAGGTCCTCACTAAGTTAATTGAGCAACCTTATAACCAGTATTTGAACTTTGCAGCTAAAAGATTGTTTGCTTCCTTTTCATTTAGTTCAGGAGTTTTGTTCTGTTCTTTCATTTGGGATATCTTCTTTGCCTCCTCATTTTGGCAGCCTCCCTGTGTTTCTGTGCTCCACCTAATGGTGGAGCTGCTACATCTCACAGGTTTAGTAGTAGAGGTGCCTATTGTAGTAGGAGTCCTGTAGAATCCAGTGGCACAGCCTTCCTGATCACCCAAGCTGGGTATTCAATGTGCACCTACCATGTGGGCTGTGTACACCCTCCTCTTGTAATTGAGCCTTGATTTCTGTTGAAACTTCAATTGGAAGGATTTACCCAGACCAATCAGCTGCAAGGACTGGCTATGACCTCTGAACATTAACCTCTAAGCATACCGATCTCTGACAGTGGAGAATCAGCTGTTCAGGGGTCCACCCCACAGAGCAGGACTTACTTCAGCAGGCTCTGGTACCCACCGAATCTGTCACTTGAGTGTGTTGCTTGTGGAGGTGGCTGGGTGGTGCTTTAATGTGGTCTGAAGCTGTCCACTGGGTGTGCTGGCTCTGGGTTGTCTTGGGAGGTACAGGTAAAAGTCAGCCACTGCCTGTGTTTTGTTTGGGGCCACCCAGCATGAGCTACAAAGTGATCTGCAGGTGGCTGCTACTTGTACCCAGCTTGGAGGTTCCCAGAGGCCACACTGTGAACCATGGTCAGCTACTGGTAATACCATGCCTGAGGACACTTAGCAAGAGGTATGGGGCATGATGAGGCCAAATGTTATTTGTATGTGAGACTGTAGGTGAAGCATGAGCCAAGACAAGCCATTCGTACAGAAAAGCCAGTGGAAACAGCTTGTATTGGCCCAAAAGTTTGGTGCAGTGGGGCCTGAGAGAATTACTAGATTGGTTCAAACACTGTGAGCCAGGTTGATGGTGTCTCAGATATGGTGCTCGCCTGCTGGTTTTATGGGGGAGGGCACTGCAAAGGAATGCTTCTGTCTGGGAGAAAGCTGCCCACTCAGGCTTGCCCTGATGCTGGATAATTCATTTACTCCCCATATGTCTTTGGTGCCTTTCAATCTGCTGCCCCAGCACTGAAGCTCAGAGGGAGTGAGTCTGAATTAGTTCACGTGTGGACCCTGTATGAGGAACTGCCTGGGACTCCAGAACACTCTGTTCCCTCAGCCTCAATCCCCGCTGGTTTTTACAACCAGAAATTATGGGGACTTCTCTACCAACACTAGAACCCTGGCCTAGAGGGCCTGGTGTGTAGGGGTTATCCATCACTCCTCAGGGGGTCCCCTAGAACTGAGATATCTTTCCTAATTTTTATCCCACACTCGTGGGTGTGGAACCAGCCCATTCTGTGTCTCTGCCCCTCCTTTCAGTTTCAATGTGGCTTCTTCTTTCCTTCCCTAGTTGTAAGACTTCCATTCAGCTTGCTTTCAGGTGGTTCTGAATGATGGTTGTTCTGTAGTTTAGTTGTAATTCTGATGTGGTTGTGGGGGCATGTAAGTCCTGTGTTTACCTATGCCGCCCTCTTGACTGAAAGTCTTATTCTGTCAAGATATTTTCAAGTGTAAAAAGGAAGGAATAAACAATAATAATGTTGATTTATTACATTTTACAATATGGTTTTTATACCATATTTTTAAAAGCATGGTATCTTACATATACTATTGTAAAAAATGTAAAATTTTCAGGGCTATTGTTACCTTATATATGTAAAACTCAAGTGTTTCTTAAAATGGTTGTTGATAAAGAGAAGTTGGAAATGATAGTGAAATGACATTGTAATATACTGTTAGCCAGGTCAACCTAACATTTTATCATACTACTTTGGTGAGATAAGACACTTGGTAGGATGGATGACTGGAATAAGGAAATGGAAACATTTGCCACGACTAAAGGAAATCAAATGAATACAAATCAGGGGCATGTTCAGAAGGCATTTGTTTGAATAGCAATCCATGCATACATCTGAGGGCAGAAGCAGAGAGGAAGGCATTCAGCTGAAGGAAGTTTAGTAGTCTTAGGAACAGGAGTAATATATAATGTTGTAAGAATATATTTTCTGCTGACCCACCAAATACAAGGTGTGGGAAATAGGTGATATTTCCTAATAGACATGGGAAAATTTACATAGAGATAAGATATAACAATGCATATGGATTTCAACCATTCCTACACATTGTAGAGGTCATATTTTTTAAAATGTAATATCTGGTGCACTTTAAATGCATGCATAATTTATACTGAGTGAAATTTACATATACTGAGTACAGTTGCTAATTCTTCATCCCGTTTTATTAAACTTAGTAGGCTGACACTAGTTAACAGAATCCTACGTGTTTTAGGTGCACAATCTACAACTGTACACTGTACACCATCTCAGCTCAAGTCTCCATCCAACATCATGTATCCTCGCTGTACTCTCTTCCACCTTCCCCCAACCCCTCTCCCCCGGGACAATCACCACACAGTTGTTTGTGTCCATCAGGTTTTTTCTCTTTTTTTCCATTTTTCCAATACTTTCTCATTTCCCACCCAACTTCTTCACTGACAGCTATCAGCCTGGTATCTGTGAGTCTATCTCTACTTTTCTTACTAGTTCACTTGTCTTTTTATGACTGTCTTATTTCATTCAGCATAGCGTTTTTCAGGACCATCCTGCTTCTGATAATAGTAAGATTTCCCTCCTTTTAACAACCAAATAGTATTCCATTGTGTAAATGTACCACAGCTGTTTGACACTTGGGCTGCTTCCAAATCTTGGCAATTGTAAATAACACTGCAATGAACAAAGGGGTGCATATATTCTTTCAAACTAGTGTCTGGTTTCTTCAGGTAAAGTCCCAAAAGTGGAATTGCTGTGTCATAAGGCAGTTGTTTTTAATTTTTCGAGGTAGCTCCACACTGCTTTATTTCCACAGTAGCTGCCCCGGTCTGCATTCCCAGCAACAATACACTAGGGTTCCTTTTTCTCCACAACCTCGCCAGCACTTGTTGCTTGTTGATTTGGTTATGATGGCCATTCTGACCGGTGTGAGGTGATATCTCATTGTGGTGTTAATTTGCATCTCTCTGATGGCTAGTGATGCTGAGCATTTTTTCATGTCTTTTGGCCATCTTACAAGACCTGAAACTATGAAACTTTTAGAAGAAAACATAGGGTGTAAGGTCTTTGACATTGGTCTTGGCAATGTTGATTTTTTATTCAACACCAAAAGCAAAAGCAACAATAGCAAAAATAAATAGGAGTGTATCAAACTAAAAAGCTTCTGCACAGCAAAAGAAATTATCAACAAAATGAAAATGCAACCTAAGAAATGTGGAAAAATATTTTCAAATCACATCTGTTAAGGGGTTAATATCCAAAATATATGAGTAACTCCTACAACTGAAAAGCAAAAAACAAAAAAAAAACATAATTAATTTGAAAAAAGGGCAAAGGATGAACAGATATTTTTTAAAGAACACATACAAATGGCCTATAGGCACATGAAAAGGTGCTCAACATCACTAATCATCAGGGAAATGAAAATCAAAATCACAATGACATATCACCTCATACTTGTTAGGATGGCTATTATCAAACATGTAAGAAATACCAAATGTTGTTAAGGATGTGGAATAAAAAACACCCTTTGCGTACTGTTGGTGGGAATGTTAACTGGTACAAGTACTATGGAGCACGATATGGAGGTTCCTCAAAAAATTAAAAACAGAACTATTGTATGATCCAGCAATCCCATATTTGGATATATACATCCAAAGAAAACAAAATGATTGTCTCAAAAAAACAGCTGCACTCTCATGTTTATTGTCACTAATTGCACCATTGCAGAAACACCCTAGCTTATCATCAACTAATGAATAAAGAAATAAAATGTGGTGTATATGTATATACAAGAAAACGTTATTCAGTTTTAAAAAATAATTCCTGCCTTGTGTGACAACATAAATAAACCTGAAGGTCACCTTGATAAGTGATGTAAGCTGGACTGAGAAAGACAAATAATCCATGGTATTATTTACGTGTGCAATCCAAAAAACCCAGAAGGAATGAAAGTTGAACCCATAGAAACAGATTAGAAAAGAGGTGATTAGCAGGGTGAGGGGTGGGAGAAATAGGGACATGTTGGTAAAAGGGAGGAAACTTTCAATTATAAGATGAATAAGTTCTGAGGATATAATGTGTAACATAGCGACTAGTTAATTATACTCTATTGTATCATTGAAATTCGCTAGGAGAATAGAACTTAAATATTCTCTTCAATAAATCAGTAAAAGTGGTTAAAAAAGAGTTCAGAGGGCAAATGAGAAACATTTACTACTTTTTCCTAGTCACATATTATCAAATAGAAGTACACTCTCATGATATAATAAACCAGAATACTATTTATTTAAGAGCAATTATAAAGTTCCAATCTGAAACACATTTCTTTCTTTAGGGGAAGGTTTCCATTTCTACTTTTATAGGCTTCTGATGGTTCAAGGGTTTCAATTGTTTCCATATAAGAATATATTCCCTAATAAGTTGAATTAACTCAAATTGAATTTTCTGCATTATTAGCCACAGTACACAATCCTCATCTGCTGTAACTAAATGATCT
The DNA here is from genome assembly GCA_028533065.1 of Trachops cirrhosus. Taxonomy (NCBI): domain Eukaryota; kingdom Metazoa; phylum Chordata; class Mammalia; order Chiroptera; family Phyllostomidae; genus Trachops; species Trachops cirrhosus. Next base: position 34,599,834 of record CM052552.1, on the reverse strand, counting down.
TTCATTTCTTTCTACTTTTGCTACAAATAGACTCTTCCCAAAGATTATGGCAAAAGTGTGTACTGTGGTTTTTATTTGGGGCTGGGGTGGGAGCTGATGATGATCCTTTAATAGCTTCATTAAATAGCTCTAATTCTCAAATGAATGTAAAAGTGAAACTTTTGAACATTTTATTATTGTTCAAAGCATCTGAAAGTCCTCCAAGTTCTGCTTTGTGATATGGACACATTTTCATAGTAAGTCACTTCTTGTTCATTTTTATTTTCCTGAATTTCTGTTCACCCTTAAGCTAAAAACAGCACCTCAAAAAAATCAATACTTGTAACTTATTCTTAACTAGAACACAGGAAACATTCAGAAACTAAGAACTGCTATTTCCCAGAATTTTTTAACCCTGCTTGTTTGTTCTATTCTGTCTCACCGCAGGCACTCAACATTTTAGAATCCCACTGCAGGTTTCTTCTGAACCCCGATGAAAATACTGATACTTCAGAAGAGATGGAAAAAAATAAAAAGGAAAACAGAACTCAACTCTGTGTATGACATTGGGCTTGATAAAACCTCTGGCTAAAAACCAATATGATTTAGAACTAAAGAATTTAATATATATTTCTGAAGAGAAACCAGATTATAAAGCATACCGTTTCCTTTTAAACAATACCTAGTCATGTTTTGTTTTATTTTTTTTTCAGGAATAACCCCCTAGACTTTTGCATATGTAGTCTCTTGAGATGTCTAAAATTCTCAGAAGTCTAGAGTGAAGGAGAAATTGTGTTTCTGTCTGAGTACACTTGGTAACCTTGCATGCCTATAATATTACGCTGATTAATACAAGCAAGTGAACATGTTCAGAAATATCAAAAATAATAAGAATGACAGCTTATTGAGCAATTTATCTATAGCAGGTAGAACAAGCTACCATATTTTACCGTGTGTAATGCACAATTTTTTGCCCAAATTTTTTAGGAAAAGATAAGGATACACATTATACATAAATGTTTATAATTCTTTTATATATGCTTATGTGTTAAAAGTGTAACTCTAGAAACCAATAAAGATATCCATATGCAAAATAATACCCTGTAATATGATAATCAGTTTTGTTTCTAAATATAAATAAATAAAACATTGAATTGAAACAAAAGATTTTTTTTCCTGAAAGTTTGGGCCAAAAACATGGGTGCACATTGTACATGGCAAAATACAGTATATACTAGGTGCTTTTATTTTCTTTAGACTCAGCATATAAGTGAAATTATATTGTATTTGTCTTTCTCTTATTTTATTTAGCATAATACCCACTAGGTCCATCCATGCTGTCTCAAATGTTATGGATTCATTTTTATGACCAAATAATATTCTATTTTATATATGTACCACATCTGGTGGATCACTCATCTACTGAAGGGTGCTTGTGTTGCTACCATATATTTTGCTTAAGCTTCAATGAACACAGGGGTGCATATATTCTTTTGAAGTAGTGTTTTGGGTTTCTTCGAATTCCACTTCCCAAAAGAGGAATTGCTGGGTCAAAAGGCAGTTCCATTTTTAATATTTTGAGGAGATTCCATACTGCTTTCATCAGCAGCTGCACCAGTTTGCATTCCCACCAACAGTGCACTATAGTTCCCTTTTCTCCACATCCTCACCAGCACCTGTTGTTTATTGATTTGTTTACTGTGGCCACTCTGACACATGTGAGGTGATATCTCATTGTGGTTTTAATTTGCAATTTCTGACACTTAGTGATATTGGGCATTTTTTCATATGTCTATATGTCTTTTGGTCATCTTTGTCCTTCCAGGTGCTCTCCCAGTTTTTATTTTTATTTTTTGCCATTGAGTTGTATGAGTATGAGTTCTTTATAAACTTTGGTTATTAACTCCTTATGAGATGTACGATTGACAAGAATGTTCTCTCATTCATTAAGCTGTCTTTTCATTTTGTTGATGGTTTCCTTTGCTGTGCAAAAACATTTTATTTGATGTATTCCCATTTGCTTATTTTTCTTGTTTCCTTTTTAGGAGAGATATATCAGAAAAAAATATTACTAAGAGAAATGTCAGAGATTTTACAGCTTATTTTTTCTTCTTGGAGTTTTATAGTTTTAAGTCATACATTTAAATATTTAACCCACTATGTGTTTTTATCTTGTATATAGTTAAGAAGGTAGTCTACTTTTATTTTTTGCAGGTATCTATCCAATATTTATAGCACATTTATTGAATAGACCTTCCTTCCCTTATTGTATGCTCTTGACTCCTCTGTCAAATATTGATTAACCATATAGGTGTGGGTTTATTTCTGGGTCCCTATTCTGTTCCATTCATCTATATGTTTGCATTTATGGCAGGTACCATGCTGTTCTGATCACTGTGGACCTGTAGTATAGTTTGATATCAGGTAGCATGATTCCTCCAACTCTGTTCTTTCTCAAGATTGCTGTGGTTATTCAGAGTCCTTTGTGGTTCCATATAAATTTTTGGATTATTTGTTTTAGTGTTGTGAAATACACCACTGATATTTCAGTAAGAATTGCATTAAATCTATAGATTGCTTTAAATAGTATGCATATTTTAATGATGTTAAGTCATCTTATCAATGGTGCATGATATATGCTCTTATTTATTTGTGTCTTTTTCAATTTATTTTTATAAAATCTTGTTATTTTGGGGGTACATGTATTTTATCTCCTTGATTAAATTGATTCTTTAGTTTTTTATTTTTTGATGCAATGTAATGGGATTGTTTTCTTAGATTCCTTTTCTGATAGTTCATTATGGATGCATAAAATGCAACTAATTTCTGAATATTAATTTTTTATCCTGCTACTTTACTGGATTCATTTGTTAGTTCTAATAGATTTTGCTGGAGTCCTTAGGATTCTCTATGGGCAGTATTTTTTCATATGCAAATAATAACAGATTTGCTTCTTCCTTTCTACTTTGGATGTCTTTTATTTCCAGTCCTTGTCTGATTGCTGTGGCCAGGCCTTCCAGTACCATGTTGAATAACAGTGGTAAAACAGGACTTCCATGTCTTGTTTCTAGTTTAAAGGGAAATGCTTTTAATTTTTCCCCATTGAGTGTTATGTTGGCTGTGGGTGTGTCATATATGTTCTTTATTATGTTGCTGTATGTTTTCTCTACTTGCTGAGAGTTATCATAAATAGATGCTGGATTTTCTCAGATGTTTTTTCTGCATCTATTGACATCATCGCATGATTTTTATCTTTCATTTTGTTTATGTGGTGTATCCCACTTATCAATTAATGGATATTGTACCAACCTTCCATCCCCAGAATGAATTCCATTTGATTATGGTGTATAATCTTTTTAATATATTGCTGGATTTGGTTTGCTAACATTATTTTGAGGATTTTGGCATTGATGTTCATTAGGGATATTGACCTATAGTTTTCTTTCCTTGTAGTGTCTGTATCACTACACTACAAAATTTTCAACTGCTGCCCATGGGCACTTGGTCTCTTTTGCGTCTCTACCTTTCCTACTAGTCTCAGTGTGGCTTTTCCTATAACTCTTTTGCGATAATACTTCAGTTCAGCTAGTCTCCAGTTGGTTATTAGACTGATTATTCTATAATGCAGTTGTAATTCCATTTTGGACCTGGGAGTAGGTGAGTGTAACTCCCACCTACTCCGCTGATATTTTGGATCTCCATGAATCATTTTATGTTGCTATTTGTGATACAATACCTGGTACATTCATTTAGTGAAAATGTGATTCATTGTTCATCTGGAGTTCAAATTTAAATGGGTGGCCTATATATTTATGTCAATCAAAATAATTAAACTTCATATTTCTTTTACATAGTTATTATTTTTATTATTCCTAGAAATAAAAGTTAAAATAATATTACATGTACATGTATTATATTCATAGCTAACATGCACACACACATGCCAAGCTCCATTTCATCTTTTCTCAAGAATACTTTTTCTGCCCTGGCTAATGTGGCTCAATGGACTGAGTGCCAGTCTGAGAACCAAAAAGTTGTTGGTTCGATTCCCAGTTGAAGCGCATGCCAGGCTTGCGGACCAGGTCCCCTGTTGGAGGGTGTGTGAGAGGCAACTGATCGATAGATCTCTGACATATTGATGTTTCTCTCCCTTTCTTTCTCCCTCCCTTCCTTCCCCTCTTTCTACAAATAAATAAATAATACTTTAAAAAAACAAGAATGCTTTTTCTTCACATAACTGTATGGAAGCTTCCTTGTAACCTGATGATTACCTACCTTTATGGAGCCACTTAAGATTCACAAAAACTCATACAGCAATCTAATTTAAAGTTCATCTCCTGTCCCTAGTTATCATATTGTTTTAGTTTTCTTCAGAGAACTTACTGCTATTTAAAAATTATTTGGCCAATCATATAAACACATAACTAAGCAACATCCTTCCTCTGTGTCCTGATGGTACAACAGACATCTTGCAGTGGTGTGAAGAAAAGCCACATGTCAGCTGCAGAAGATGAAAGAATTAACCTGCGCACCAATGATATCTTGAACAACTGTAACCAGTCATGTTTTGCTGTACTTGAACAATTCTGTTTATTGAGAAAAACAAACATTTAAGGTTAAAACAAAAAAACAAAACTTTGTAGTTAAACATGTCATGCCTAAAAAAGGGAACTGAATTCTCTCTCTTTTTTTTAAGATTTTGTTTATTTATTTTTAGAGAGAGGGGAAGGGAGGGAGAAAGAAAGGGAGAGAAGCATAAATGTGTGGTTGCCTCTCACAGGCCCCCAACTGGGGACCTGGCCCTCAACCCAGGCACGTACCCTGACTGGGAATTGAACTGGCAACCCTTTGATTCACAGCCTGTGCTCAATCCAATGAGCTACACGAGCCAGGGAAATATTTTAAGTGTAGTATCATGTGGGATGTTAAAGGAAAGCAAGCACACTTTTGCCATGGTTTCTTAGTTGAAAGAGCTATATGCTCAGTCATATATCCTGGAAGGTCAAATAGAGAAAAAATCATATACTGCCATAGTGGTGAAAAAAGTAAAGCAAATATACTATGCAGACTTGATAGTAAGTAAATATATTATATTTATTTTTAAATTTATGAATTACTTGAAAGTTTGTCAATTAGTCATGCTTCAATAAAGTATACCTACAATTAATTCTTGACTATATAGTTTAAAAAACTTTGATATTTAGGATAATTTTTCCTAGTGTTTATATTGCTTCTTATGAATTTATATCAATCTGAATATCCATCATTTGACAACTTCCACTTTAATAAGTTGACAGTTTTTCTTGTAAACACAGTTAATAACATAAATACAGACTCATAATATTCTTAAAGTGCATCTCTTTAAGAATGAAATAACTTGTACCACACATTTCTGTGAACAAAATTGAACTTATAAGTTTCAATTTTATATTACTTAAAAGTAATACTAACACTTTTCAGATGGAATTAAATTATGAGTTACTCATGGATTCTTTACCTTTTTCAGTCTATGTTGGAAAGACAAAAAAATTTTTAAATGATACATAGTTTTAATAATACAATGGTATATACAAAAAATCAAGCTCTAAGGCTTCAATTCTTATAAATCAAAATGCATATTGTTAAAGGGTTGGTCAGTTTTGTTGTAACTTTTTTCTTAAATAAAAACTTACTTGTAGCATACCACTAGGCATTGTTCTTTACACCTGATAATTCTTTTATATCTTACTTATATACCCTTTCATAATAAGACACAAGGTTCATGTATAAGTAAGTTCTTAAAATTTATAGAACTCTAAGAAAAGACATATATTAATGTATCCTTAAAGTTGGGTACCAAATAATCACCTTTTAGGTCATGTCTTGGTGAATGCTTGTGAAAGTGCTAGAACATGAGCATGCTTCTTTTATAAAGCATGTATCGTGTATTTTATAAAATGCTTTCTGGTCAAAATGGAAGTAGGCTCAACCATTTCAGAAAGTGATGTACTAGACAAGCCCATGTGTTTGAAGAGGATATATATTTAAATCTTGATCGGGTGCACAGTGTGAATATTTTTAGTAAGATTAGAGTTGTAACAAATATTTAAAGTTCTTAAGACCTAATATTTCTGTTTTGCTGTGAATATAGCATAAGTAGATTAATATTGCTGCTTATAATGATATGCTTTTCCATAAGAACTTTGATGCAATGGAAGCACTAAAGAAATGACAATAAAGTCACTAGAAAATATTACTTAAAATATCTTGAATCAGTGAGGTAGATATTAGAATGTGAAAGCTTTAAAGAGCAATTCGGAAAATAAAAATGGAGAAAGGACAGTTAACCTAGATAAGACATCAACTTTTCTGGAAAGAGCAGCATAAACCAGTCTTTCACTGAATTGGGTAACAGTATTACTAAGTTGTTTGCAACTCTGCCTTCTACGATTAATTATACCTAAGATTGATCTACACAAGGAATAGCTACATAAATCTATGTTTCAATTTGGCATGGCAATGAAATGTGAATGAAAGTAAATTAATATTCCTGTCTTGTGTTGTCTTTACAACTCTAAATTGGTGATTGGGAACATGGCAACTCACTTAACTTAGTTCAAGAGAGCTCCAATTATTATTCTCATGGCAATTGCAATATAACTGAAAATAAAAAGATAGCACAAATCAAAAGTGAAACATACGATGTAATAAATATAAAAATAAGTCTTCAACATATACTCTTTTTAAGGTCATTGAAACCTGAGTGATTCTTCTCTGATCACAGAGCTTAAGATAGCTAAACAAGATAGATTAAACCATATTTCAAAAACTAAAAAGTTTTTGCATAGTAAAGTAGACCATCAACAGAATGAAAAGACAACCCACTGAATGGGAGAACATATTCACCAATACATCTGATAAGGGGTTAATATCCAAACTGTATAAAGAACTTAAAAAACTCAACACTAACTAAAAAAAAAAAAGAATTCAATTAAAAAATAGGCAAAGGACTTGAATAGACACTTCTCCAAACAGGACATACAGAGGGCCCATTGACATATGAAAAGATGCTCAACATAACTAATCATCAGAAAGATGCAAATTAACACCACAATGACATGTCATTTCACTCCTGTCAGAATGGCCACCATTAATAAATCAAGAAATAACAAGTGTTGGGAAGGATGTGCAGAAAAGGGAATCCTGGTGCACTGTTGGTGGGAATGCAGACTCGTACAGCCACTGTGGAGAGCAGTATGGAATTTCCTCAAAATATTAAAAAAATGGATCTGTATTTTGACCCAGCAATTCTACTACTGGGAATACATCCAAAGAAACACAAAACACTAATTTTAAACAACACAAGCATGCCTACGTTCATCTCAGCATTATTTACAATCACCAGGATATGAAAGCAGCCTAAGTGTCCATCAGTAGATGACTAGATAAAGCAACTGTGGTACATTTACACAACGGAATACTACACAGCAGGAAGAAAAAAGGAACTCCTACCCTTCACAACAGCATGGATGGAACTGGAGAGCATTATGCTAAGTGACACAAGCCAGGCAGAGAGAGACAAGCACCATATGATTTTACTCATATGTGGAATCTAATGAACAAACTGAACTAACAAGCACAATAGAGACAGACTCATAAATGGAGAGCAGATGACAGCTAGTTGGGAGGAGGTAAAGAAATGGAAGGATTGAGCAAAAAGGAAAAAGGACTCATGGACACAGACAACAGAATGGTGAATGCAGGGGTGTGGGAGCTAGGGGATTACATGATGATGGAAAAAATGCAATAAAAAATTTAAAAACTGTACCTCTGATGAATTTATATCTTGATTTAATGAGATACTTACTTATGGATCTGCACAGTACCTTACTATACTCAGTAAGACTAGAAATGTGTTAGAATTGTGATGTTTCAAAAGAAAATGTGTTCGACTCTTGAAAAGCAAATTTTCACTAAATAAGCCAGACTACCACAAATTACATGGTGGACTTTATTAGGAATAACTTGTCTATAAAGCTAGAAAAGCATAACTTAAATATTTTTTAATTTGTTGAATTTATTGGGGTGGCATTGGCTAATAAAATTATACAGGTTTTATAACTGAAATGCAGGTTCTGCTGTCTAATGTAACACAACCCAAACTTGTGAGGCGGGTGCTGGAGCAAAAGGAAAGAGGTTTATTCAGGTGCCGCATGACCTGGGAAAACGATGGACCCCTTCTCAAAGACCATCCTCTCTTCCTGCTCAAACCTGAGGTTCTCATAGGGATAAAGAGAGGAGAGCTTTCTTAACTTTACATTTATTGATGACACTGTTACAGACGTCCCCACTTCCCCTACCTTTGTCCCCCACTCCCTCCTCTATCGGGCCATCCCGGCACTGTTTTCTGTGTCCATGGCTTATGCAATGTGTGAATGCCGTGTGGGCGCTGACCCTATAGAGCTACATTTATCCTATCAGGGTCTGGTGCCTGTCTGGATCTCTCTTTGGCTGTGCAGGTTGCACAGCTAAACGGGACATGCTCTCATTTGGTCTCAATCCTGCCACCAGTGTGATGTTTCTGGGGCCACTTGGGAAGGACTCACAGTGCAGGTCAGTGGTCTACAACCTGCGGCTGCCTCTTCGGGGCCTGGGTGTGTGTGAAGGGCCAAGATGTACACCAAGCCCAGTTTCCCCCAGTACCAGACCCAGGGCTGTATCAGCAGAAGGCTGAAAGCTCCACAAGACCTGCTTCCTCCTGCTACCTGCTTGTTAGGATCAGTCACTAAAAAATATATTTTTTTAGATTTTTTAAAATATATTGTATTGATTATACTATTACAGTTGTCCCATTACCCAACCTTCATTCCCCTCCACCCTGCACACCCTCTCCCACCCACATTCCCCCCCTGTAGTTCATGTCTACGTGTCATAAGTTCTTTAGCTTCTACATTTCCCATACTATTCTTGCCCTCACCCTATTTTCTACCTACCATCTATGCTACTTATTCTCTGTACCTTTTCCCC
>CM052552.1:34576603-34590349 GCA_028533065.1 Trachops cirrhosus | reverse complement strand
TTTATTTTAATACTTCAAACAGTTCAATCTTAAACTTTTCTTATAGCTGAATAAAATCCAGCTAGCTAGTATGCTTTCAGTCATGTACACACTGCTAGCCCAAGAAGGTTCTGCTGACTGTGCAGTGAAAGCCGATGTCCAGTGCGGTCCCGTTAGATAGAGCTCTTGCTGTATATCCTTTTCTTCAGTTTTTTAGTATTTGAATTTTTATTTCTCTGATTTATTAATGAAGTTTGAAAATCTCTTCATATTGACTATTCTCTAAGTGAATACCTGCAAGTCTTTGCTGACTTTTTTTTTATTGTTGTTCAAGTACAAAAATGGAGTTGTCTCCATTTTTACCCCACCACTCCCCCTACACGACCCATCCCTGCCTCCCACCCTCAAATCTACCCCATTTGGCTTTGTCCATGTGTCCTTTATACATGCTCCTTGATGGACCTTTCCCTGTTTTCCCCCAGTATCTCCCTTCCCCCTCCCCTCTGGTCTCTGTTCTTTGTTTCCATGTCTCTGGTTCTATTTTGCTCGCTTGTTTGTTGTGTTGACTAGGTTCCACTTATAGGTGAGACCATACGGTATTTGTCTTTCGCCATCTGGCTTATCTCACTTAGCATGATGCCTTCCAGTTCCATACACGCTGTCATGAAGGATAGGAGCTCCTTCTTTCTCTCTGCTGCATAGTATTCCATTGTGTAAATGGACCTCAGTTTTTTGATCCACTCATTGACTGACGGGCACTTAGGTTGCTTCCAGTTCTTGGGTATTGTAAATAATGATGCTATGAACATTGGGGTGCATAGGTTCTTTTGAATTGGTGTTTCAGGATCCTTTTCTGACCCCAGGGACTTCAGGGATGCTGGAGTGGTTTCAGGGGGTGTGGCATTTTTTTTGGTGAGAATACTCTACTTTGCTGCCTGTACACAACACCCATTTTAAAAGATACTATAAAATAAAACTTCAGATAACTCTTAGAGGTTTTTTTTCTTTTAAAGGAATAACAGATGTGTACAATGCTATTATATTAAGGTTTTCACCATTATTGTAGTTTTTCTCAAGTTAGTTCTAGTTACAACCAATGATGCATGGAGAGGAATTAAAACATGCAACCTTGGCCTCATTAGTCCCATATTCTAAGGAACCTTGCATAATGTTCAACATTTCTGAGTTTTTCTATGCTGTTTCATTTAAATGGACCAATTTCTTTTTTATAATCTGTGTCACTTGTCTATAATGTATCTTCTTCTCTGTATAGCCTCATTATTTTTCTCAGTCAAGAAATTAAAATGTTTTATAAATTTTTTCAGAGTGACTCTATATTAGTTTTTTATGGAACTTGTCATATCACATATTAATGAAAATATTAATTAGAGAAGCCTTCATAATTAAGTGTCATTAAAATATTTAAAAGAAAGAAGGCAGTATTTACATAGAGGCGGTGATCACAGGTGCCTACCTACCTAGTGGGTTTCATGAATCTTGAGAACTTCTACCTTCTAATGATGCCTCATTAATCTTCACTGAGTTGAAGGTAATATTCTCGGAATTACATCTAACTATTCCAATTCAGCGTCTAGTGGAAGACATACTGTTCATTGTTCCATAATAATGGGCATACTACTGCTGTGCTTTCTTCACATTACCTAATGATAAAATTCCAATGAAAATCATTTACCCTGTTCCTATATTACCACAGTGATGACTGTCAGGCTTATATAAAATTGTAACTAAAGTTTTGATCCTGTTATGTGCTACTTTTTTGAAGTCTATCCTTTTGCTGCTGATAGAACTTTGACAGGACTGATGTATGGCATGGAATAGTGACAATCTCATATAAGAAGTATTTAACAGATAAGAATGTTTACCTCTTATTTTATGCTGAAAAATAACTGAAATATTTTAAATGTTCTGCAAAAGGCTAGGAACCTATGTTACCATTATAGCCAGTACAGAAAGTTTTTTCCAGTACAATCTTTGTCTGAAATATAAATAAAATGTTCAGTATACACTGTGATCCTGTTATGTGGGGATCTTCTTTTATACTGTCCTTACCTTCCAGCATTAACACTTATTTCTCTTGTGTTGACTATTTCAATGTGCCCTAGATCATTATGCATAAGTAGGTACACACACATAAATACACACACAATGTTTTTCAAGAAAAAAAGAGAAGATGCACTATTTCAATTAAACTCTCAGCCCTACAGAGAACTGTAAAACCATTTATTTAGTTTATTTCTACTAAGCAACAAAGTTTGCCCCAATGCTCACATATAAGCAATTCTGATTGAATTCACCATAAAATGAATCTATTAGAAAATGGCCACGGTCAACAAACGAATGCCTGCTTTTGGAGGTAACTTGAGTGGGATCACATTTAATTCACACAACTTGAAGAGACAATTAAGGGAGTGAAGATATAGTGTTCCCTCCTTACCTGCAGTTTGTTTTCTGTACTTTCAGTTACCTATGGTCAACCACAGTCTGAAAATACTGCTTATTACTGGAAAATTTCTGTGATAAGCAATTCACAGTTTTACACTGTGTGCCACTCTGAGTGATGAAATCCCACACGGTCTCACTCCACCATGCTCAGGACGTGAATCATCCCTTTGTCCAGTGTATCCACACTGTATATGCACCCTTCCCATTAGTCAGTACACATTTGTGCTATTAGACCTATTGTCGTGGTATCACAGTGCTTGTGGTCAAATAACCATTATTTTATTACTTAATAATGACCCCAAAGCACAAGAGTAGTGATACTGGCTATTCAGATGTGCCAAAGAAAAGCTGTAAAGTGTTTTATTTAAGTGAAATTTCCAAAGTTCTTGACTTAATAAGGAAAAAAACACCATAGGCTGAGAATGGTAAGATCTGTAGAATTAATCTTCTACCCATGAAATTGTGAAGAAGCAAAAGTAATTTGTGCTAGTTTTGCTGTTGCACCTCAAACTGAAAAAGTTACCACCATAATGCATGATAACTGCTTAGTTAAGATGGAAAAGTGGAAAAGACATTAACTTTGTGTGTGGAAGACATGGACAGAACACACGTTCCGACTGACAGCAATGTGTCGCAAAGGATTAAGTGTATACAAAGACTTCAGCAAAGGATTCCTGAAACAAGTGACACCAAGCCATTTGCTGCAAGCGAAGGATGATTACAGATTCAGGAGTAGGGTTAGCATTTTATCATCTCATATCATCACAAGAGGAGCAAGTAGAGTATCATAGGAATATTTTGGAAGGGAGAGAAACAACATTCATATTATGTTTATTACAGTATCTCATTGCCATTGTTCTATTTTATTATTAGTTATTGCTTTTAATCTCTCTGTGTGCCCAATTTATAATTAAACTTTATCCTAGGTATGTATATACATAATCTCTGCAAAGAAGGAGGGACTACTGTACAATCCATAAATATCAATAGACCATTTCAGACTTAGGTCTAACTCCAAACCCCTTAACCAATATACTGCACATAAATCATTTTAACAAAAATACTTATCTGTACTATATCTAACAAACAAATTCAAGTAGATGTGATAAATCAAATAAGACATTATTTGGCATTCATATTAGCTATGCATTTGCATAAAATGGGGAACACCTAATTAAACATCACTGAAACAGCCCTGGCTGTGTGGCTCAGTGGATTGAGTGCCAGCCTGTAAACTGAAAGGTTGCCAGTTCAATTCCCAATCAGGGCTCATGCCTGGGTTGTGGGCCATGTTGCCAGTTGAGGGTGTATGAGATGCAACCACACACGGATGTTTCTCTTACATATAAATGTTTCTCTCCCTGTTTTACTCCCTCCCTTCGCATCTCTCTAAAAATAAATAAAATCTTTAAAAAAATTAAAAAGTAAACATCACTGAAACAAAGAAATGACTCCAAGCCTATAATTCTAAACACAAGCGAGCTCGTCAACATATTTTGTTGTTTTTAATCAGGGGTTCTTACTGGAGTTATCGAACTTATGAAGGTTAGTTAGCTACACAAACCTTAGTCAACAAGTTCCTGAAAGACCCACTGAATTTTTTTTTTAATTTTGATCTTCAATTGTATTTTTGGCAGAAAGGGTACAACATTGACATATTGACCCAAAATAATACATACTATAAATAATATCAGTTTCAGAAACAATGTCTATCAGCAAGGGTAGTAACTAATAGAGCTACAATTTAAAGGGGGGTAGATGTGAGGCTTATTCTGGAATTAGTATACAAATAATACATTTAGGTAAACAATATATTTACTACTAAACTCTTTTGTTTGTTAAAATTATGGCTAAAGAAAAACTAAATATTGATCTTTCAGATGGCACACTTCTAGAAGTGACTTTAAAATAATACTTGATGACTATAAAACTATGGCTCCAGTGAATTTGTCATTTGATCTTCATTGTGGTGTTTTAGGCCATCTAAGTGGTCAAATGTTGAATGAACAATTGACTGATGCCCTAATGATGATCTCATTAGGATGATTATTTTTTGTCTTTTTAAAAAAGATTTTATTTATTTATTTATTTATTTTTAGAGAGAGGGGAAGGGAGAGAGAAAGACAAGGAGAAAAACATCAATGTGTGGTTGCCTTTCGAGCACCCCCTACTGGGGATCTGGCCTGCAACCCAGGTATGTGACCTAGAGAGGAAATCGAACCAGTGACTCTTTGGTTCACAGGCCAGTGCTCAATCCACTGAGCCACACCAGCCAGGGTTATTTCAGTATTTTTATTTTTATTTTTATTTTTATTTTATTTTTATTTTTATTTTTATTTTTATTGAATGTATTAGAGTGACACTGGTTAATAAAATTATATAGGTTTCAGGTGCACAATTCTACAACGCATCATCTGTATATTGTATTGTGTGTTCACCACCCCAAGTCTCCTTCCATCACCATGTGTCCCCCCTTTACCCTCTTCTACCTCCCCACCCCTTTCTCTCTGATAATCACCATACTGTTGTCTGTGTCTATGAGTTTTTTATTGCTTAATCCCTTCACTTTTTCCACCCAGCCCCTCAATGACCCTCCCTTTTGTCAGTTGTCAGTCTGTTCTCTGTATCTATGAGTCTGTTTCTATTTTGTTTGGTACTTAACTTTGTTCATTAGATTCCACATCAATTAGCATAATAGTCTCCAGGTTCATCTATGCTGTCCAAAAAGGTAAGATTTCTTTCTTTCTATGGCCAAGTAATAGTCAACTGTGTAAATGTACCATAGTGTTTGTCCACTCATTTACTGTTTGACACGGGCTGCTTCCAAGTCTTGGCTACTCTAAATACACTGCAATGAACATAGGGGTGCATATATTTTTTTGAATTAGTGTTTTGGGTTTATTCCCAGAAGTGGAATCTCTGGGTCATAACACAGTTCCGTTTTTACTTTTCTGAGGCAATTAACATACTGCTTTCAACAGTGGCTGCACCAGTCTGCATTCTCACCAACAGTGCACTAGGGTTCCCTTTTCTCCACATCCTCACCAGCACCTGTTGATTATTGATTTGTTGATGGTGGCTACTCTGACAGGTGTGAAGTGGAATCTGATTGTGCTTTTAATTTGCATCTCTCTGATAATTATTGACATTGAGCATCTTTCCATGTGTCTGTTAGTCATCTGTAAGTCCTTTGCTCATTTTTAAATTAGATTGTGGTTCATTTTTTGCTTTTCAGTTGTATAAGTTCTTTATCAATTTTGTATATTAACACCTTATCAGATGTGTCATTGGAGAATAGTTTCCTTTGTTGTGCAAAAACCTTTTGGTTTTATGTAGTCCTATTTGTTTCTTTTTTCTTTTTTTTTCCCTTACCCATGGTAATATATCAGAAAAAATATTGCTATAAGAAATGTCTGAAATTTTATTGCTTATGTTTTCTCCTAGGAGTTTTACAGTTTTGAGTGTAAAATTTAAAAGTCTTTAATCAATTTTGAGATTATTCTTCTGTATGGTGTAAGAAGGTACTCTAGGTTTATTTTTTGCAAGTATTTGTACAATTTTTTCAACTGCATTTATTGAATAGACTATTTTACCCTATTATTTGTTCTTTCCTTATTGTCAAATATTTATTGACCGTAGATACATGGGTTTATTTTGGGGCTCTCTGTTCTGTTCCATTGATCTATAAATCTGTTTTTATGCCAGTACTGTGCTGTTCTGATTATTATGGCTTTGTAGTAAAGTTTGATCAGGTAGTGTGAATCTTCCAACTTTGTTCTTCCTTCTCAAAATTACTGTGGCTATTTGGGGTCTTTTTTAGTTTCATACACATTTTTGGAATATTTGTTCTGTGAAATATGCCATTGGTATCTTAGAAATTGCATTGAATCTATAGATTGCTTTGGGTAGAATGAACATTTTAATGACGTTATACTTCTTCATATCCATGAATACGTTATGTGCTTCCACTTATTTGTATCTTCCTCAATTTCTTTCTTCAGTGTCTTACAATTTTCAAAGTACAGGTTTTTTATCTCCTTGGTTAAATTTATTCCCAGGTATTTTATTATCTTTTAAGCAATTTTAAATGGGATTGTTTTCTCAGTTTCTCTTTCTGATAGTTCATTTTTGATGTATAGAAAGAAATGCAACTGATTTATGAATATTTATTTTGTATCCTGCTACTTTTTGAATTAATTTATCAGTTCTAGGAGTTTTTTGGTAGAATCTTTAGTTGTTCTTTATATATAGTATCATGTCATGAGCAAATAATGAATTTTACTTCTTCCTAATTTTGATAGATTTTATTTCTTCTTGTCTGATCGCTGTGGCTAGAATTTCTCAGACTATGTTCAATAGGAGTGGTGAAAGTCACCGTGGGTGGTGTGGCTCAGTGGGTTGGAGCATTATCTTATAACTGAAAGGTTGCAGGTTTGATTCCTGGTCAGGGCACATACCCAAGATGCAGGTTCTATCCCCATCCTGGTGTGTATGATCCCCTGTGCAGATGTATGCAGAAGGCAACCAATTGATGTTTCTCTTTCACAACAATGTTTCTCTGTTTGCTTACCTCTCTCCCTTTCTCTCTCTCTAAAAGCCATGAAAAAATGTCCTCAAGTGAGGATAAATAAAAGAGTGTTGAGAGCGAATATCCCTGGCTTGCTCCCTATCTTAAAGGCAACACTTGTAGTTTTTCACCACTGAGTATGATGTTGGCTGTGTGTTTGTCATATATAGCCTTTTTTTTATGTTGATGTATGTTTCAGTCTTTTGAATGAAGCATGGAAACTAACCAACACAACCATTCATTATAGTAGTTTTGTAAACCAAATCAACAAAATAAAACTATTTGTTGTAATTTATAGATTTTGCTTGTTTCAAAATCAGTGTGAAAAAACCTGAGGTATTGTGGAGTCTTTTGGAGGGTGACATGGTTGTTTAGTGGAAGAGCCCTAATCGGGTTGCTCACCCAAGTGCTAAAACAAGTTGAGTGATTGTTAGAGATGATTGTTATTCTTAAAAAGGTTTCCCTCATTAAGCCTATTCGTGTTCCAACTTCAAGGCTGACGGCAGAAGACTGATCTGCCTTACATCTAGCACAACATTTTCTGTTCAGTGTGGGTCATAAAAACTTCAGGTGTCCTGGGATATCAATTTCTTTGGCTCTTATGGTGTTTGGTTAGAGTATGGGACCTTGGACCAGTTGCCTGCAGACGCACAAGATTAGCTATAATACCATAGCTATTTGCCATGGTATTGAG
This sequence comes from Trachops cirrhosus, assembly GCA_028533065.1. Taxonomy (NCBI): domain Eukaryota; kingdom Metazoa; phylum Chordata; class Mammalia; order Chiroptera; family Phyllostomidae; genus Trachops; species Trachops cirrhosus. Next base: position 34,582,646 of record CM052552.1, on the reverse strand, counting down.
TAAGATACTCTTGTTGGGAGCTCTGATGCACCATCATGAGTACAATCTACCTGTTTTCTAGTTATATACACTGTGCATCATAAAAAAGTGTGTTAACAAACAGTAAATACCAGACAACTTGCAACCCAATTTATTTTTACTAGTGTGCACAGGGGAGGGACCTTGTAAGAAATCCTATCACATGGCTTTCCGGTTCAATGATATGAGACTCATCCCTCAACCCATGTTAAAGATTCTAAAATTGCAGTGAGGTGAGGAAAAGAAGCATTTAAGAGTGCTCACATTCTCTCTTTCTATCTCAAAAAAGAGCAAAATGCTTCCTTGAAACAATTGTATGAGCAACACAAATACCATGTACCTGGTGATTTTAGCTAAGTGGCAAAATTTAAAAAGTTAATATGAGAAGTCACATTTTTAAAAAGCTGTTTTTATGACTAAGAAGCATCAAAGACATTATCCATTTTCACTAAGTTGTGATCAGCCTGACAACATCAAACATAATTGTTATGAAGATTTTTAGGGATACCAAAATCTAAACTAGTGCAAGACCCATATGGCTATTTGCACATAGGTTTGTATATCTGGAAGTAAACATATTTCCAAATAAAAGGCAGTATACACAGATAATAAAAGAACATTAGAGAGTAAGTTGTTTTTCTACATAGCCCTGCTGTCTCTCATACACATTTATAACTCACTGTCATCAGTTCATAAGTGATATGTTGATTAAAAAGTTGCTTTATATACATTATTTGAAATTGTGCTGTCTTCCATCATCGTGGATACATTATCAGAGAGCTATGGCATTTTGAAAAACCCCATTGATTGTTTTTGTCACAGAGTGACAAAGCACCTTTGATATATGATTGGGGAGCAATGCATTTAAACAAGTTTTAATTTCTTGTGCAGCTGGAAGACAATAAACAGAAGCATGAGAACAAATTAAGCTGTAAATAGGTCAATCATCCTATTAGGACTCTTCAGGGAACACATAGCTAATTTGCATAATTGTATTTCTATAGCTGCCAGACTGGCTGCTGTGCTGATACATGTGTTCAGTGAGCACAAAAACCTTTAAAGATCTCCTTTCTCATTGTAACAATCGAGTGAGGAGGAAGTGAATGACTGTGTGTGTGTACCTTCAAAACTAACCAAATGCACATGTATTTGAGAAAATATGTACTATGTTAAGGCTCTTTAATAATTATAATTTACTAAACTTAGGCAGTAAGCTTTACATAATAAACTACATCCTCTAGTATTTAAACTTTTTCAATCGTAATTACCCACTGTAAAAGTCTGACAAAAGTTCTCATCAGTTTCAAGACAAAAATAGCATTTTTAAACTAATATATTAAGTTTATTTGCCATCATTTCATATTTTATCAATTTATATCAAGTTATATCTATTCTAGTTGAATGATTATGCCATGGTAATCCAAAGTTAAAAGTGTGATTTTATATGTATTTGATGAATTACCATAAAAACATAAGTTATTCAATAAATATGAATTATTACTTAAGTATTCATAGAGTTCATAAGAAGAAAATTAAAATATTTCTTCTGTCTATTCAAAGATTACCTGAGATCTCTTAATTGTCCATTTTAGTGTTATTAATATTATTATTCGAATATGTTTTTACTGTAGGACAAAGAAAATTAAATAAAAACCATTCATAAATCAAATTACTCAAGTTGATCCAAAAGTCCTAACTAATTTTCTGTGAATCTACTTGGTATATTGCTTGCCAGAATTCAATGATTTATAATTTACTTATTTAAGTGCAGTTACAATTTAATGATCCATGACTGAGGTTAGTCAAATTGTACAGACTTCCCCAAGAGTAAATAATTTAAAAAGTGAATTTATTTAGAATGTATTACAGCATGAGCTTATTTTATGCATTGAATAAGTTTCTAATTTAAAACAATAATAAAGTGAGCACTTGTTCAGCAAACCGTAACTTTGAATCTGACTTCTATGATAAATTTGAAGCTGGATTCGTTAGAATAGAGAGCGTAATACCAGGCCTGCCTACCTCACTGATTGCTGAGAAATATAAAATGTCAGAGAGAAACAATCTGTAAATGTGCATATTGATAACACCAGGTGGCAGAAGACCTGGGACAAACTTAGCTGGTAAGCATAAAATAAATGTAGTTATTTTCCTTTACGTTTTATTATTTCTTTAAATTTTATTTTACTAAAACTTTGGGTCTATGAGAAATTTGAGATCGCTTTCCTGACTATGACTGCCAGTGGTTATTTTGAAAATTCCTGAAGGTGTTTTTGGTTTAATGAATGATGGGAGCGTGACTGACATTCAGGTGAGATGCAAGGGATTCTCAATTTTCCACCGAGTGTGTGGCAGTTTTCCTTAATGGACAGATGCCTCACATCTTGGATCACTTCTTTAAGAAAACTGTCATTTCAAAGCAAAGTCTGATTGCCTTTTTTTCATAATGATAGTTTAATTGAGTTGAAATGTGGTAGGCTCACAAACATTCCAATTCATGCTGGGCAGACAAACAGAACAGTTATGTGATTTTTTTCCTCCAGTGTGATTCTTTTTATTTACTTTGAAATTAAAATAAATGTACCTGGGGAAGAATGGTTGAAGGAAAGGAAAACATGCAGCCTTTTGGAAGGATTTTGGAAATGCTAGGGAATATTTCTTTACTCTATTTCATATCAACATATACTATATATATGGCTATCAACCCTCACAGACCCCATGTCCCCTTGTATAATAAATATTTATATTGTCTCTACAGTAAATCTGTTAGTGTTAATATCTACATTTCCTTTGCATTTCCCAGCCACCTCTGCAGTCACATTGGAGTAATATCCTGGGTTTAGCCATTAAAATGTGAGTAGATGTAGTATGTTACATATATGCATTGAGTCAATTTTACTTTTCCATTTCTTTCTTCTATTGCCCCAGTAACATTGTAGGTCTGAAAGCCATAGCTATAAAATAGAAGATAATCCTGTTTACTCTGTTGCGGGGTGCTGTGCTAGCTCAGTTGCTTGGAAAAGTGACACTGCTGTACTGGTTTCTTTACTCCTTAGCTGGGGGTAGGGAAAGCTATTGCACCCCACTGTCCTGCTACCTCCAGCATTTCCTGCAACCCCTCCCTCACTCTGGGGCCTGGGCAGGACTCATACCATTAATCTGTTGTTAATCCATCTGCATATTTCTGTGGGTTTACAAACAGTCTTTCCAAATGCTAATGATGCAGAAATGGTCATTTTTACTTGCCACTTTGTGTGTAAAGCAATAAGTGTGTGTTACAAAAATCTCTCAGGTTTTCAATTTGATATATGTATATCAAAATACACATACACATATACAGTCTATGTTAATCACCCCTTATGTCTTTTCATGTGGTAGAGTGAGTCTTTCATTTGCTGTTTCAGGTAATGTGTGTTAGGCTTGTTATTAACACTTCTCTTACCCAATGTCAAACTATACTACATGGCCACTGTAATTAAAACAGCCTGGTACTGGCATAAGAACACACAATAGATGAATGGAACAGAATAGAGAGCCCAGAAAAAACCCCATGTCTCTATGGCCAATTAATATTTGACAAAGGAGTGAAAAAACATACAATGGAGTAAAGACAGTTTTCAGTAAATGGTGTTGGAAGAACTGGACCAGCATATGCAAAAAACAAATGAAGCTAGACCACCATCTTACACTGTACACCAGCAGAAACTCAAAATTAATAAAAGAGAAATATAAGTTGTGATACCATAAAAATCCTAGAGAAAAACATAGGCAATATTGCATAGCAATATTTTTCCCAATATATTTAATATTTCCTAGGATAGGGGAAATAAAGGAAACACTAAACAAACAAGACTACATTGAATTAAAAAGCTTCTGCACAGCTAAAGAAACCATTATCAAAATGAAAAGGGAACCGACTATATGGGAGAACATATTTGCCAATGATACATCAGACAAGGCTTTAATCTCCAAAATATATAAAGAACTTATACATCTGTACACCAGGAAGGCAAACAATCCAATTAAAGAATGGGTAGAGGACCTGAACAGACACTTCTCCAAGGAAGACATACAGAGGACCCAGAAACATATGAAAGGATGATCAGCATCACTAGCCATTAGAGAGATGCAAATTGAAACCACAATGAGATACCACTTCATAGTGGTCAGAATGGCCATTACTAACAAATCAACAAACAACAAGTGCTGGAGAGGTTGTGGAGAAAAGGGAACACTAGTGCACAGTTGGTGGTAATGCAAACTAGTGCAGCCACTGTGGAAAACTGTATGGAATTTCCTCAGGAAACTAAAAATGGAACTGCCTTTTGACCCAGCAATTCCACTGCTGGGACTACATCCTAAGAGCCCTGAAATACCAATCCAAAAGAATTTATGCACCTGCGTGTTCATAGGTACACTATTTACAATAGCCAAGTACTGGAAACAGCTTAAGTACCCATCAGTTGATGAGTGGATCAAAAAACTATGGTACATTTACACAATGAAATACTATGCAACAGAGAGAAAGAAGGAGCTCTTACCCTTTGCAATAGCATGGATGGAACTGGAGAGCATTATGGTAAGTGAACTAAGCCAGTCAGAGAAAGACAAATAGCATATGATCTCACCTATAAGTGCAACCTAATCAAGAAAACAAAGAAGCAAGCAAAGTAGAACCAGAGACTTAGAAATAAGGACAAACTGATAGTGACCAGAGGGGAGGGGGGAGGGGAGAGTGGTTGAAAGAAGGCGAAGGGATTAAGCAAACAACATATATGCATGACCCCTAGACATGGACAATGGTGTGGGAATTGACTATGGGAGTAGGGGGTGGGCTGGGTGGAAAGGGGCAAAGGTGGAAAAATTGGGACAACTGTAATAGCATAAACCATACGATATTTTTTTAAAAAAAAACTCTTCTCTTAACATAGTGCTAGTTCTAATTCTGTATGGGAATATTTTTATAGTACTTACTGTGTTTGAACTAAAATTGAAGATAAATCTATAGCCTTCATTTTGCTATCTTCATTGTTTAAAAGTCACTCATGCATATAATGTGTTCTTAACTTTGTTCACTTTCCTTAAAAAGTATATTTTATCCCAAATCAGGGTTTCTTCCAGTGTCTTGGTGAGATACATACATCACAAGATGAACTCATTTGTTTGTGGTTTATGTGTCATCTGTCTTCCTGGTGAGTGCTAAAACTATATTTCAATTCTCTGAATTTTTAAATATATATATCTCAATTCATGAGGAAACCTCAGAATTTGACTATATTTCTTGCTTTTATCCAGCTGGGAAGCACAAATAGCCACATATTTTTATCTATTTAACCTAGAAACCAAATATTTTGTTTTGCCTTAAATGTTACAATTGTATGAGGATCAAGAGTAGCTAAAACTGTATGAATATAAATAAGAATTGATAGTATTTAAGTGCTAAGTGTCCAATGCTCTGCTTTGCATCATCAATACATTTAAACCTTATGAACCATAAGACAAAGGCATTATTATCATATTTTATAAATTAGAAAACAAGTAATCAGGAAGGCTTTATCACTAATCCAGTGTTACAAAGCTAGTAAAAATAAAGATTCTCACCCAAAAGTATACAACGCCAACGTTCTGCTTTAAACTTGTCTGCAAATCCAATATAGTTGCCTGTATAGCAACAAGGACAAGGATAATTAACCAGTTTTAACAAACACAGAAGTGATTTTTATACTTTTCATTAAAGCTCAAAGGTATTGAAAAACTAGATATTGAAATATTCTATGTAGGACAGTTGGTTGGATATTAATTCAGAGCCAGGTGTTCCTGGAGATACTTATTTATATATTTTTTTCTATTTTTAAGTGTATTTTACTGATTATGCTGTTACAGTTTTCCCATTTTTTTCTCCCCTTTCTCCCCCTCTGCCCGGTACTCCCATTCCTTTCAGCATTCCCCCCTCCCCCTTAGTTCATGTCCATGGGTTGTACATATAAATTCTTTGGCTTCTCCATTTCCTATACTATTCTTCACC
>CM052552.1:34548431-34576503 GCA_028533065.1 Trachops cirrhosus | reverse complement strand
ATATTGCATGCGAAAGAATAATTGGTAAACTGCTGAATATTTCTCAAAGTTTGAGTGTATTTTCTCTCTGTCACTTTCAATAATAATTTGTTAAAAAGAAAAACAATGGAGTTTGTTTGTTTCTCTTTTTGACTTTGAATGGAAGTACCAGCCTTTGACTAGTTTCTCTGCTTTGATTGGATGCCACCTCTTCCTGGGTTTTTGATTTCTGCTTCACAATGGCATTTCCCCAGCTACGACAGAACATCCAGCCAATTTTCTTGCCCAATTTAATATGAATCTATTAGAATAATAAGTGAATGCAGGACTGAGGCTAAAGGGGAGCCTGACAGAGAGAGAATAGAAAGAGGGACAAAGGGACAGAGGGGAGGAGGTAAAAAGTAAGAAAGGGAAGAAGGGAAGGAAAGAGGAAGTAGGAAGGAAGGAGAGAGGGAGGAAAGAAGGAAAGAGAGAGATAAATCCTTTATGAGTTTTGCCCAAATATAGATGGATAATTATTCTCTTTAAGCTATTGTCCATTTTGTGTTCCTGGAACTGGGACTTGGCCAGCCCAATTTTCCTTTGCCAATAAACCCTTGTCCTCTCTCAGAGATATCAGCACCAGGCACCTTGTCCCCAGATGTGTGGGTCCCAATGGCCCAAGGTTCTCCTTGGAGCTCAGAGATGCCAGGCCTGGCTCAGGACTCCATAGTGGTCCTTCTTTAAGTTTCTAATTTGTCATAACTCTAACATCTTTCCTTTGTTTCCATAGTCCAAAGTGTAGTAAGTACTTTATGCAGTGGCTACATTTGAGTTTCCTCTTAATCCTTTTTGTTACTGAGTCAACTTTATACCAGGTTAAAAAGTCTTTCTATTGATAAATCTGTTTTAAAAAGTGGCTCGATTTCTGTCTCCTGAGAACACACTGACTCATCTCATCTCTGAGGTCCATCTAAAGAAAGAGACTTATACTGCCTTGTTCAGATGTTTTCTTTACATCCTTTGATCACAAAATGTATAGTTCCACTGACTCATCTAGGCAGCTTGCAAAGACAGATTCTCTGAACTCACCCTTAAGGATTCTGGGCCACTAGATTTGAGGCATTTTAAACAAGCACAACCAGGGGTTCCAAGCTGCTGGTGCGAGCGCCACAGTTGGGGAAACAATGAGACAATGCTGACAGTTTTTCTAGAACTCTACTGGTCTGCAGGATGGCCTTCATGCCTTTATTCTTGCTGTCCCCTCTTTTGACCATGGTTAGTTCTGCTTGTAGAAATCCTGCCTCTCCCCTAAGGTTAGGCATAAAGTAGCCTCCAGTGAAGGCATGCCTGAACCACATCATTCACCCTTAAAAGATGGGAGGAGGTGGGAAGGTATGGGTCCTATGGATCAGGGCCCATGGTCAAGGACACAGAATTGGACAGCTGTGTATGATACTCCAGGGAGGGTTCTGAGTTTGACACTGAAATTTTGCATTCGTCTTTGTTGTCAAAGGGTGAGGAAGTGGGGAATTTATAAAATACCCAGCAGGATGCCTCTCATAGGTCAGATCAGTGAGAGTCCACCTGAAGTCACTTTAGGAGGTTGCAGATGGGAGGTATGGGGTAGGAGAAATGACAAGAGTAGTGACAATTGGATAAATGCCCTTCACCCATTCAGAAACATAGTGACAAAGGGATATGATAGCAAAGTCTACCCCTGAAGGACCCTTCCCTGCTAAGAAGAAGAGAACAGGTAACTATCTAGCCAAGCTTGTGCAAGTAAGCAGCAGTGACACAGAAGAGAAGCCAGAGAGGCAAGATCAGAGCAAGAACAAGCATGATACACAGGACGGATGGGCACCTGGATACAACTAGGAGTTGAGAGAGCTGAGATTCTTGTTTCCAGGTCTATCTAATAGCTATACCCGTACTCTTTGCCTTGTTCAGCCACCCTCAGACTGTCATGCACTTTGTACCTGAGAGTGAGCCTGGCTGCTGTGGTTCAGTGGACTGAGCGCCAGTCTGCGAACCAAAGGGTCACTGGTTCAATTCCTAGTCAGGGCACATGCCTGGGTTGCAGGCCAGGTCTCTAGTAGGGGGCTTGCAAGTGGCAACTACACACTGATGTTCCTCTCCCTCTCTTTCTCTCTCCTTTCTCCTCTGTCTAAAAATAAATAAGTAAAATATTGAAAATAAAATAAAATGTACATATCCATGCCCAGTTGATAGGGCTTCCTTGTGGTTTTCTAGGTCTGAGAAAGAGCCCGTTGTTTTTCATTTTAGAAAATATATCAAGAGTGACATCAGCGAGAGGGTGGAATCTTATAAACATTGCCACATCCCTAATTGTGTCCGCCCACAGAAACGCTGATTGAACAATGACTTACAGATAAAAATACCTTCATGAGAAGGTCCAGAATACAGTGAAGATGTTGCAATATTGCAGACAAGCACATAACCAAGAACAACCACATGTGAAGCAGGTAAGTGTGTTGTTCAGGACAACGCTTCCTGGTGGGGGGTTGCTGGGTAAGACAGGGTGAAGTATGTGACTCTCCATCCCTTTGGTGCACTGTCCAGTGGTTTTTGTCTTGCCTCACCCAGGGTGCTGACAAAACTGGTGTACATATTATGGGAAACCATAAAAAATAAGGAAGTCTCGCCATATGTGACAGTATGGATAAACCATGAGGACATTACATTAAGTGAAATAAGCCAGTCACAGAAGGACAGATATTACATGATTTCACTTCTATGTATATCTGATGTAATGAAACTCATGGAAACAGAGTAGAATGGTAGTTGCTAAGGGATCAGAATGGGAAATATGTACAACACATATTTCAAAAGGCTTGAAGTTTCTCTTACAGGAAATGATGAGTCATTCTACACATCTCCTGTACAATATCATGCCTATAGTTACTACTCCTGTATCTGCAGTTAACATTTTGTGAAGAAGTCTAATATTAAGTGTTTTATCACAATAAAAATTATATATACACACACACACACAAGGTGTGGCAAAAGCAGGTTTACAATTTTTTTGTATGGAAAATAATACTACAATTCATAAATAAAAATACAAGAATAAACTCTGTTTCGCATACTCATAACTTTAAACCTGCTTTTCCTCATATATACACAAACACATCCTGATCCAACTTCTCTCAAAAGACCACACTTTGAAAAACACTAATTCTCTCCAGCCCCACAAGGTGTTTCCCTCAGTGACTTCTAACATGAATTAACTTGTGAAAGGTGGTATATAGTCTACCTTATGTTTGAAAACCAAATCAACATGCCCACTTCAAATCTGGCCACTCTACAAAGTCTGACCAGTGCTTTCAAAGCAGCTGTTCCTATAAGTGTTAATTATATTTTTAGCCTCAACGACCAGCTATTAAGTCTAATTTCTGACTAGTTCTCTTATGATGGGGTAGTGGAGGAACAAAAAGCCTCTTTTAACCTGATCAATTTTGTTTAGCTGCTTTTTGAAGAAGTAAAATCAAAAGAATCAAAGAAACACCCACGATATTCCCACAGATTAAAGGAACCATAATTCTCCAACTAGAGAAATTGCTTTTCCCTTTTGAATGGAGAACAACTGTGCTGTTAAAGGGAAATGCGTTGCAAATGGACTCATCTAAGCTCTTAAATAAAAGGGCTAACTTGATTTTTTGGCTCTGGGTCTGGATTTCATTTTAATCATGAAATTTAGAGAATTAAAAGTAGTAGATAATCGACAGAAAAGGAATCAACCGTACAGCTGATATATATAGCATTTGATATTTAATAGGTTTTTGTCATGTAGTCTAGGTAAATACTTTTGGACTATGTATCAGTAAAGTGTTCAGCTTGTTATCAAATGAAAATGAAAACTTTCTCAAATTCAATAGACATGTTGCAATAGTATTTTTCAATTTATTTTTTAATTTAAATTCATCAGGGTGACATTGGCTTATGAGATGATCTGTTTTTTAAATGAAGAAATCCAGTGTGCATGGTTATTTGTGTATATATAAAGTCAGTTGGAATAGCTTTGAGTATCAAGATCACATTTGGCCTTTCCTACAACCCACCTCAAATCGCAGTAAGAAAACCAAAACCACCCACTGTTTTTTCCCTTTGTTTATACTCCTCATGCTATTTGTCTATTGTTATATGACAGAAGTATCTGGCTCTCTCATGTCTTTCTCTGTGACTCAGCTCCGGCATGACCCCAGCCTCTGATACACACTTCAGTGCCGGTTAATTAGCACTAATTAGCAGTGTTTAAACCTGGCAAAATTTAGGAACTGGAAAAATATCTCTGAGGATTTGAAGCCCCCAACCATATATTAGTCAGGTTTACTTTACCTCAGAACTTAATGAGATTCCTAAAAGAGGTGATTTTAGGGCTGTTTGCTTCTTTTAATATTGTCACATGTTTAAATAAGTGAACCATGGTTTTCCTATTGAGAAAAACACTGCATAGTAGCTCCTTCTCTCAATGATAGCGCCTAAATAGTACCATATGGAAATCAGACTGAAAATCTGTACCACTAGAGCTGAACTTCACACCCAGTCCATTAGACTATTTGATACAGTGTTAAAATGTTTGTGTGTGACTGTGCGTATGTGTAGAGAAAGGCATGAGAACAAGATAAAAAACCTTGATTGGTACAAACATTAATATGTACTTTTCCTATACTGTTTGAACTCTTTTTTGTTATTATTCGGTTACAGTTGTCCCACCTTTCCCCCATTGCTCTCCTCCAGCCTGTCTCCCCCACTCCCACAGTCCATCCCTCCATTGTCCATGCCTGTGTTCCTTTGCTGATCCTTCCCCTTCTTTCCTCCTTCATGTCCCTCCCCTCTCCACTCTGGTCACTGTCAGTTTGTCTTTATTTCTAAGTCTCTGTTACTACTTTGCTTGCTTCTTTGTTTTGTTGATTAGGTTCCACTTATAGGTGAGATCATATGCTATTTGTCTTTCACCACCTGGCTTATTTCACTTAGCATATAATGCTCTGTAGTTCCATCCATGCTATCATGAAGGGTAGGCGCTTCTTCTCTCTTTCTGCTGCATAGCATTCCATTGTGTAAATGCACCACAGTTATTTGATCCACTCATTTACTGATGGGCACCTAGTCAAATTTTTTAATTTTGTTTGGGAAAAGCCATGCTTGTATAAGTAATAATATATAACCACTAAGATGAATAATTAGAAAAGTAATGTCACAGAAAGTTACTGACAATATATTCAGTGAAGGAGAATTACAAAATATTATGCATATTACAATTTCCCATTTGCTAAAAGATAGCCATATAAATAGATTAACAAATTTAACCACAAAAATACATTAAATGTTAACATTAGTTTTCTTTGGGTTGTTTTGTTTTCTTCTTCTAAGCTCCTTTATATATTCTTTAAATATGAACAGCCTTGTGGAAAAAATAAAATTCATGTTAAAATATGTTTATGTTAAAATTTAGCATTACAAATAAGTATAGAAAAGAAAAAAATCCCTAAAATTTCATCACTTGGAAGTAATAAAACTTCAACATTTTGGTGCAGTTCCAGCCAGTTATTTTGTCTACACACAGATTTTTTCCTTATTGAAATCCTAGTCTTGCTTAAATCTCTTTTGAAGTTTTCTGAAATGTACTCTGCAATGCGGCTACTCCCAATTTATTGTTGACTTTGATTAAGGAAGCATGTGATAAGATACAGTTATCCTCACAAAAATTAAGAACTACCTACATTAATTTTGTAAGCAGAGGATAGCTCTTTTTTATAATATTCCTTCCCCAAAATTGCATATTATGCTTCCCACCCTGTTCTATCTAACACATGTACTTAAGTAGTCACCATGCGTTCCTCCCTACCCAGAGCAGCACTTATTACAGCGATTTGATAACAATTTCCAGGTATTAAAATGCTCAAATATTTCAGAATTGACACTCATGATCCATGCATTTTGCCATTCCATAAAGTAAGCTTTCAGGCACACAAAATCTAGCATGTCACAACCTCCCCCTCCAAAAAAAATCCTTTTTTATATGCCTGTGTATGTGGTTGGGTGGGTATAAGAAAACAAATTGGTTCAATTGTAAACTAATTATGGTTTACAATGGGTAAGTTACTCATTTTGTGTTTCTTTAATTCTTCTTCCTATTATTGATACTTCTTTACCCGACTTCCCACATTTTGTCACAGCATTTAAATGGATGGTACTTATTCTAAAAGCATCATCTATTCATAAATTGGTAAAGAAGACTAGCCTTTGTGCATTCAAAAGGCTGTTTGGCTCTAACATCTTAATTCTGCAGCTAGGAGTGTACAATACGCCTCTCTCCTATTTTCTCCTCTCTCGTTTTTCTTTTCTCTTCCCTTCTCTCTCCTCTTTTCCCTTCCCTTCCTTCTTCTGTCTCCTTATTCTTCCTCTTCTCCTCCTCCTCCTTCTTCTTCTCTCTGTAACCCCCACCCCCTTGCCCTCCTGTCTCTTGTCTCTCTAGCTCTCTCTCTCCTATGACCATAGTGGACATCTCTCAGTTCCCTGTGCTCTCTCTTGTCACAAAGTCATGGAACATGCTACTTACTGCCTTGAATGCTCTTCTCTTCCTCTTCTGCCTCCTTTTCACCTAGCTGAGTCCTCCTCAGGTATTTGTTCTCAGTCAAATCTCAGTTCATCCTCAGGAAATCCAAACCCAACCTTGCCATATACATGCACCATAGGTTAGGATCTCCCGCAGGCTTAATTTTATATGAGTGCATGTACAGCTTAGTTAATGTTTGCCTCCCTCAGTAGATTACATATGTCCTTGTGGAAAGAACCACATTTGAGATCTGTTTTTGTTCATTATGTACCCTCCCTCCCCCACTTTAATACATCATACTCAATGGATATTCGTTGAGTGTCCAAATAACAAATAAAAGACTAACAACAGCCTTTGAAGCCTGTAGCATATTATCCATTAAAACTAGAAGGTTCAAGCTATAGAGAGTTGAAAACTGTATGTGAGAAGAACACTAAGGTTGGCTCTGACCGGCATGGCTGGGTAGGTGGCACATCGTCCCACAAAGCTAAGGGTTGTGGTTCAATTCCCAGTCAGGGTTGCAGCTAGTGATTGCCAGTTAGGGCGGTACAGGAGCACTGGATGTTTCTGGCCCTTTTTTCCTCCCTCCCTTCCCCTCTCTGTAAAAATAAATTTAAAAAAAGAACTGATGTTGGAAGATGTGGATTCAAAGCCTGATTCTGCCTTCAAATCAACTGTGACATTAATTTAGATATCTTTACCTCTTTCTTTTTTCTTATCTGTGAAATGATGGGGTTATATCTAATAATTTCTAACAACTCTTCAGTTCTAAAATTCTGTGTTTCCTTGACAGAAGATGTAAAGGTGTGGAATACAACTTGGAGTCCCAAAAAGGAAGGAAAGATAAAGAAATATGACGACAAGCACATGTGATAGTGACAAGTTCCAAGCAGAGTTACTGGCCTGGGAACAGGCCACAGTGTGACCAAGGTGATAAGGTAACTAGAGGGAATACTTTCCAAAATCAAGCAGGAGGAACCAAATGAGCATATTTTGGGTATTCTCCACAGAAATACCCTCTAGGAAAGATTGTGGTAAATCGAATCTTAAGTTTTCTTGAAGTTAATATCTCATACAATAATGAGAATGTCATTGAATAGCTGTGTGTACAATTGAATGTTCATAACTCTAGATTTCATGATTATGAAGTAGAAGCAGTCTCTTTTTTGTGTGATTTAATCTTTCCCTTCCTTAATTGAATTTTCAAAATATAAAATTCCATCTTTAACCAAGCTTAACAATTCAGCTGTAATTAATTCTTACACAAAAATTTATATATATATATATTTTTTTCTAATGAGGCCATGCTGAGCGTTAATGGTGGAAAACATATATTCATGTATCCTTCCATATTTTATTTGTGATCATCACCTCTTGCAGACCCTGGGAAAAAAACTGATGATCATTACCAATATGTTGCAAGTCATTCTCTTTTCTCTAAAAGCTTTTGGCAAGCTACTGTCAGAGAAACGGCAGAGCTTTGCCTTGGATGCTGGCATGTTTTCAGTGAGATTTGCTCCTTCTTTTTCCCACCTTCCAAGCTGCACAGCACTGAATGTTTAAGTAGCTGCCATTTAATTACCATTTTTACTATTACCATGTCTGCTTCAGCTCTCACTTTCAGTTAAAAGATGAATAAATCATTTTCATTTTTAATAGTGAAACATATGTCACTTTTCAAGCTGCTTAATAGCTCATTAAAGCCAGAGTTGTTCCAGCAAGTTCAAATAGCATATTTGTCATATATAAATAATTCCTGGGTTTTAAAACAGTTTATAATTTGTATTATTTGTCCTATAGCCAGCCTTATTTGGTGCTATACTAGTGCTCTACAATGTCAATGGGATTCACTTCAGTATGGGATAATTTTAAGAGTTTTTAAGGCTTTGTTGTGGTCTAATTATAGAATATCAAAATAATAAAAATGGAGTTAAATCATTTGTGGGAATTTCATTGTAACAGATACAACTTACTGAATGAACATAATGAATGTTCATTATGTGACAGGCACTGTGCCAAAGACTTTACCTGCATTGTTTTAGTTGTCTTCCTAACAAGTTCAATAATTGTCTTCATTTTACAAAGGCATAACTACAAACTCAGAAGAATTAAATCACTTGCAGAAAGCCAAATGGTTCTAACATCACTTGGTTACTCACAACTGAATGGAAATTATTTTAACAGAAATTCAACAAAATAGTAAAAAGTTTTTTAAATTGGAAGGGAGGGAGGGAGGGAGGGAGGAATCAAGGAAGAAAGACCAAGGAAACCAGCATGGTCATATTTCTAAACTGAGTGCTACCAGCTCAGGAAGATGCTTGGGCAAGCCCTTCAGTGGAAGACTTGTTATTGTCGGAGTTGGCAGCTCCCTGTGTCTTATTGCTCCGGAAGACCTTCCTGTGGGACAAGGTGTAAAGATGGAGGACAGCGATATTGATGACCCCTGCCCAGTGTCAGTCTAGGGTAAAGTGTGTGTGTTTCAGTTTTTAACAAAAAGTGCTTTATTCTATAACAAATTCAAAAAATAAAAATAGAAAAAATACCTTATGAAATTACTAAAGAAAATAATTTTGTACAGCTGTACAATGTATTTGTATTAAGCTAAGTTATTTTAAGAGTTGAAAAGTTAAGAGACTGAAGGTTTATAGAGTAAAAACGTTATAGTAAGTAAAGTTTGATTTACTGTTGATTTTCTAATAAATTTATTGCCGCCTAACTGTATAGTGTTTATAAAGTGTACAATAGTGTCCAGTAACACCCTAGGCTTTCACATTCACTCACCACTCACTCACTACCCAGAGCAAGTTCCAGTCCTGCAAGCTCCATTCCAGTTAAGTGCCCTACATGGGTGTATATTTTTAAAAAATTATACCATATTCTACTGTATCTTTTAAAATTTGTTATGTATTTATTTTTAGAGAGGAGAAGGGAGAAAGAAAGAGAGAAACATCAATGTGTGGTTGCCTCTCGCAGGTCCCTGACTGGGGACCTGGCCCCCAACCCAGGCATGTGCCCTGACTGGAACAGACCTGGCAACCCTTTGGTTCACAGGCCAGCACTCAATCCACTGAGTCACACCAGCCAGGGCTATACTGTATCTTTATATGTTTAGATACACAAATACTCACTATTGTGTTATAATTGGCTACAGAATTCAGTACAATAACAGGTTTGTAGCCTAGTAGCAACAGGCTATACCATATAGCATAGATTTGTAGTAGGCTATAAAATCTACTTTTTTTCAAGTCCACTCTATGATGTTCACGCAAAAACAAAATCATATAACAATGTATATTCCTGTCATTGATATGACTATAAATTGATCCAGAGATTATCTATTTTTTCTGTGCCACTCTTCCTCCACTTACCCATTAAGCAAATTGCTCTGTCTTCTGTATTTTTGTTTAGACAGCTGTTGGAGGGTCCATGAAACTGGCGTTTGTCTGTTTCAATGAGCTACTTCAATAGCAGCCGAACTTTTCCCAGGGCAGAAACTGTTGGGCACCTCAACCTAGCGCAGAATCCAGTAGTAAGCAATCAACAAACAAGAAACTTTATGAATAAATTAATACACTGGAAAGTGAAAGTGAAAAGGAATGAAAGTCTGCTTGACATTTTGAGCTCACTACTTTCATTTCAAAGTATCTGTAGACGCAGGCGTGAATAAGGGCTATGAGCCTACTAAGAAACTCATTAAGTCCCACACAAGTGGGAAAGTTGATTTCCTACACAGAAGAAACCAGCAGAGAACATTCAAGTTAAGAACGATATTTCTTTCTTTTGAAAGTGCCTCGCATTATGTTCCCCTTCGCCACAGACACAAAAAAAATACGTTAGATGGGAACCGGCAGCCTTTCTTTTGCTTTTTTCAAGATATTCTTTTTCAAATTGCTTTTTACTGTATTGCTTTTGATACTGACTATAACGGATGGAAGTTATTGTTTAGGAACAAAAAATGCATAGTTATTAAAAATCCATGTTTTTATAAGTTTAAATTTCTAAGAAATGCTTCTTTATCTTGTCTGCCTCTATAAGGCATATTTTATTTTGAAGAGCAGTCTTCCATTCAATCAAAGATATATATGCTTTGAAATGTATTGCAAGATATAATTTAGAAGAAATTGGAGCACACAATTGCAGCATTTTTTTCTTAGTCCACATATAATGAAAACAGAGTTAGGGAGAAAGTTTTCATGGTATCAGTTGGTTTCCAATGAGCTCCAAAGCTTACTTGTCACTATGATGTTCCTGTGTCAACCTTGATAGTTAGCCATCTGTATATTTTTCAAAACTCTTTGCAATAGGAAACTAACTAAAGTAATATATTTATCAACCTAAATAAAATTTTAGAAGGAACTATTTGTAGCCAGTACAATGTTAACAGAATTATTTGGTGAGAAGTAGATATAAATGTGAAGAAAATAAAGATAAGACATCATTGCTGATATGATCTCAATCATTATAGTGGCATCTCATTAGTATAATGGCTCTATAACTTTTTATTTTTAGATTGTTTCTCATAAAGGAAATGATAAATAAAATGCAAGTAAAATAGAATACATGCACCTTCAAACTTGTCATCTATTCTGAAAATCATTGTAAGGAATTTCAGCTTCCAGACTCTATCACTACTCAATTGTGCTATTAAAATGCCTTTCCAAGTAACTGAATTAATGAAAATAAATATTTTTACTTCCTCTTGGTAAATTACTCTCTTCTGCTCTATATTATAATGGTGCATGCACAACTTAAGTATAAATGTGAATATCAAATATTAGTTGATAAAATCTGAGTCTCTGAAGTCACAACTTAAATAGGAGTTTCTATTTAATTTCTCCTGTATAGAACAAAATACAAATTTACTAAATACCCACAACTGTTAAAACATTTAATAGATTGGGTAATTACTAGGCTAAACTTTCTGTAAACTTCTTTTTGTAGTATCAAGATACATCTTGAAGTGTTTTAATAGTCTAAACAATTTTGCCCTGGCATAGTTCCTTGAAGTCTAGGCTGACTGAGCATCTGTACGTGAACACCACAGATGCAAAATACCTTGAATCTGAACTCAGTATCTTCCACTTCAAATCTGTTCATTTGCCCTCTTGGTGTCCCTGCGAATGCCACCACCATCTATCCATTGGCTCTCCCTAAAATGAAAATCATCTCAATTCGGTCCCTCTCCATTCCTGCAAGTCTTACTCATCAATTCAAACACACAGTCCTCTCCATGTTATCTTCTACAAATCTCTAAAATAGCCCTGGCTGGTGTGGCTCAGTGGATTGAGTGCTGGCCTGTGAACCAAAAGATAGCCAGTTCAATTCCCAGTCAGGGCACATGCCTGGGTTGCAGAACAGGTCCCCAGTTGAGGGCACGTGAGAGGCAACCACACATTGAAGTTTCTCTCCCTCTCTTTTCCCCTTCCTTCCCCTCTCTCTAAAGATAAATAAATAAAATCTAAAAAAAGTCTCTAAAATATGCCCTCACTTTTTTAACCTCCCAGTTGCCCTACATGCACTTCGTGTACATTTTTTGCCATCATCATCATTCTATGCTTCCATCACACATTCATTGTGCCTTTCTTGCTTGTCCCTCTGGGTCTTTGCTTGGGCTGCTCCTCTTATGTCAAATCTTCCTTCCTTGCACAAATAACTCCTCTGTTTCCCACATGACTCAGCTCAGACACAATCTCCTCTAAGAAGCCTTCCTTAACTACCCTACCACCCACAATATGTGTTAGGAGTTGAGTTTTCTCCCGAAGACAATGTGAAGCCATGAGGGACTTGAGGTAAACAATTTTAGAAAAATAATGCATTTAGCAAAATGAGCTCCACATGGTCAGTTCAGTGATTGTCTTAGAGAGCTGCTGTAAGAAATTACAATAGACTTGATGGCTTCATTAACGAATATTTAATTTACAGTTTTGGAGTCTAGAAAGGTCAAGATCAAGGTCCCAGCAGATTTGGTGGCTGGTGAAGGCTCTATTCTTGGTTTGCAAATGGCTGACTTTCTATTCTATGCTCACATGGTGGAGATACAGCAAAGGCATTAATCCAACTGTGAGGGCTCCACCCACATGACCTACCACCTCGCAAGGCTGCACCAACAAATACAGTCACATTGGGAACCAAGGCTGCAACATATAAATGGGAAACGGATACAAACATTCAGTTCCTAAAAACTCATGTCTTTTTCACATACAAAATACATTCTCTTTATCCCAACCACCCCCAAAGTTTCTACTCATTGCAGCAATACCATTCAAGTCTGAAGTTCAAAGTACCATCTAAATATTATCTAAATCACACATAGGGGATAGTCAAGGTACAATTCATATTGAGACCAAATGACTTTCTAGCTGTGAATACGTGGTACCAGATATGTTATTCTCTTTTTGAAAACACATGGCAGGACAAGCATAAGGCAAATTATTTTTCATTCCAAATGCGGTAATTGGAAAAGAACAAAAGGAGTGACAATAGCCCAAGTAGGTTCAAAATCTAGCAAGGTTAACTTCATGAGATCTCAAGGTTCCAGACCAGCTGGGGAAGACATTTCACCCTGTAGACCCACCGGAGTGGGGGTCCTGCCTCTGCAGATCTTCCAGGAAGAGACGGGCCTTCAGCGCTTGGAGTGGCACCGCCCCAGGGCTCTGGATGGCTCTGATCCCCAGGCTTTGAGCAGAGGCTATCTGACCTGTTGAAATCAATGTGATGCCCTGTCCTTCATTTTTTAAATTAAAAAGAAAGCTTTACTGGTCTTTGATTTGCCTTCAGGATCATTCTTCCCGTGTCTTAGAGAATAGCACCCTTAAACAGCTAAATGACTCTATGATGTCATCCCATAAAATCCAGGAAATTTGATGGACGTTCTTCTTCATCTTATCCTGTTTGTTCAGTCCCCTTTAGTTCAAATTTACAATGTTCCTACTGGGATGTCTAATTAGCTCTGTGGCTCACAATCACACTAAAATCTCCATCAACTGATCACACACCTTTCATGTTTTTTTTTTTTCTAACGTGCTTCTTCATGTGGTAGTATGCACAGGCTGAGAACTTTCCAAATCTTTAGGTTCTGCCTTCTTTTGGTTAATGATTCTGTCTTCAATACATTTCTCTCTTTTCACCTTTTACCAGAGCAGTCAAGAAGAACCAAACCACTGTTTTACCACTTAGCTTAGAAATCTTTTAAGTTAAATATCCATTTGTATCACTCATAAATTCTACTTTCCACAAAACCTTGGAACACAAATTCAATTCAACCAAGTTCTTTGCCACTTTAAAAAGGACCAACTTTCCTTGTGTTTCCAAAATGTCCCTTATTTGTGCCTGAGACCTTTACCATTTACCTTTTTACCAACATATTTTTGCTGATGATTTATGCATTCTTCAAGGAAATAGAGGATTTCTTTCCAGCTCTTCTAAGTGCTCAGCACAATCACCTTTAGCCGTCATTTCATGACAATATCAGCTTTTTCCAGCATGCACTTAAAATTTTTCCAGCCTCTTTCCATTAGATAGTTCCAAAGTTACTTCTGAATTCTAGATATTTGTTATCACAGCATCCCACTTTTTGATGCCAATTTCTGTCTTAGCTTGGCCTGCTATAAAAAAATTCTGTGGAATAATAGTATTTCACTTGTTACGAAACTCACATCTCCTCAGGATACTCCCTTGTCTAAGACTCTTCAGTACCTCTACATCGTTTTTAGTATAAAATCATTACTGCCAAATATGGTATACAAAGCCTTTCATTTTTTTTTAAATGCTTTTTTTTTAATTTTTAGAGAGGGGAAGGCAAGGAGAAAGAGAGGGAATGAAACATCAATGTGTGGTTACCTTTCATGCCCCCTACTGTGGGCCTGGCCCACAACCCAGGCATGTGCTCTGAATGGGAATCGAACTGGTGACTCTTTGGTTCACAGGCCAGCACTCAGTCCACTGAGCCACAGCAACCAAGGCCAAAGCCCTTCATTCTTTTCTAGGTCTTACCTACCTGGCCAGTCTCATCCTTCACCACTGCCCCACATGCATCCTTTGTCCATTTTTGGCCGTCCCACGTCCCTCCATGCTCCACCCACACTGAACCACTAGCATTTCCTGAATGTTTTCTTAGACCTCTGGGACCTGGCACAATTTTTTCCCTGTAGGTAAAATGTAACTTTACTTTGAGCTTATATCTACATAAGAGTTAATAAAATAATTGTACTCAGCATCCACACAAGGCAACTCCAGTCTTTCCCTGGGCTAGATGTCCTCTGTGCCTGGGTTAGATGTCTGTTTTATGACTTTCAGTAGCACTCCTTACTTTCTGTAGTTTAACTCTCCCATAGTAGAGAGCCCAAAGAGTAAAGATCGTTTTTATTTAATTCCATTTCCAGTAACTAATGTGGTAACTGGCATTATCTACATAATAAATAAGAGTCAGATGTACAAGAAATCTGCTAAACACATTTAAGACATGAACTATTTTAAATATTACAAGAACTATTACAGCATTGTAGAAGTACTAATGTACACACAGATATCTGCTATAATAGTTATAATAAATACTAAGACAAACAACTTGAGGTCCTAAAATCTGCAACACTGTTAGCTCAATTCTAGGAGTGATATCCATTTGAAATTAGTCAGAAAAAAAACAGGACAAGAACCATATGATTTGACTCATATGTAGGAGATAAAACATAAAATAACCAACAAACGTACTCATAGACACAGAAAACAGCATAGTGGTTACAGGAAAAGAAAGCCAGTGGGGGCTGGGGGAGGGGGATGAAAGGGGTCAACTATATGGTTATGGAAGAAGACTAGGCTTTAGGTGCTGATCACCCACACACAGATAAAGCATTTATGGAATGGTGAACCTGAAACATATATAATATTATTAACCGATGTTGACTCAACGAATTTAATTTAAAACTGAATTCATTATGTGAAATAAAAAATGAGCTTATACTTTCATGCTGGTCCAAATCAGAGAAATGTTGCTGCATAGCCATTCACAATATATTTAATATTTGCTCCTCAGTGAAAAATGAACAAGGAATACTTCTATCAAAAGCACAGAAACGTTCTCCACAGAGAATTTATTGCTAAAAATACAGTTTAAGTTTTTATGTATTGCTAAAATTTGTGGGATATTTTAAGTCATATACTACCTGAAAACAGATTGCAGGAAGTGCAGAATCTTTAAAAAAATTAAAACAAGCCAATTTTTTTAGTCCTTCTGTATTGAGAGCTGGGGACCTATTGATGGGGGACTCAAGAGCTGAAAAATTTTAGTTTAAGGTAAACAGTTAATAAGCCTAGTAGATCATGCATGTATTAAAGCTGTTGTTTCAGGAACTGTGGGCAGCCCACCCTGGCTCCCAGGAGAGACAGCCGACCTCCTGGGGCACTGCTAAAGACCATCACCTGGAGCACAGAGACAGATGACCGCTAACAGCTCGGGGAGAAAATGCTGCAGTTTCTTTAATCTAATTTTCCCTGAATTCTAAACCCCTTACTGCACTTTTTTCTCTGTTATAAAAAGGTTGGCTTAAAAGGAAATGTAAGACAGTCTGTTAGGGTATGAACCTGCAGTCTTCTCAGATTGCTGGCCATCTGTATAAAGCACCCATAATGATTCAATCCTTGTCTCTGCTTATTGGGTCTGGAACATGACAGATAGCATGAATGCCAGCTTTTCCAGTTTCACTAGCTGATTGAAACAGTTATCATATATTTCTCACCTACCTCTGTCTTTGTAATATCTCCTGCCACATTTCTATCATAAACAGTAACCCTGGTAATCAAGAAAGCTTCATGCAAACTCCTAACATCAGTGCTATAAGGACAAAGGAAAAATACCTGAATTTGCTTGCTCTAAAATAAGATAATTTTATTAACTCTTATATGGAGATAAGCTCAAAGTTAAGATATACTAACTGAGCTCTGGCTGGTGTAGTTCAGTGGATTGAGCACCAGCCTGTGAACCAAAAGGTCACTGGCTCAATTCCCAGTCAGGGCACATGCCTCGATTGCAGGCCAAGTGCCCAGTGGGGGGTGCACGAGAGGCAACCACACACTGATGTTTCTCTCCCTCTCTTTCTCCCTCCCTTCCTTTCTCTCTAAAAATAAATAAATAAAATCTTTAGAAAATAATAAAATAAAAGATATACTAACTGGTCCTTAGGACCTAGGGCATTTGTGATGAGAAAAAAATAGGTTATGTAGGGAATAATCAGCCAAGAAACAGGATGGTAAGTAGGAAATTAACTGGAGCAATTAGAATAGGAGATGAGTCATCCAAACACAGAGTCTGCACCATTGACATATAGTAACTGATTGCTCCAATAATTGGTTTGAGAACTTGAAATTGTAGAATTCACTAGTGCCAGAAAACTAGCACTGTTTTTATATCCATTGCTTTAAAAAAACAAAAGCTATCCTAATTCATACCTTTAATATTGTATATTGCATTTTGATTCCTTTTACTTTTGCACCTGTCATGTCCAAGCCGTCTTCTTCTTTTATAGTATATGATGCCAGTAACTTCAATGTTAATGAAATAATAAATGACAAATTATATAATGTGGAATTGTATTTATTTTTTATGATTTTATTCATTTATTTTTAGAGAGAGGGGAAGGGAGGGAGAGAGACAACAATGTGTGGTTGACTCTCATGCACCCCCTACTGGGGACCTGGCCCACAACCCAGGCATGTGCCCTGACTGGGAATGAAACTGGAGATATTTCAGTTTACAGGACAATGTGCAACTCACTGAGCCACATCAGTCAAGGCTAAAATGGTATTCAGGTGTCATGTTTCTTCTTTATCATTAAATCTAATAAATAGGAATCTTTTGTGTAATGTAATGTCACACAAGCAAGGAATGACCAAGTCATAAAAAAAATGTTTGTTATTAATAAAAAATTTAATTTTGTTGGGTTTAAGTTTACAGATAGTACATAGACTGAAAAGCAATCAGATTAATGAAGCTCCTCTAACTTCTATTAAAATATGCAAGCCTTTTCATTTGACTGGAATATTTTTGCTATTCAGTATCTTTGTTACTCCTAGAATAGCATAGCATTCTCTAAGAAATAACTCAGTTTTAGTAACTTTATTAGTAAAAGGCACTTTTAAGAATTATCTTTTTTAGGCATTGCAGTTGTGAAGCCTTAATGTTTTTGTTCAAAATTTTAAACAACAAAGTACAAATTTCAGGTACAAAATAACATCAGCAGAAATAGCAGAATGGCCTGGCTGGTATGGTTCAGTGGATTGAGTGCCAGCCTGTGAACCAAAAGTTCGCTGGCTCTATTCCCAGTCAGGGTACAAGCTTGGGTTGCTGGTCAGGTCCCCAGTTGGGAGCGTGCGAGAGGCGACCAATTGATGTATCTGTCACACACTAATGTTTCTCTTTCTCCCTCCTTTCCCATCCCTCTGAAAATAAATAAATAAAATACTTAAAAAAAACTAAAGGCAGAATAAAGACCTCTGAAAATGCACTCCTCTATAAAAACAATGAGAACAGTGGCAGGATAAATGTGTTTGCTACTCTGGTAATTATATAAAAGCTAACAACAATCTGAATAATACATGTTAAAGAAAAGAAGCTAGATCTTGGTAAGACAGGGGTTTTATTGCAGGTTAACTTGCTCTAACCCCATTATTCCTTGCCAGCTACAGAGTACCCTTAAACACCAACAACTTATATTAACAGTGAATTGCAGCAGCCTGGCAGCCATTGAAGGGGGCAGAATAGAGCTACAATTCCTACAGAGCCCTATTCCCAGAGAATTATCATTATTTGGAATGGTTGGATAACCCTGTAAGACTTTATTGCCTAGGCTTTCTTTATTTGATCCACTAAGAACTTGATCAGTATGAATAGCCTTTTCTCTGGGATCATGTCAAAACAGAAAAAAACAATTGTTGAACATTGCTAGTAACTGAGATGATGGTTAAAAGTTGAGACAAACAATGGCTACTCAAACGCCTTAAAATGAAAGCTGATAAATGAGAGGTACATAGGGAGTTTGGAAGTGCTCAGCCATATTCCTAGAAAGCCAAATGTTTGTGTACTTTCTTAGAGCTGTGCAGAATGTTTAGGAAAGACCTGAGGTGATACTAAGTCTCACTGGTGGCTAACCCTGAGGCTTTGAACTAGCAAAAAGTGAAGGCTAACACAGAGTGATAAAATGCCTGGCTGATTGCTGTAAGTGTGCCTAGCATAAACACAGATCTCATAGCAAAGACAGGGAGACATGTTTGTTACAAATGTTTAAGAAAATCTCTGTTAAGTCATTAGGTGACCACTAAACTAATTGAAGAGAGACTTTAGTGAACATATGTGACAAAGAATATAAACTTTAAAGCATTAGCTCAAAAAATTGACCAAACTAACGAATGGTAAGAAAATCAACAAAAATAACCAAACATGGGGTAAGGAGAAAATGTAATTTTCAATCCCTGGCTGGTGTAGCTCAGTGGATTGAGCGCGGGCTGCGAACCAAAGCATCGCAGGTTCGATTCCCAGTCAGGGTACATGCCTGGGTTGCAGACCAGGTCCCCAGTGGGGACCACATGAGAGGCAACCACACATTGATGTTTCTCTCTCTCTCCTTCTCCCGCTCTTCCCCTCTCTAAAAATAAAATAAATAAAAAAATATAAAAAAATGTAATTTTCAGAGTTGCTGTATTCTATCATTTAAAACACCTGGTTTTTAACAAAAACAATGCTAGACATGTAAATAAATTAAAAAGTATAATTCATATAGAAGAAAAAAACAAGCAATAGAAATGGTTCATGAGGATGCACAAACATGGGACTTTCTAAACAAAGGTTTTAATCAGTCATTTTAAGGATGATCAAAAAAGTAAAATAAACCATGCCTGAAGAGATCAAAGTAAGTAGGAGAACAATGTGTCAATGGAGGCTATTAATAAAGAGAGAGAAACATTTAGAGAATCCAACATGGCAGGGGAGTTGGGGGAAGCTACACTCACCTCCTCTGTGGACCAAACTGGAAATACTCAATTACAACAAGAGGACGCATACAACTCACACAAGGGACAGTGTTGGAGGAACAACTTCAGGTGATTAAGGCATGTGCACCCCTGGACCCCACAGGACACCTTTAGCCAGGCTCATCAAGAAAAAAAAGAGAGAACCCAAATAAGCAAAATCAAAAGTAAAAGGGGATAAGTAACAACTGACACCAAAGCAATACAAAGGACTGTAAGCAGATATTACAAACAATTATATGCCAACAAACTGGACAATCTGCACAAAATGAACAAATTCCTAGAAACATACAATCTTCCAAAAATTAATCAGGAAGAATCAAAGAACTTGAATAGATTGCAACTAGTGAAATTGAAGCAGCATGGATACACGGAACAGACTGACAACTGTAAGACAGGAGGCTGGGGGGTTGGGCTGAATAGAAGAAGAGGAAGGGATCAGCCAAAGAACATATATGAAGGACCCATGGACAGAGATGACAGCATGGTGATGACCAGAAGGAAGGGAAATAGGGTCTGAAAGAAGGTGTGCAAAAGGGAGCAAAATAGAGACATGCATAATAGTGTCAATAATAAAAATAAAGAGAAACAAATTTGAACAAAGAAAAGCCCTGGACCAGCTGGTTATATAGGTGAATTTTACCAAACAGTCAAAAAATAATTAACACCTATACTCTCAAACTATTGCAAAGAATTCAAGAGGTGGGGAAACTGCCAAGCTCATTGTATGTGGCCAACATTATCCTGATCCCAAAACAAGTTAAAAACACTACAAAAAAATAAAATAATAGATCAATATCCCTCATGAACATAGATGTTAAAATCCTTAACAAAATATTAGCAAACTGAATCCAACACTATATTAAAAATATCATATACCATGATCAAGTGTGATTTATTCTGGGGATGCAAGGTTGGTACAATAACCAAAAATCAACAAAAATGAAGTACCACATAAACAAAATAAAAGATAAAAGCCAAACGATCATATCAGTAGGTGGCAGGAAAAGCATTTGATAAAATCCAGCACTTACTTATGATAAAAACTCTCAACAAAGTCAAATAGAGGAAAAATACTTCAATATAATAAAGGCCATATATGACAACTTACAGCCAACATCATACTCACTGGGCAAAATCTACAAGTATTTCCCTTAAGATGAGTAACAAGAGAAGGGTGTCTGCTTTCACCACTCTTATTCAACATAGTCCTAGAAGTCTTAGCCACAGCAATCAAAGAAGAACAAGAAATAAAAGGCATCCAAATTACAAAGAAAGAAGTAAAACTTTTATTATTTGCAGATGACATGATACTGTATACAGAGAACCCTAAAGATTCCACCAAAAACTACTAGATCTGGTCAATGAATTTAGCAAAGTAGGAAGATAAAAAAATTAATACTCAAGCCCTGGCTGGTGTAGTTCAGTGGACTGAGTGCCAACCTGCGAACCAAAGGGTCACCAGTTCGATTCCCAGCCAGGGCACATGCCTGGGTTGAGGGCTAGGTCTCCAGTAGGAGGCATGTGAGTGGCAACCACATATTAATATTTCTCTTCTTCTCTCCCTCCCTTCCACTCTCTCTAAAAATAAATAAATAAAATCTTTTAAAAAATTAATACTAAAAAAATAATTGCATTGATTCACCAGTAACGAACTATCAGAGAGGGAAACTAAGTAAACCATTCCATTTACAATTGCTTCAAAAATAACACAAAATACATAGGAAGATTTTTAACCAAGGGTGTAAAAGACCAGTACTCAGAAAATTATAAGTGAACTTAAGAGGACACAAAAAGAGGAAGCATATATTGTGTTCATGGGTAGGAAGAATTAACCTCATTAAAATGTTCATACCACATACAGCAATGTATAGACTGAACCAAATTCCTATCAATATACCAATGGTGTATTTCACAAAGAACAGAATAAATAATTCAAAACTTTATATAACCCCCCCCTCAAAAAAAAGAATAACCTCAGCAATCTTGTGAAAGAATAACAAAGTTAGAGGAATCATGCTACCTGATATCAAACTATACTAGAAGGCCATAGTAACCAAAATGGGATGGTACTGGCATAAAAACAGGCATATAAATCAATGGAACAGAATAGAGATCTCAAAAATACATGCATGCCTTTAGAGTCAATTCATATTTGACAAAGGAGGCAAAAAAAAATAGAGTAAAGATGATCTATTTAATAAATACAGTTGGAAAACCTGGGCAAATGAATGTAAAAAAACCAAAAGTAGACCACCTTCTTACACCATACACAAGGATAAACTCAAAATTGATTAAAGAATTAAATCTTATACATAAATCCATAAAAATCCTAGAAGTAAACATTGTCAGTAAAATCTTGGACATTTTTGTAGCAATATTTTTTTCTGATATATCTCCTCAAGAAAGGGAAACAAAAGAAAAAATAAACAAATGGGACTACATTACACAAAAAAAATTTTTGCACAGCAAAGGAAACCATTAACAAAATGAAAAGATGATCCACTGAATAAAAGAACATATTTACCAATATATTCGATAAGGGGCTAATACCCAAAATTTATAGAGAACTTATAGGACTCAACAGCAAGAAAACCAAACAATCCAATTACAAAATGGACAAAAGACCTGAATAGACACTTCTCTAAAGAGGACATATAGATGGCCAATAGTCATATGAAAAGATGCTCAACATCACTAATCATCAGAGGGATGCAAATTAAAATCACAATGAGATATTACCTCATGCCTGCCAGAATGGCTGCCACCAATAAATCAACAAATAACAAATGTTGGCGAGGATGTGGAGAAAAGGGAACCCTAGTGCACTGTTGGTGAGAATGCAGACACTGTAGCAAGTTCATTGGAGATTACTCAAAAAATTAAAAATTGAATTATCCTTTGACGTAGTGATTCCACTTTTGGAAGTTTATCTGAAGAAACTAGAAACACTAAATTGAAAGAACATAAGCACCCTGTGTTCATAGCACCATTATTTACAATAGCCAAGATATAAAAGCAGTCAAAGTGCCCATCAGTGGATGAGTGAATAAAGCTGTGGTACACTTACATGATGGAATACTACACAGATGTAGGAAAGAAGGAAATCTTACCCTTTGTGACAGTATGGATGGACCCGTAGAGCATTATGCTCAGTGAAATAAGCCAGTCAGAGAAAGACAAGTACCGTATGATCTTACTCATATGTGGAATCTAATGAACAAACTGAACAAGCAAAATAGAGACAGACTCATAGATGGAGAGCATGATGACAGTTGTGAGGGTGGGGTTGATGGGTAGGGGTGGAGGGATTGAACAAAAAACAGAAAAAACACTCGTGGACATGGACAACAGTGCAGTGATTGCTGGGAGGTGGTTGGGTGGGTCGATGGCCAAATGGTATGGGAGGATGCAAATGGTGATGGAAGGAGACTGGAGTTGGGGCAGTGAGCACACAGTACAGTGTACAGAAGATATGTTGTGGAATTGTACACTTGAAACCTCTATAATTTTGTTCACCAGGGTCACCCCAATAAGGTCAATAAAAAGGAGAAAAACAATAGTTAGACGTAGAGTTTGCATTTGACCCAGAAATGCCATTCCTGGGTATATATCCAAGATTACTGAACACATATGTTTGCATAAAAGCAAATACTCCAGTGTTTACAGCAGCATTACTTATAATACCCATAATGTAGAGAAAACCCAAAGCTCTATCAACTGCCCATTAGGTAACCTAATGTGATATATCCATACAATTATATATTATTTGACCATAAAAAGGAATGAAGTATTGAGTTGTGCTACAACATGTATCTTGAAAATGTTATGCTAAGTGAAAGTAGGCAAATACAAAAGATTATATGTCTCATTCTATTTATATGAAATGTCCAGAATACATACATTTTATTTTTTTTTAATTTTTTTTAAAGATTTTTTATTTATTTATCTTCAGAGGGGAAGGGAAGGAGAGAGGGAGAGAAATATCAATGTATGGTTGCTTCCTGTGCATTCCCTGCTGGGAACTGGCCTGCAACCCAGGCATGTGCCCTGACTGGGAATCGAACCCTGATCTCTTGGTTCACAGGCCCGCGCTTAATCCACTAAGCTACACCAGCCAGGGCCAGAATACATACATTTTAGAGACAGAAAATAGATTAGTAGGGACCACAATTTGGGGGAGAGGGTTGTGGTGAATGACTGCTAATGGGTAGAAAGATCCTCTTAGATATAAGGACGTTGTTTTGGAATTAGATAATAGAAATGGTTATGCAAATTTGTGAATATACTAAAAACCACTGACTTTTACACTTTTAAATGGTGAATTTAGTGTTACATGAATTATATCTCAAATTTTAAAATATAAAACAGATCTATAGTATCAAAGAATTTTTTAATCTAATTGGTTGCATGTGTTAAAAACTCCAGCATATCTACTAAGAAGCTTTTCTATAGTAAAAAACATATATCTATCTATATCTATAGATCAATCTATAGATATATATTTATATATATATGATTCATGTATATATGTAAACCCTCAAATACCAGGATCAGTAATACCCATTTAGATTCTAAACAGAATATTATTTATAACACTGGCACCTTACTCCAAAGTATGTATCTCCATAATGCCTGATAGGTAAAACCATTAAAACCAGTCCTCCAGCCACTTCAGAAACTCAACACCACAGGGATGCAGTCAGGCTATAAGTATGGAATTCTCATTTTCTACTAGATGAAGATGTCAAGTCCAGCCTTCCCCACCCCAATGTGTTAAATGTCATAGGTTTAAATGTGAAAAGTAAAGAAGACTTCTTGGAACTTTTAGTTTTGAGAAACTCATTCTAGCAAATATATGATAGTTGTATGGAGCTCAACAGGGCAATTTTGTTAAGTCCTTAGAGTTTTATACCAACCCTTCAAATAATGTGATCACAAACATCAAAAAGGACAATTGGGGAAAGAAACAAGAGCCATGACCCCAAATTATATACTTTTCTGACATAAATAAGCATTTTGGAATTGATACTTTCTTTTGAAAAAACATTTATTAATAATTATTCATAACTAAACAGGAGGTGACCTTTTAAAATTAAAGGCAAGCTTTGGAAAGGATGACATGTCTTTCTCACTGTATCACCCTGCTCCAAGCTAGTAAACAAATCATTAGTATTTGTACATACATTTTTCTTGAGGGAAAAGCAAAGTTGTGATGATAGGCAGGTTTCATCTTAAAGTTGGAAAACTTACATGCTCTTGAGATATTTTGACATTTCAAGGAAAATAAGTACTTTGAGATAAGCCATGCGTCATAATTGCCTCATTGGAGGCTGACTGACCCTGCTGCGTTCAGGCCTGCAATTACTCAAAGAGCAGGAAAAAACTGAGATGCTTGCTCCTCTCGATGCCAAGAAATGTGTTAACAATGTCAGTTTCAAACAAACCCATTGCCAGACATTCTCCTAAATTGTAAGATGATAAATTCCCAGAATAAAATCTGAGAAATATGGAGTGTTTTTAAGGAATTTAAAGCACATGATCAATGGAAAAGTTTTGAAGGTATTTATTTCTTAATCTGGCTCATTGGATATGCCACGCCTTTATTAAATGAGGTCTGCTATTATCTGGTAATTTAAGAGTGTTCTTTTTTCCAGAAATGTTTGGGGAGGGGGTAGGGAAGTTCCATTTCAGGATACAAAAGAGTAGCAGCTGCTTAGTTTCTCTGTAATACTGTGTGGGTCATAGTACGTCTGCTGTTTCTCATTTAACTAAATGGAGAAACTGAAGTAAAGTGCTGATCATTCTCTAATAACAGGGATAGTAATTTGATACTACAGAAAATAGAAAAAAAATCTTTCCTTCATCTGGTTCCAATAACCCAAAAGTGTACTCTAGGGGAAAGACGGTTGGCTCAAGGTAAATTCTACCTTGATTAAAGCCAACATCTTGGCTGTGACTGTTGGCCTAACATATACTCACCCACTCTGCTATTTCACTTCACCATTTGAAGATAAGTATATATACATAGATTGCTAGTCCTTCATGAGACTCACATCACAGCAACACATTAATTTACTAAGAATTCCTCCAACAAGAAGAAACAAAAATAAAAATCCATTTTCTGCAGTAGCCATTATTAAAGAATTATAATTTCCATATAACTGAAGAATGGGACAAAGAATATCTTTCAAAGATGATAAATTAGCAAGATGATTTAAACATACACTAGCTCCTTAATTTGCTAGAAAGCCCACCTCTCGGTCAATTTTAAAATGGTAAGAAACAATTTCTGCTTCTATCTATTCCTTACAGATTGCCAAAGGCACCATTTTCTCCCCACTAACTTCCATTCTCTCCCTTTCTCAAAAGTGCAGCTTCAGACCTGGCCAGGTAGCTCAGTTGGTTGGAGTGTTGTGATATGCCAAGGTTGTGGGTTCCATCCCTGGTCAGGGCACATATAGGAATCAACCAATGAATGAAATGAATGAATGCATAAGTAAGTGGGATAAATCTCTCTCTCTCTCTCTCTCTCTCTCTCTCTCTCTCTCTCTCTTTCTCTCTCTCTCTCCTCTTTCTCTCAATTCAATAAATAAAAAAATTAAATTTCTTTTAGCTCTAGATTGGATCTTCGACAGCTTTCATTCTTCATAAAAATAAATTTATCAAAATGTTCAGAAAAGTTACAAAAAGCAATATGTTATGTCAGATCACAGTTACAGCACTTTGACCTGCCATTGAGGATTTGTCAAAGGAGCATTAACACAACATATTCCCACTATATAGCTCTTTCTTTTTATTGTGTGTAATACCTTGTATCACATAATGTTTCTAACCCAAATATTCAGTTAGGTGAAGAAACCAGAATGAACGAAAATGATCACCTCTTTAAATCCATCACAGTGTGTGCGTTACGTCACTGGCCCTTTCAGGAATGCCTGCGCTCATCCGGGAAATGCTGAGTCCCTTGCACAAAACAGACAGGCCAACCCTCTCGTCAAAGAGCTGCCAGACTGGTTATGCCAATGAACACGTGTACATGCAAAGCCAACAGAGTATAATACATGCTATACTTATAGGCGCACAGATGATCACGTGAAGCAAAA
This sequence comes from Trachops cirrhosus, assembly GCA_028533065.1. Classification (NCBI taxonomy): domain Eukaryota; kingdom Metazoa; phylum Chordata; class Mammalia; order Chiroptera; family Phyllostomidae; genus Trachops; species Trachops cirrhosus. Next base: position 34,549,839 of record CM052552.1, on the reverse strand, counting down.
TAGAGTTAAGTTGAGTTTTCCCTGCAGACTGCCGAATCGGACAGCCCTGAACTTTGGAATTCACTCTGCAGGTGGAGACTCTGTGAAAACTACGATAGGAACTGATTTGTGCTTTAGTAAGATCATTCTACATGGCAGTGCTGAGGATGGATTTGAGGGGGTAACATGAGCAGTGCACACACTCATTCAAGTCTATTGTTGTAGTCTTGTGACAAACAATTCTACCCTGAATTCGAGCCGCCAAACTGGGGACAGAGAGCAGATGTGGGAATTATTTTCCACAGGCTCCGGTCATGGAAAGGGTGGGGGATCACTGCCATCCTTTTCTCCCAAAGAGAATGGACACGGGATGACATGTCCTGACACCCAACCCAATCCAAAAGGCCAGTGTTCATGGCATTCGGTCTCACAAAATAAGTTTCAGGTCTCATCCCTGTGAAAAAAAAGAATTTCAGAAGCTTACCTCAACATTGTGCAATGTTGTCTATGCTTCCTATGGGAAGAACTGGCCCTGGTTTTCTTGCCCGATTTTCTTAGAAATGTTCTGTTATTCCAGATGAAGATTTTAAAATTTGACACTCGCCGCAGTAACAAGGCTAGTTTCACTGTTCACAAGCATACACATCATTCCTTGTTTGCTACTGTATAACACGAGAGATTGGGACACGTTTCTTTCTATGAATGAACATTTTATGATACGCTACCCCAGGACCCACTCAGCCATCTTTGTTGTCCCTCTTTAAAGTCCTGGCAGACAGTGACCTGCCTCCCTAAATGGGGTGACGAGGGGTGTTAGATAACTAGCTTGATAGCAGGGAATTTCCATCCTTGAAGAATGCCCGATATATCATAATGAAGCTGTGACCAGCTTCGTCTAATGTGATTTCTTGCCAGAATTTAAGAAGGCCTTATTAAATTATTGCTTATTTCCTGCAAAAGAATTGGTATGGGTTACAGCCCAAGCTATGTTGATGGTGCTTGTTTGGCTTTCCATGGCCACGCATACAAGCCAGCGAAGAGGGCTGCATGTGGATGAGCACCTTTATTAGACGTCCTTGTGAGTGGAAGACATGGTTCTGCAGTTGCGCTTGTTATGGGGACCACTGCTCGCCCAAATGATTGTGGTTACAAAGAAACATACCCACAGTGCTCAGATATCCTCAGGGGTGACTGGTTTTCCTTCCTCATTTCCTCCTGCTTTCCTTCTCAGTTACTGAAAAGTGAAATTGGTTCTAGCTACAGATTGCCCCTTTGAAGGCTTTAATTCTTCATAAAAAGTAAACTTACCAAAATGTTATGAAAAGTTACGTTAGAAGGTGGGAAAGTATGGTATGGCTGTTACAAGGACTGAGGTTGAACATGTAGCAGAATGTCTCTCTCAGGAAGCACACAGGCCGCATCAGGGAGT
>CM052552.1:34528585-34547931 GCA_028533065.1 Trachops cirrhosus | reverse complement strand
AGGAGGAGAGATAGCAACAGAGAGAGAGAGAGAGAGAGAGAGAGAGAGAAACACTGATTTGCTGTTCCACTTATTGATGCATTCATTGGTTGCTTCTTATATGTGCCCTGACCAGGGATAGAACCAGTAACTGTGGTGTACTGGATGACTCTCCAGTCAACTGAGCTACCTGGCCAGGAAGAGGCAATATTCTTTGAACTGTGCCTTACTTGTTGCAACTTCACAAACATAAGAATGGTGAGACTCAGGTTATGCTAAATGATATGTGTAAAAACTATTTTATGAAAAGGTTGAAAAGAGCTTTATGGAATAGTTAAAATGAGCCCTAGGAAGTCAAATGACATTGGCTCTTGTTCCCTTGTTTCCTTATGTAGAATGAAAATGTCTGAATTGGTTGTACATGTAAGTTCTTTGAGTCCTCTGTTTCCTATACCATTTTATCTCTCCCTGTCTATTTTATGCCTACTAATTATGCTTCTTCTTCCCTGTACCCCCCCCCATTCCTCCCTTCCCCCTCCCCACTGAAATCCCTCCACGGGATGTCCATTTCTCTAAGGGGGGGATGCTGGAGGGTTGTGGGGGCAGGGCAGAGAGGGGGTAAAGGGGGAAAACTGTAACAGCATAATCAGTAAAAAATACTTAAAAAAAGAATAAAAGAAGAGAAAATGTTTGAATTGCCACATGCTGTTTATGATCTTTCCTAATTCCAACATTCTGGGTCTTTTTCATTTAGCATTTTCACTGACATCATCTCTGACGATTCTTTGCAGTGCCTGTCCATTTTTTCTTAGCTTCATAAATTTCTTCTCCAAATTCATCTTCAGTGACGAGGTAATTGACCTGACTCATTATATGCCCTTAGCACCAGAGACATTTTGGAAATACTTAGGAACTAAAAGGCACCTGTGATAATTTGCCCTTTTCATATTAGGAAAAAAAAATTTTTTTCACCAGAGGTTTTTAGTATGTCTATTTTGAAGTGACCTGTGAAGAAGGTACAGAGACAGAGTATTTTGGAGGCAGTCTTGAATTTCATGATTAGAGTCCCACCTTTTCTACACTTTCAAATAAGGAAGTGGGAAGGGAGTTAATACTTTTTGAATATTTTCTCTATACAAAGAGCTTTATATATGTGATATCTCACAACAACCTTGAGGTTGTTATTATTATTGTAACAGAAGTTGTATTAGATTTCTCTTGGTTTATAACAAACTAATGGGGGACTCAAATGTTGGAAAATTTTAGCTTCGGTAATAGCTAATAAGCTTAGTAATCAATATATATAAAAAGCTGTTGTTTCAGGAATACTCCCAAAGAGGGAAAACATGTTTTTTGTTTTTGTTTTTTCAGAAAGAAAACATTTGTTTTTAATCAGCTCATGGGCCTACACTAGTACAGTGAAATCTGCCAGGTTATTGGCCCAGCAAAAAGGAGGGGATATCATCAAATCCTTCTCAACCACAGGGGTGATCTGTGTTTGGGGGTGAGCACACTCTTCTATAAAATCGCCTGTTTTACCAGGTGGTAGGAGGACCTGCACAAAGAACCTACAACATTTGAAATCAATTCCAGTAGACTTGCCACTGCTTGGGATGGAATTTATGTTGGAGTTATTCCTGAAAGAGCAGCTCTTATGGCCTACTGAAGAAGTTTGGCTTAATGCCCAGTTAAGAAATGTGAATTATTTATTTATTCCCAGAGAACGGTTGAAACACGGGAATAATGCAAGCTTAAACTATGAAACTATATATCTTTATTTATTGTTAAATATTTTTATTACATGTTATTATTTTTTAATGCTGTTCAATGCCAGTTGTCCCACTTTTTTCCCTATTGCTCTCCCCTACCTCACCCCCCACAACCAGTCCCCACCCCATTGTCCATGCCCATGGAAACTATATATTGTTGAATTGAATTTACTATTGTTTCCTGTCACACGAGAGGGAAATATTTTCTCTTCATTTAGACAAGAGTTGACCCATCAGTTCCTTTGGTCTAATCTGTACTGTGTAAGTTACCATGGATGAAATCCTAGTAACATATTTTTAATGCAGCCTAACCCACCAAGGAAATACAGTTCAAAACACAACTTTTCAGTTCCTTTTCCATTCATTCCATTTGTTAAGAGTAGCATTTGCTGAAGGCCATTCATTAGGCTTGTTTTTTTATTAGATTATAAATCTAAGTTATCAAATATTTCAGTTCTCTAAATTTATTTAAAGAATTTCCTTATAAAAATACTAAAATTTAATCTTTTATAGAGAACAGTAAGTTTTACTACAAATTGTTAGTATGAAATCTGAAACTGTTCTGTTAGCAAAAATGATGTATTTAACACTTAAAAATAAAATTTTATAGATGGCATTATTATTTTTTTCTGATCTTCTTTTCTTGTCTTTGGTTAATATTTTGGATTAATTATAAGATAGCAACTATAAAAAAGGAACAAATTGTTCTTTTAAAAAACACTTACATATTCTAGTCTCTGTTCTTATTCCCTTACTCTCACTACAACCCGTTTCCTGAAAAATCTGCCTAATTTATTTATTTATAAATTTATCTTTATGTTTCCTGTTGTTTCCTTGTGGCATTTTCCATTTTATACTGTACTATTTTGTGAAGCTATTCATGAAATAATCTGCTATTTGTAGCTATTGGGACTTTTCATAGTTGTACATTTATTCATTTTTTACTACATAAGAATTTTAAAATCCAAGTTACATTTTCTTTTGGAATTGCCGAGTAATCGCCAAGCATAATCTAAACACCACAGTTCTGGAATGTAAAATACTAGTGTCATTTTATACTGTTTACAGCATAGAAAACATTAAAGGTAAGAATATTTAAATTATTGTTTTATTTTGTGTGTAATTTTGCCTTACTTCTACTACATTGTTGAAAATATTACTGTTTAATTATTTCCCCTTTTTATTTTCCTGCTCTTACATTCTATACTTACAGAACTTATTTGAAAATGTTACATAATTAAGTACTAATGATAATTCTAGACATTTGCTTGTTGAGGTTTCAATATATTTGTTTCGTTGTAATTTTTATTATCATCATTTTCTCCATTGTTTATGCTTTTCATTGTTTGGAACATTCATTTCCACAAGCAGGCATTTTATCTGACAGACTTGTGAGTGCCAATAGTTACTTTCAGGGCAGTATCTTAAACTTGGTGGGATTACAGATTAAGAATGGTTTTATCAGTCTTGGCATGGAGAGACTCGGGGTATTTGAGCATATGAAGAACTTCAGCATCATCCATCTCTAACAGTATGCCAGAGATTTCTCCTGTTAGAGCTGGGTGAATGCATTGGACCAGAGGAAATAGCTTTTCACCCAAGAGCTTCTTCTGAGTAATAGCTGATGCCAACACATATATATTTGACAAATGACCTTGCATATAAACAGGGGCAGGCTTTGGGATGGATTCGAGCCTTTCTGCTGTAAATTGGAGAGGGCTGCCAACATAGGTAACACCAGCAATGTTTTTGAATCTTTGATTTGCGTGTAGTCCCGCAGCAGAAGTTTGAGGTGAAGACCCTTGGTCTTATTTGATGTATCCGTGACCCAACAGGCTGACTTGAGTTTTGGAACCTTTGGTGATCTGAAGGTGCTGGATGATGGCTCAGGATCTGTTGTTGCTCAGTGGTTAGCATAACATATATTCTGAGATGCCTGAGGCTTGGCCTAGACTATAGGCTTGCAAAGATGTGCACCTCCGCTTCGAGGCTGAGGAAGAATCAGCAGGGAGTTACTTGAAGTTGTTGCTACCTTGTGGGTGTTGAGTCTATTATCACCTCCGTCTCTCACAGCCATTTTGTCCATAGGTCTCTTGGTGAGGAGAGCCTGGTGCTCCTCCTTGCTTTTTGAAAGCCAAATATAGTGGTTTGGTGACTATAATCTTGCAGTTCATTTCCTTGATGGCTTTATTTGAAGATGTATAGTGAACAAAGTCAAAGCCTTTGCTGGGGCCTGCCTCCATCACGACCCTGGCACTAGTGATTGTCCCAAAGTGAGAGAATTCTCTTCTCAGTCGTTTTTCATCAAAACCAACTTCAAGATTTTTCACATAAAGAACCAAATGAGTTCTCCCTGTTTTATTTGCTCAAATTGGTGTTTGAATTCCGATTGTCTGTTTACTTTGTTCTGTGCTATACCAACACAAAGTTGATTTCCATTAAGGAATTCCCTGTTCATTTCTTTGGTGGTTCTCTGAGCATTTTCAAAATTCTCAAAACTCCCAAATCCAAAGCCTTTGGAGGTGCCACTCTCATCGGTCATAACTGTCATATTTAATACAGTGCCAAACTTACCAAAACAGTCTTTAAGACATTCATCATTACATCATCACCCAAATTCTTGATGTAATAATCAGCAAACCTGTTTGCTTAAGCTCTGAGTGTTTTGTTTTCCTTTAATTTCGAGGTTTAAACTGCCCAATAAACGCTCGGCTACCTTTCAGCAAAGTACCATTCATCTTAGCAATGGCTCCTGATTTCTCAAAATGCAGAAATCCGAAACCCCTTGCTCCATTTTCATCAATTACTTTACAAGAAAGAATTTTTCCAAACACAGAAAATGTATCATAAAGTACTTAATATCCATTGATTTGACAACATTTTTGAAAGATTTTATTTATTTTTAGAGAGACATCAAGGGAGGGAGAAAGAGAGGGAGAGAAACATCAACACAGGGTTGCTTCTTGTACACCCTTAACTGGGGACCTGGCCCTCAAACCAGGCAAATGCCCTGACTGGGAATCGAACCAGCGACCTTTTGGTTCACAGGTCGGCACTCAGTCCACTAAGCCACACCAGCCAGGGAGTGATTGGTTATTTTGAAAAGGCACTTGGTATGTCCCAAATCCAAGATAATATAATGCCAGCTAACAAAGAGCTTTCTCTCCTTCTCTCACCAGGTAGCATACATTTGTCCTGTTTGTTGATGTGTTCTGTCCCTACCAGCCATATGGGACTTGTAGCCACCTGTGGCCCCAGTGGCTGCACAGACTTTGAACACTATCCCCAGCCAATGTGCATGCTAAGCTAGCCCATGGTGAGAAGGTCTGGACTGGAGCACAAAATGTCTGGACGCTGGCCCTATTTCTGAGCCTGAAGAAGGCAAGATTGGACTTTTTGTTTTTAAGATTTTATTTATTTTATTTTTAGAGAGAGGGGAAGGGAAGGAGAAAGAGAGGGAGAGAAACATCAAATGGTTGACTCTCACACCCTCCCCCACCCTACTGGGGACCTGGCCCACAACCCAGGCATGTGCCCTGACTGGGGCTTGAACCAGTGACCTTTTGGTTCACAAGCTGATGCTCAATCCACTAAGCCACACCAGCCAGGGCTAGATTGCACTTTTTTTCATGGTGAGACTGATGGAGACGAAATATTGGAAACCCAGGAGAGGAACTCCTTTGATTTTGCATCTGGTGCCACAAATAAATCTTATTACCACACCTCATCCTCCCTTGTGGGTCTCCTGCAATGCTTTCCTTGTAACACCATAAGAACCCAACTTCCACCAACAACATAAACACAGGCGTGAATAATAGTAGTAGCAGTACTGTCATGTAGCATGGAAATTTTAGTTAGTGTCCTCCACCATATGATGTCATTCACACCACTACACATTGACCAATGTTTCAGAGTGCGGAAAGCAAAAATACATTGCCAAATTTAATGTGTCGAGGGACATTAACTTTATTATGTCAATTTTTTAAAGTGCCAAGTAATGACTTTACAAATAATTAGACTTTAATAGGCAGAAACAAATTTATGTCCTTTTTGCTTTTATGATGCATGCAATAATAGATGTCACACAAGCTGTTATGTTTAGGTAAACAACATCTCTTAATATCTGAAAGAAAATGAAATATTGCATGTCAGTAACTGATCAGCGACTGTATAAAATACATTAGTGGCTTTTCTTCTTTTAGCTACTTGTAATCAAAGCTCATTCATCATGGCTTAGGAAGACTGAATGTTTTCAAGCTATTCTTATTGGAAAATGGCAGTTAACCTTTAAAACCAAAAGTACAATAGTTTCACGTTAATAAAATTGTTTTTATAATAGGAGAGATTTATATATGCTTGGGTTCCTCATCCTCCTATCTTTTAACTGTTTCTTACACACAAATTTGGAAAAAATATATTTTTATTTATTTTTTGTAGATTATTTATTTATTTATTTATATTTTTAGAGAGGGGAAGGGAAGAAGAGAGGGAGAGAAACATATATGTGTGGTTGCCTCTTGCGCACCCCCTACTGGGGACCTGGCCTACAACCCAGGCATGTGCCCTGACCAGGAATTGAACCGGCAACCCTTTGGTTCCCAATATGCAGGCTGGCACTCAATTCACTGAGCCGCACTGTTGCATTCAGCAACTGCGAGAACAGATGCCGGAGACTTTCAGGGTTTCAGAGATGTTACTTTATTGGCTAAGTTTTACCTGCGCAGGGGCGGACTCTCAAAGTGTCCGGAAACACGGTACCCGCAAGGGCTGCTGACGAGAGTCACTCCGAACGCTTACAGCTAAGTCCTTATATATGGGCGGGCAAGCAAGCGTTATACAGAAGCAGACGTGGCAGTTAGCTATTCGCTTACAAAGACCGTGGGCGGGAACAGGATTGGGGATTGGCTCAACAGTAGTAGCTTTACAAACCAAACAGTTAGGTTGCATCTGTTTTACAATCCTTTGTTCTTGCTAAGTTTTCCTTGCTCCTTACACACACCAGCCAAGGTGAAAGTGTATATATTTTTAATATTAAGTACTTTACCTATGCATTTTTATATCATGATGTAATGAGAAATCTCGTTTGGATTTTTTTTAGTTTTTTATAATTCTCTCCTGAACTGTTCTGTACTCTAGCCATCAAGGTTTACATATGGCGAACAAATATCTATAAAGAATTGAACTTAACGACATTCCACACTTGATCCATAAGTTCTGAGGGGAGCAAAGTTGGCCACACCAAATTCTGCTTCTTGGGGGATATTGATTAATACAGGCTGGTTAATTTTAAGACTCAGCAGACAGGAGAGGTCTGAAAGCCCTGTAGAATTTGCCCTTTTTAAAGGGCATTTGCATTTATAAGGGAAATCTCCACTTGTAAAGGCATTTCCCTCACTACCAGGGCTATATTCAAGATCAGTAAAGAAGGTTGGGACTTAAATCTGCATAACAATCTTATTCCTGCTGTTTGCACTTTTCCTAGTGAGTCTCATAGCTGACCCACTACCAATATCTTCTGTCGTCTTCAGCAGAAGGTCCTATTTGAGGGGAGTTACTCAGTTTTGCTGGCTTTGTCCTAATATATACAGGAGGTAGACCTGTTATTAAGCTTTACTTTGATTTTCTCCTATTAATCTGTCTTATATAAATTTGATTATTAGACCATTCAGAAGAATCTTGAAGAATAAAAAAAGTGTCCACCCTTACAGTCCCAAAGGGAAGAAACTAATTGAATAACCAAGTCTCAAATGTTTATACTGAGAAAGATCAGTTGATAGTTTTAAACAGAAAAAAAAAACTAATTGCTGAAATACATTTATATTTTTATAGCTAAACATATAAAACCTAATGTACTTTTTTAGGAATATAAAGACTATTTGTGAAAAACTTTAGACTATGTTACTGAATAATAATACTCTTATTTATAATATCTGGGCCCTTGGAAGTCCATCTCATCAGCTAAATTCCTACATCAAATGTATCTTCTTGGAGATAATTTGTTTCCCTTTTGATTGAAACCTGTTATCAAACAAGCTTGACAGTTATTAGAATTGTTTGTCTTAGGTGAGTTTCATCTCATTTCATTGCCAGAGTGGTCTGGCTGCCTGCCATGGAATCATCTAGATCCTTGTTGCGACTCTCCCCATTGGGCTGTAGCCAATTGAGCAACTAGGGCCATAAAACTTTGGGGGCTTTCTCAGGTACCCGTTAAACCTGGAAGGATTTTGAGGTAGATTTTGACATGAGGAGTTGAATTAGCAAGGCTTCAGCAAAGCCTCTCAACACTGTCCAGTAAATGGCTGGTATAAACAATACAAAGGAGTAGAAAAGTAGGTAGAGGCATTATGTCTGCAAATATAAGACAAGGTGAGAATGGCACCAGGTGTTAGGTGGCACCTGGAATGAGACTGGACATAGGTTCATAGGTTCGGCAACCTCAGTATATGAGTTCTGGCTGGGAAAGAATTCAGAGCCATGACTCAAACTATAAGAGAAAGTTTCTTTAGGAACCCACAGAGTCAGAAGAAATGGGCTCAGGAAAGAAGTTGCAGAGGGAAAAGTGTTAGGTCAGAGTCGCTCAAGGAACCAGACAGATGCAGCGAACTAAGGAGCAGCGTTTATTAGCAGGAATAAGAGGGAAAGTGGAGCCAACCTAGGAAGGTTGGGACTTGTGTCGGGGGTGGGTGGAAGTGGAGAAAGTGCAGCCAACCTAGGGAGGTTAAGACTCATGAGGGAAAGTGGGACCAACCTAGGGAGGTTGGGGAGCCAACCAAGGGAGGTTAGGACTAGCTGGGTTGTCCTTAGGGCAGGGTTTTTAAGTGCAAAAACCTGCCAAGGGTAACTGGTTGGGGTGTCAGAGTCTGATTGGCTAGAGCTGGTGGCTGGGTGCCGTTTCTGCTGACCATTTTCTTGATACATCTTGTGAGGCTCGAGTTAAAGCTGCATCCTGTTTTGCTGGGTAAGCCGACCCCAGACCCCAATCTTAGCCAGGCATCTGTTTGTTCTGGGTAGGGTCGGCAGGCAGTGTCCCAGGCAGGCATTTTCCCAGGCTACAGTTTCTGAGGGTACAGTTTTCCCACCTGGTGATTCACCATTCCTTCTAGTCCTACCTGTATCTGTCAAAAAGAAGGGCCCCTGAGCTTATCAGAGAGGAGGGTAAAGGTAAGAGGGGGGCAAGGGGTGAATGGGAAAGGTGGGATGTGCTGCTGAGGAGGAGAGCTGCCCTGGGTCCTCTACCTCAAAGGTGTTCACCTGGAGGTCTCAGGGGAGCATCCCAATAGAATATTCATCCACCTTCCAGGTGTGGCTTCCAGGGTCATGGTCTCTACTGATGGGTGGGCACCAGGCCAAGGGGTCATTAGTCATGCAGCTGGTCCCGATGTCAGCCGTGGAGTCATGTGTCTGGTTTTGCTGCTTTTCTGGGCCTGGAGCTGAAAGGCAGTGGAGGTCTAGATACTTTTGATGTGGGTCAGAAGAACCTCATTGTCCTGGGGCTTCATGCCTAAGGGTTATTCTCTGGCCCCTTGTTTGTTCCCCCTCTAAGGGGTCTAACCTGCACGACCAGTGACATGCCAGGGAGGAAGGGTTGGGGGAGGGTTCAAGCTGCATGACCAGCCATATGAAAAGTCAGGGGCTCCAAACCATGTGACCAGCAATATGCTAGGGGAGGAACAGTACCCTGGGGGCAACGACCTTGTTTCCCCTGCTTTGCCCATTGCTAGGCACCTAGGTCTTTCGACTCTGGTGACCTTCTGTAACTGGCCCATTGTCCTTGCTCTGGTCATGTCTGTCTAACGGCCTATCACAGGCCTAGTTAGTGTATATCTATTTGCATGTATGTTCAAAAAATTGATGCAAAGCAGGAACATCATTCAACTCATTTTATATTAAAAGAGGTAGTGACTTGGTGTCTCATTTGTATTCTTCACACACCCATCACTCTTGTCTTCATAGGGGGCTTTAAGTACCTGCATATAGAACATCGACAACTTGGGAATGAGTTACTTTGAAGAAATCAGAACAATTGTGATGTTACCAGTGGTGATGACAGCAAAATTGGACCTTGGTTCTTTTGTTTTAAGATTTTATTTATTTATTTTTAGAGAGAGGGGGAGGGAGGGCAAAAGAGAGGGAGAGTGACATTGATGTGAGAGACAAGCCTCGATTGGTTGCCTCTTGCACACCCCCAGCTGGGGACCTAGCCTGCAACCCAGGTACCTTTCACTTTGCAGGATGACACCCAACCCACTGAGTCACACCAGCCAGGGCTGGACCTCAGTTCTTGAATTTGGCAAAGAATTCAAAGCCAAGAACTAAAATTAGAAGAGAAAGTTTATTCGTAACGTTACAGAGGTAGTAGAAGTGAGCTGTGGAGGCTCAGGAAACAAATTACAGAAGGGCCCTTGGAGTTTAGGAGAGAGAAAGGCAAAGATAACAAGCGTGGGGAGAAGAAGAGGGGGAAGGGAACAGGTGTATTCCCAAGAAGGAGAGCAGACGCTGGGTCCTTTCACTTAAAGATTTTAAAGGCTGGGAGTGTAGGGGAGGGTCTCAAAAGAATAGTCACCAGCTTTACGCAGATGTATCACAATGAGATTTACTTCCCTGGTTTCATCTATCCTTGGGTATGGCTGGGGCAAATGACACTAATTGTAATTTTGTTATCCATCCCCCAGAGTGGGATGATTTAAGCTATTTACCCTGTGGTTGGGGGAGGAGAAGTGTAAACCATTTACTCTTAAGTGTCTGAGCTTAGAGAACATAGACATTTTTGATTTACTGTGTGACTGCAAACTGCTTGGCCATTAATCTGTCTCACTTTCCCTATTCCACTTGTCCTGGCTGAGCAGCCTGTCTCAGTGAGTAAAACCATTTGTAATCCAGAATTTAAATAGCCCTGAGCCCAGTTGAAAGCCAGCTGAAAATAGCAGAAAATTTAAAAGCCTAACCAGCTAATGGTACTTGTGGCAAAAGTGGAATGTGCCTTAAGATTTTGTTCAAAAAGTGTGGTTGTTTCTAATTATACCCAGAAGAGGTATTTAAGCAGGGATAGGAAAAGGTATTACAGCACAAACTCCTCCTTGGACAATAAGCAAACAATCGAAAGCAACTCTATCGTTTGAGGACTATTTGACACAGAGGATATAAAGATTGTTGTTGGGCTTTGATGGCTCCAGTGGCTGAGCAGGCTATTCTGTTAACTGTTTGGTTAGATTTTGCATCATTATATTTAACTGAGCAGTGCCAAGGCCAAGGCCAGTCCATGAGCCTACAGTTCTAGGGAAGTGATTTCTTTTCATTACTCTCAAAATTTGACCTGCTATTTTCTTGGAATGATCAAGAATCAGCTACATCAGAGAAGAGTTCAAAGAATTGGGACTGATAGAATTCAGGAGCTAAGAAAAATAAAACATAATCTTATATGCTTTTTATTGATGGTATTAAAAATCACGCAACTGGGTTTATTCACTATATCTGTAGTGTTGGAATTTAAAAAGTACTACTTACATCCACAGAAACAATACAATAATACTCAAATTTACAAAGGGATATAATAATCTGTTTAACATGCAAATAGCTGTTGTGAAATTGTAATGGTTAATAAAACAAAATTCTCTTGAGCATAGTACTAATGTGTAGCAAAGTACAGCAATTAATTAAGCATTTCAAATTTATGAAGGTAAAGACCCAATATCTATAAATTTCTAAACATTTATCTCAGTGTTAACATGGTTTTACTTAAATGTTACCCTATTATAAGATATATTTTAAATGCTTCTCCTTCTTCAATACATCATCATACTATAAGAGGTGAAATGGGAACAATTAAATTTCTTTGCCATTTTTGCCCATTCTCATGAATCTGATATAGCATTATTATGGTGTCTAAGGTAGGTGTTCTAAAGGATCTGCTGAATTGAATTCTTAGCTTCCAAAGAACTGGTGTTATGTAAACAGCCTGTCTGCCAGAAAGCCATGTCTCTGGTTGAAATACATTCCTGGATCGAAAATTGAGAAATTAAGACTAGCTGCCAATGAAGACAGGACTCTTCCATAATTGACAGATAACAGTTTGATCTTTTATATCAAATTAAAATTTCTCAGAGAATAAGACCAAATGTCATTATTTTCCTTTATCATTTCTAGCAAATACCAAAGTGTTTTGGGTGTGAGTATCATTTGGTAGACAGTATCTGCAAGAAGTTTTTTGTTTGTTTGTTTTGTTTTGATCATTCAAGGGGAAGCACCAATCTATCACTTGGTGTGATTTAACTCCAATAATCCTGTTGCAGAGAGATGTGATCAGATCAGTGGGCAGGAATAGGAGGGGTCACAGGCGGACGCTGCCCCAGACAACCATAAGCAGTCTGGGACGGGATTGGCTGAGAAGCTGGATGCTTCCAGAACACATGGAATTATGGGCCAGAAGATTTATAATAAAAGAGGGCAGAGACTGGCTCTCAGACACTCTTCCTCCAGGATGCCTGATGATCCTGCTGCAGCCGCCTGCGTTCCGCAAAGGATGGTATGTTGGATGGGAGAAGGAAGTTTGGGAAGTGTGGGTGCAGCCTAGGGTCCGGCCGGCCTGGCAGAGGGTGGTAGGGTTGAGGGTTGTTCTCCTTTGGGTGCTCTGGAGGGGCCGGGCTCTGAGGCCTGCCCTTCTTCCCACATTGTGTAGCCTTTGTATCTACATTGTTGCAGTTTGTAAACCAACCCTATAGAAAAAAGATAATTAAAAACTAACTAACAGGGGGAATGATGGGGAACTCAGGAGTTAAAGAGGTTAGCTTTCATTGATAGGCTTAAGTGATTAAAGCTGGAACTGGAGAGTGAAAGATGCTAGCCTTAATTGATAAGCCTAAGTGATGAATGCCTGTGGAAAGCTGTTACTCCAAAATTGTGTAGCTTTTGAGTAACGACTCCTTTCCCTTATTGCGAAACCTTTGCCTCCGGAACTGTGACTACAGGGTGGCTTTGGGCAGCAGGACCTACTTGCTATTCAGTAACAATACAAGTTCCAGAGTCATTAACATCTAACATTATGAAATTATGTTAATTATTTTTACTAGTAGGTTTTTAACATATTAGGCTTATTCTTTCTGACAGCACTTAAAATGCATTTCAATTTTAAACATTGGCATGAATTACAAGACAAGTAACTCCCAAGGGCAGTAATCTTCCAAATCCTGAACTTTATTGAATGTAAATATCCCAGAGAGTGAAGTAAGAAAAGGAAAAGCCTTAAGTTGGCAGACCGACTACTCTCCAGATACTACATTTCTCTGAAGGAAATTTTTGTATGTTTGGAATTACCCCTTTTCAGTTTAGGGTATTGGGAAAAGGACAATACACATTCTTTTTAAATATTTTTAAATGTATTTTTTAAATATTTTACTTATTTATTTTAGACAGAGGGGAAGGAAGGGAGAAAGAGAGGGAGAGAAACATCACTGTGTGGTTGCCTCTCACGTGCCCCCTACTGGAGACCTGGCCCTCAACCCAGGCATGTGCCCTGACTGAGAATTGAACCAGTGACCCTTTGGTTTGCAGGTTGGCACCCAATCCACTAACGGGGTGTGCAAGAGGCAACCGCACACAGATGTTTCTCTCCCTCTCTTTCTCCCTTCCTTCCCCTCTGTCTAAAAACAAATACATAAACACACACATAGGTAGTCCTTGACTGTGTTCCTCTCTAATATTTAATCTGGTACCTGACTATAAGATGTTTTTCTGCTTATCAGAGAAAAATTTTTTATAATCATTTTTTCTTGTAAACAAAGTTTGTAAGATTTGTTTTATACTCACAAGGAAGTTACTAGTATGCAAAGAGCTAAGTATGTACAAAGGCAAATAAAAATCCTAAGGTTCTGATTTTGAATAATATTATTTTTTTATCCCTCAGAAAAGTTTGGGTCAGTATGAGAACATGAAAAGCCAGTCAGCATTTCCTCTGTTTACCTACAATTAGTACTTAATCGTATTATTTTTATTGATTCAAATCTTAGCTATATTTCAAGATATGGAATCATTCTTGCTTTTAAATGTAAATATTTTAAATTTCAAGAAGCATATGTTTGATGGTCTTTTAAATAGGTTTACATATTCCTAGCATTCTGTGTGATTTCCAGGTAGGTGTAGGAATATCTTTTGCAATGTTTCTGCTTGAGAGTATACCTTCTACTTTACCCTGAATTCAGCTTCCTAGGATTTGAACATTCCACCTACCTCCAAACAGAACAGATAAAAAGCACAATTCTCTTCCCTTTAGTCTTTGTCAGCCCTCAGGTATCCCCGACCTACATGATTAGGTAAGTCCCCACCCCGCTGCCCACCCCTTGTGTCTCTTCATAATAGAACTGCTCCTAGTTGTAAGGTTTTGTTTGCAAATTTTGGCTTCATGCCTGTTCTCCCTTCGCACCAGAAGACATGCTAGAAAAGTGACATGCTGATTTTGTGTGTGTTTGTTTGCTCCCCTAGTGGCTTACAGAATGACTATCATAGAATAAATGCAAAATACCTATTTGTGGAATTGATAGATGAATAGATAGATAAACAAAGCAGCTTCGTGTGTGCAGTTTAATCAGTAGCATACCTCTCTGCAAGCCTTTTGAAGGCAGAACTGTGGTGGTAGTCATCCCTGTATGCTAAAAGCCTAGTTCACTTTCAGAAACCCAGAGAAAAGGTTTCTTGAATTAAACTGAAATGAGAGATAAATAACAACAAATTGGCAAATTCTCTTACTAACACAGTTCCCTTCTTTTCATTTCACTCATTATTTTAACAAATATTTATTGATCCACCTACCAGGAGGCAGTAATTATGCTAAGTGGTAGAGATTAACTGAGTTAATATCTGTGAAGTGCTCAGAGTAGTGCCTGGCACAGAAGAAAGCCTGTTGAATGAAATACAGTGGTGATTAAAGTAAACAATGTCAGTGCGCACACTCTGATCCTGTATTATTTCACTGGGGCCAACTCATGGAGCAATGATGAAATAAACTTGGCCTCTGTCCTCACAAAGTTAAGGCCACACAGCTTACACTCTAACAGGAAAAAACTGACAAGGAAATTTTTTAAAATGTAGTTTAGTGTGATTGCTTTTATGAAAGAGGTAAGTGCAAGGAATAATGGTGGCTCAAGGGACAGTGATCAATTAAGCCTAGCCAAAGAAACTTCCCAGAAAATGAACCACTTAATTTGGACCTTGAATGATGGGGATTCTCTGGGCAGACAAACTGAGGGAATGCAAGAAGAAAGAATAAAATAGATGTTTTCTTCTGCTAAACTAATGAAATCTTGCCCAGTGCGGGCAGTTGCTTCACTGCCACTTTAGAACCCTCTGCATAATGCTGCTGAAGCTGCATATTAAGGACACTGTAAATCTTAAATTTCCAGGATTCCTTCTCAGGTCTGACCCCTAGTGTCTTAAATGCTAAATACATGGCCGAGTGGTAATAGAATACCAATTCAGAAGAGTTTTATTGGAGAGTTTTACAGTTCTCTAAAGCAGCAATTTTCAACCTGTTTCATCTCATGGCACATATAAACTAACTACTAAAATTCTCCAGCACACTAAAAAGATATATATTTTGCCAATCTGACAAAAAATAGGTATAATTTTGATTCATTCACACTGGATGGCTATTGCTGTGTTGACTGTCATTTTTTATTTGACGGTCTAAGGGAAAAGAGGTTAGTGCCCCTGACAGTAGTTTTAAAAGTCCTTGTAGCACACCGGGTGAAAACCATGGCTTTAAAACCTTTCTGAGAAATAGTAAAACTTATTCTTATTAACACTAATATTTGAGGGCCATTTTCAATGTAAGTTCAGTTGGTCATTGGAAACATCCCCCCTGTACTGCCCTGCCCTGTTGCTATTTGGTATCAGTAACTATTCATGTGAATTTTGTTTGCTCTATGCCAAAGTGATTTGTTGAAGAGTTTTAAAAATTCTGTCAGAAACAATTGTTTTGTTATATGCATAATGTTAGTAAGTTTCCCCAAAAGTGACTTACTATAGTTAAGAACTATATAGTTCAGGGTTTCTACCTGCATATGCCATGAAAATACCTGTCTTGAAAACTGATAATTTAGATAAGAAATAACTTAGATAAGAAAGAGCACAACTAAATAGCTCAAAAACATTGCCTTCTGACACACAGCTCAGTGAAAACAATTGAATTCACTCTTCTTCTTTCTTTCCTCCCAAATTGACCCCTTTCTTTACAGTTGGGATGGGAGAGGCAGAAATAGACCTCAAACTTAAAGTTTTGGGGTTAACGAGTGCATTCTAGTGAAAGAGCTGTTTAATGTTTTTGTTGTTGGCTAATTTATTCATTTATTTTTATTGTTCACACTATCACAAATGTTCCCCATTTTTCTCCATTTTGCCTTGCTCCAGCCAGCCCTTGCCTCCACCCCCTGTCCCCCACCTCCATCTCTGCCCCCTGCCTCCACCCACCACATTGTTTTCTGTGTCCATGGGCCATGAGTATCTGCATATATGTTCTTGGGCTAATCTCTTCCATCCCCCCTTTCCCTCTGCTCTGACAGCTGTCGGTCTGTCCCATGTATCAATGCCTCTGGTTTTATTTTGTTCATCAGTTTATTTTGTTCATTACATTCCACATGGGTGAAATCATATTGTATTTGTCTTTCTCTGACTGGCTTAATTAAACTTAACATAATGTTCTCCAGGTCCATCCATGCTGTCACAAAGGGTAACATTTTTTCTTTTATATGTCCACGTAGTATTCCACTGTGTAACTATACCACAGCTTTTTATCTATGTGTCTACAGATGGTTTCTACCAGAATTATAGCCTTACCAGATCTGCCCTGATTTCAACAGCTTTGTTAAACAACTGTGGATATACTCAGAATTCTCTCTCATGTTTCACAATGTATGTGTGTGTATTTTCTCCCCAAGCTCCACAGGAAGAAAACAACTGTTTGTTCTCTATCTGCTGGGTTTACTTTATGATTAAGTCAGATGAGTCCATTTAAATCATAAGCACTTATCGAGTACCTACTATGTGCTGGGCATGTTGTTTCATACTGGACATACAGAGAGGCATAGGACAGTTTCTGACCTGAAGGAGTCCATAGACTACTTGGGGACATTAAATATGAAGCAATAATCTGGAGCAATGCAAGTTGCAACTGCTTTAAGAGAGGTATAAAGTGTCATGAATACAATGTTCTTTTCCAGTGGGATTCTACAATAAAGGCTGTAACAGATTTACTATGTATCTAGGATAGTACTAGTTACACACTATTCTTATTTTTCATTTTTCTTTTTATGTTTTTAATTTTTTTATCCTCACCCAGCAACATTTTTCCATTGCTTTTAGAGAGAGAAGAAGGGAGAGAGAGAAACATCAATGTGAGAGAGAAACATTGACTTATTGCCTCCTGAATTCACCCCGACCAGGGATCGAACCCATAACCCTTTGGTTGTGGCATGACACTCCAACCAACTGAGCCACACCAGCCAGGGTGGTTACAGACTATTCTTGAAAGAATTGATGGAATAGTCACTTAAATTATTTTCTGTGTTCTTGATTCAGAGGAATCCTGATTAAGCAAGTCAGATATTTTATTGTTTTGCCTTTTTGTGTACCTGTCAGTATCTAATAATCTCTACTAAACTAATTTACAGCTCCGGGCTAAGACTACTGATATTGGTCATATGTTACTGTACTGGCTTTTATATATTATAGCAGCATGTCTCAAAGAATCCTATATAAAACCTTCATTCCCTTAGGATGTTGCAAGATAAGAGGGGTTACTTCATGCACAATTACATTTTTAGGTAAATTAAAAAGCATATATAGCATATATATTTCTTTTCAGAGATTAGCAGTGGATATTAACATATTAAAACTTTGAGAAGTCATGCAATAAAATAATCTATTTAACTTGATTTAACACATCATTTCCCAAACTTAATTGATATCTTATTATATATAAACTCCCCATGCTTCATGGTAGATCTATTAACTTCACATTGAGAAATTCTGTGTTTTAACATGTTTTGAAGGCGCTAATTTTTATTATAATCACACTAATCACACATATTCTTAGTTAAGATAATTAAATGTTTACTCACAACCATCTCTAAATTAAGGAGTCATTTTTCAGAACTGCGGAATATTATCCAGACATATCTGTAAAAGTCTCATTATGTAATTGAAGGCTTTACATGATTCTTCATAATACATTTTAATACCTATTATCAAATGCTCACTTTTTTATAGATTGTAGTATTTAGAGAATGTCCTAATGAGAAAATATAATAGTTTGGAAGTTTCAAATTTAGTTTTACAATATGTATATATATTTATATTTATAAAGATACACAAATATACACATAAACCAATGTTCTGTATTTCAATTCTTATTTGCTAGACTACAAATAAATTCATTTGAAGATACTTTTATATAATACAATTATGTGAATTGGTATCAGATTATTAAAAGTAAATGATAAGCATTGTCACTGTGGGGGCGTATAAGTGATTAAAATCACTATGCCTAAAAAGAAAATGGAGCTAGATGACTCATTGTACATGAAGTCTCAGAATTCCTCACAGCAGGCTATGCAAAACAAATGGACATATTTAAGCATTCAAAATATTATTTAAAAGTCAAAGATTTCCTCAATATTACATTGATACTTGTTACAATTCCCAATTTTTCAGCCAGTAGACACTGAAATAGATTATTTCCATGTTCAAATGGTGAATTATAAAGGAGTTTCATTAGTAAGGAAAACAGACTCGCATTGTAATTTGACTTAAACTGAAAACAAAGCAAAACAAAAGCAGCTCAGATGGATTTAACATAGAGAAGTTAGTCAGATGACTCTAGTAACTTGCGATTAGTTCTGCTATGAACTAGCTTTAGAACCATTTTAAATCTCTAACCCCTACACATTTCCCTGAAATAGAATGTTTTGTACCCAGAAAAATATACAAAGAATTAAAACTTAGTAAGGCTACCAAATTAGAGTTTTATTTTCACAAAATGTATTTTATATACTCCCTACTCTTGTCTACCCTAATATATAAATATCTTCTCTACCCTAGAAAGGTTTTTTCAACTAGTCTAACAATTAAATTGATGTGCGACATAGTAAAAGAAGAAAAACTCATTTAATGTGTGTGTCTGGGAAACCCACGTACCTGGGAGGTTGGAAGACAGAGAAGTAGAATGAGGTATATATATGCCCTGTTTAGCCAAGGAAGGGATGGGAGCTTCAGTGGGCAGAGGAGTAATTCATGAAAGGATAAGAAGAGCAGATGTTCAGTAATTGGATGCTTGCCCTGCTCTACACACAGGCCATAAAATTTTATTTCTGATAATTACTCCTATTATGGGCAAGGCCCCCAATTTAAATTCTTTAAGGAAGAGGTTAAAGTTTCTCTTGAGCCTGCAGGATTTCAATTGCCTTTGGCTCAAAATAACTCTCATGCCAAAGTGGCACCTTGTGGTGCCCGCCCTGCCTGGTTTCAGGAGCCGTAACCCCCCCCCCCCCCCCCCCGTGGCTAAAGCTGAGTGAGAAACCTCCCAGAACTGGGAGGCCTAAGGAGACAAAACTT